>CM022536.1:5521082-6121082 GCA_012273795.1 Dendrolimus punctatus
TCATGTAATAGATATTTAAACCACGAGAGCACCAAATACCGATATATATACACACTGACTGTAAACATCACAAGGGCCTTTCCGAGATGGATGGGATTTGAAATGTGTAATTTTATCTACTCTTAGATATTTATTAATGAAAGAGAATTATAGTTAACGCTTTCTCTCTATTTTGCTTTATTTAACGATAGTACTAATATCGTTAGTCACGTGCAACAGACGATATATCGAATATCAATATTTACTACCCGCCCCTTTAAATATCGAATTCATGCATACTAGATAGATCTTTATCAAATCATCGAGAATCAAAAGAATACGTATACCGAAACTTGAAACTATAATTTATAATCCGTCCAGATTGTTCTAGAAAGTCGTTATCCAATTGTAAAGGCGTCATTAGACCGCGTGATCTTTCAATGTTACAGATTATCATTTAATTTTCAAGAGTAGTGCTGCGAGATAGTGTTGGTCCAAAATATTCAGGTTTAGAATAGCGAAGTAACAGTGTTAGTGTTATGATGATTTTTAATGAAGTTTTCTACTGCCGATTGTCAATCTTAGTATCCTTTTTTCATAGTATTAATAAAATGGGAACAATATATTTTAATATTTTCAGTTTTGAATCTAATATAACGGATACTCGGATATCAAAATTTTAATTCAGTTAATTCAGTCCGACTCCAAACTCCGATACATTACTTACAAAACTTAGCAAAATAATTTAAGCCTTGATTAATATCCTAAATTCCCAACCATGTAGTACATTTAAATTTGTTAGAATATTGCTTGCAGAATTTTGCTTATTTCAAGAACTTTAATTTTAGTCTTATTCCAACAACATGGATGGGAAATTAAACGCTAAAAATAGAAACACATGCCTTACACTCAAAAGTCCGAGGGCTTACTCTCAAACATATTTTATCGTACGCTTTAGAAGTTTTTTTGCTTTATTTTATACTTAAGTTCATTTTCCATTACATATTACATTATTTTTTGTATTATATGGACTATATTATTGTGGTTTTACTGAAATTTTTATTCTTTTTTCCTTACGCTAAAATTCCATTTTCGGTCTGGTCGGAGGAAAACGAACAAGAGGTGTTTGAAAGTAAGTTCTCCGTTTCGTACATATAATGTGTACAATTAAATAGCATAAAAACCCCGCATTGTAGAACAATAATCATGTAAAAACAGACTTGTAAGATGTCACTCGATCCTGAGATGCCTAGTAAAGTAGACTATACTATTGTTGGTACCACCCAACAATTAGCATTTTCTATTAATTTATTATATATAAAGAAATCTTATATTTTTTTTATTTTGTAGCCATGTAATGATAATAATAATTATTATTTTCAATAGTATATCCATTTTTATGGACTTGATCTTCAAAGACATAAACTATAATATTATTGTACGGTTACAAAATAAAAACATTTTTATAGGTGGACTACAGCAGACAGTCTGCTGAACCACCTGATGGAAAGCGGTTACCGTCGCCTATGGACGTTTGCAACGCCAAGTCACCAACGCGCTGCCGGCCTCAAAGAAATTTTATGACACCCTTTTTGAAAAACTATATTTTAGTAATGGGGGAAGCCTCAGCTGGCAGCTCATTCCAAGTCCCCACGGTACGCAAGAGAAACGTTCTGAAGAACCGTTCAGTACATGACCGAAGCGACTCGTGGAAGTGGGAATGCATAAGGAGTATGTTTTCACTCCCCTCTCCCTCAGACTTGATCAAAAAATAGAAAAAAAAACTTAAAAACACTTCCTAGAAAATTGGTTTGGACAAATCTATATCGACAGTTTTTGAAATACTGTGTAACCAAACACACTTAATGGGATACCATAGACAAATGTCAAACACAAGAGACGCACGATAGTTCCGTTAACAATTCGGTAGTTAACAGTATGAAAAATATAGGCTGATTTTAATATATATCGTAGATTACGATCTAAAAAAATATTTATATAATTGGTAAATTGGATATGTTAATGTTGTTTTTTTGCTGAAATATTAATATTTTAGCTAAAATAGACCATAAGGCTCAAAATAAACCTGTTTCTCAATAATTGTTAACTACCGAATTATCTCAAGTTTCCGCTTGCACCCGATTATTGTATCCAATACGGGCCGTAGCCATATCCAGCTAAAACATAAGTATATTATAAAACTAATATAATTATTTTGTACAATTTTATTGAAAATTATAACAACAAGAATTTAAGAATACCTATATAAAATACTATTAAACCAAACCCTTCACACTACTGTACATTAAACTAATATTAAAACAATCGAGAAAATATTTTACGAAAAATATCATAATTATTTGATAATGTGATTCTGTAATATAAATATTTTACATGGTATTATCTAATCTTGTCTCTATGTAGTGAATATATTACTAAAATTAACATTATTAAAAACACAACAATACATAACATTCATAATATTTTACGAGAAATGAAAACGTTGGATTAATTTTAAATCAGTAACATTAAAATAATCCCTTTGTTTTACGACATTTCTATGTATAATATCCTAAGACCATTATGGGATAGGATCGAGTATTGCTTGCTAGATTGCGCACTAGTAAGGAAATTCACATACATGCATAATTATGAAAGTATTGTAGTTATTCTGTTTTGATTATAATGCTGAATATTAAGTAAGACATTTCCCATAAAATAGAGAGCCTGAATCTCCGCTTATTTGTGTTTTGTACGTTTGCAACGAATAAACTCAAAAACTACGGGACCAATTTCAGAAATTCATTTACCATTTCATTGCTACCTTATCCCTGTTTAATATAGGCTATATAAAATTGGAGATCCCCACTAAACTTTAATGTACCATCAATCTAAACAAAAAAGTTCTACGATTTTGATAAAATTGTTTGGGCAGGGTCCCAGCGCGGTTTAGATACAGAATTAGAGCCGGTAGGTGGCGCTTTAAACGGGTTCTAGATTTTTATTTTTTCAGGGCAGGACACCGTCTGCCGAGATCGCTAATCTATAGCATTTCCATACACGTTTAAGGCCTCGCCTCACCACAAATAAATTAATTTGCATGCAATTTATTTTTATTGAAATCTACAGAAGCGCGCGCACCACGGAATTAATTCCACATCTGATTAAAAATATGTGCATAGAGCGCTATAGTGCTGAGTGCTTGTTTCTTTAACCTTCACTCAGAAATAAAACACGTCGAGTGGCACTGACACTCAACCAGTGTTATGCGAGTCTTCTTTCATCCATCTCTCTATATGCCTAATAATTTAATAATCTTTTTCCAACTCAGGTGACAACATTCTCTTAATCCACATATATTCTATAACATCTTCCTTAAAGTCATAAAAATATTTAAGGGGCTTGAAATAAGCTTAGTGGTAATTCGATACAACCTTGATCCGCGTCAACCAGTCGCAATATACTGCTGCTTACATCAAGCCTTTCAAAGCTCAAATCGCTTTCTTCATCCAGCTCCTACCGATCTTGCACACGACACCTAACCAATAGGCCAGAGGGCGACATAAATTAAGATTACAAAGACACGGTCTTCATTTTGTGCTTCATTTGTGACATCAGCTTACCTAATGCCAATATCCTCATTTCAGATTGTGTCCATAAGAGAAACACCACTCAGACAGACTTATCTCGCTGCTCTATAGCCCGGTGAATAACTTTTTGTAAACAAAGGCCAACGTTTTAGCACAATATGTCTCATAGACAACGCATTTCTCAAGGACTTTCATCTTCAAGCATTGCGGACAATATTATGATTGAAGTGATATTCGTGGTATAGAATGCACTGGAGCCCGAATCTTATAGCACATCTTAGGGAGGCCAATGTGCTATAGCCTACGTTCAGAGAACTCAATTCTCTTATTACTATGTCGTCAAAATTACCGGACACTAGCGTCTCAATCGTCGGTTTGTCTGATTTCTGTTTCTGTAACTCTAATGGGTGCCCGTGGCACGTTACTCTTTATACATAATATATAGATGAAAACTGACGAAATAAGTATTTAAAATGTTGATAGCTTATTAATATTCATTTTGGCTAACGCCATTTCTGCTAGAAGAAATAAAAAAATCTACTATTATTTCGCCTAGACGATATCGAGAAGATATTGTGTATTTAGTACAATACGGATTTTTAACACTTGCAACAGAAACGTACTTTGAACTGGGCCTAGATTGGCGTTAAAATATTGAGATTCATAATATACATCCAAAATAAGTTCTATAAGGATATCCGTTTAAGTTAATATTGCTGAATAAGTCTTGTCTTTACTCCTCATTATCACCATCACGTGTAACAAGTGTAGCTATCTAATAAGATAAAATATTCTGCTACCAAACAACATCAAATAAAAATATTATTTAAGAAGTTCATCTAAATAATTCAGACACAAAGTTATCATTATTACTTATATTGTTATTATTTGTTTCTTACCCCTTCATGGTCTTTTGAATGAATTGATTATTATGAAATTTAGATAAATGGGAAGCCTGGACCAACAATGAGAACTCACATTAAAATCGCTTAACAGGTAAAACGTAGTATTAAAAACATCGTAACATAAGTTATTTATTTTAATGCTACTATATGACACTGAAGTAAGATCCAATCTTTGAATCTTCTGCCCAAGTCTGTTGTGAAACACAGACTACTCCACCAACGTAACTGTGCTGTTGTTCACACTACAAAACCGAGTGATTTTTGTCGGGATTCTTCATTTTAAGACCATCCTTTTACCGTACAACCTACTTTAAATGGACATAACTTGTATGGAGTTTATGTCAAACTAGAGTTTACCCCGCGGCTACGCCGCGGGTTAACCTCTAGTGCGTATCTCTTGTTTATAGAGCAAGTGCTACAGGTTATATTATATTCAATTTTTAAGTATTTGTCCACGGAAGATTCACTTCATTTTATATCGCTAATTATACCATCCCCCGTCTATCTGTCAACAAAATAAATTACAAAACTTGACGAAAAAGGCCAAAATGGTCTAAATGACCAAAAGACCACAGTGACCGACATGGCCAAAATGACGGAATAGGCAAAAACGACCAAAAAGGCCAAAATAATCAAAATGGTCACAATGACCAAATAGGCCAAAATGACCAAATAGGCCAAAATGACCAAAAAGGCCAAAATGACCAAAAAGGCCAAAATGACCAAAAGGGCCAAAATGACCAAATAGGCCAAAATGACCAAAAAGGCCAAAATGACCAAATAGGCCAAAATAACCAAAAAGGCAACAATGACCGAAATGACCAAAAAGGCCAAAGTGACCGACATGGCCAAAATGAGTAAAAAGGCTAAAATAGCCAAAATTATCAAAAAGGCCAAAATGAAAATTATCCCTTGTTCACCCTCAGTATTTAATTTACATACGTACCGAATTTCAGCCAAATCGGCCCATTAGTTCTTCCGCAAAAGCATAACAAACAGAAAGACAAATATATTTTTATCCCGGAAACTATCTCACTTTTCGGGATAAAAAGTATCCTTTGTTCATTCCCGGTATCGAAAACATATATATACTGAGTTTCAGCCAAATCGGTCCAGTAGTTTTTACGTGAAAACGGAACAGACAGACAGACAGAGTTACTTGCGCATTTATAATATTAATAGGGATTGTAACCCATAAGGCACTGGCCAAGTAGCGACGCCTTTCTGTAACTAATGCACTTCGCGAGTAGTAACGTCTTGAATGCAGTAACCTAAACATTGTGTGATCACATATTTTGCAATATGGAAGTCTAATAAATATTAAGAGTAACATTTATGCCTGTCTCAAATCATCGCGTACAGGCGCCACATAATATAGTAAATGTGCATAGAAACTAAAACTAAGGAGCAAAAGTAGCACTTTTCAATGATTGTATTAAATTTAGATTCACTTCAATATACTAATAGTATATTTCATGAGCATTATGTTATAGTTTAGGGAATTTATACAATTAATAATTCATTTTTAAATGTGAAAGAAAATGATTTATTAAATTAGGTTAAAACTGTATTTTTACACATAGCATATTCTAGATAGTGATCTGAAAGATCGCATATGCCGCATTCTCAGTTGAGTTCTCTGATTTAAAATCATTCACGATACTTGAGTAAATGATTGAATTTTCAGTGTGTTCAGATTCACACTTAACATTCGCGACAAAAGTGAAAAATGCTCTTAATGCACAAATATTTTTACTTATAACCAAATGTCATTCAAACTATGGGCTAAGTTGTTACTGAAAGGTGAGAGTTGAGATTATTAGACACAGTTTGTAAAGACTCTTCTTTATGAAATGTATGAAACAAAATATACACATGCATTAGGTCTGGAAAATAATTAAAAAAAGTGGGTTAGCAGTTACGCTGGAGGAGTAAGTTTGAACTATTTTACTATCATGCAGTTGTATGAGACACAAATATAAATTTACTTAATGTAATATATTGATTGATAGCTGAATTACTGGTATCCAAAGTTTATTACAGTTTGACTAAAATTAATCATTCCTTAAAATAAATTTTGTGCATAATGATATATTTGATACATATAATATATTATATGTATCATTTAAGAAAAGTTAACAACTTAGGTTACCTTAATTAAGTAGTAAAATGAATTAATTGATACATTTATGACCTGAAATGTCAGAATCATAAATGTACTAAAAATATTGAAGCTGTTCAAGTTTATACATATTCCGATGATAAGAACTCACGAACAAATCCCTTATTTTAACATTTATATTTCTATCAAATTCCCGAAGTATTGCTATGTTTAGTTCATTAGCCTCTTTACATCTGAGGGACGATCATGACACAATGATAGTATACAAACACCATTGGAAACCTCGTATCTTTCAACAGGTAATAGAACAATATTCATGTACCAGCCCAGCCACTATACACACATTGCACTTCACATCATATGTCCGAGATTAACCTGAATTCATCAGTACTAAATTTAAACACCAAATGGGTTCACAATTAAATCTAATTTATTGCTCATTAGTAATCAAAGGCATAGTGTCACTTACAGAGTGCGAGTCTGTGGACGTGGTGGAAACAGACACTCCGCAGTCTTCGGCCAGTAGCCGGCTGAGGTGGTCGTGTCGATAACGCTTCGCCTCTTCTCTCGCAAATATATCATCACCCGCCATCATACCCTCCTCCAAATACGAAAACGAATCTAAATTCATATCCGACGTTGTTATTGCGGTGCTATATACATCTATCCTCTTCTGTTGTGATTTCGCTTCCGCCACTTTTTCGCTAAGCTTCTCTTTTGCTTTATTCAACGCTTCTGATTCAGCCTTATCTATTTTGCAATCATTCTCTTTTAATTTTCCGACAATTTTGGTTTTGAGCGCAAAAGACGAATCGTTGCTCGACGACCCGTCGTCTTGAAGCTGACTTAGCAATGTTCTTGTCGCGAGAGACAGTCCAGTTGTGTATATTTCTCTCCTTCCGCCTACAAATAAAAAATTAAAAAATAGGTAAAAAAATAGCATTGTTAAAATACTAAATAAACGTATTACAAACACGCCTCACCAGTAGATGTGGTTCCTTGGATGGTCTCTTGTTTACTTTTTGGTTTGTGGCTGGAAGATATGTATTCGCCATCACTATCGCTAGACATCCCTAAGTCTAAATGCAATGAATTTAATTTATCATCCTCGTCTTTGTCCTTTCTGGACACTGTGTCGAGTTCCATCTCCCAATCTGTGACACTGGATGAATCTTTAGCACCTTCAGAGTCCTTGTTATAATTCAACTTATTATCCCCTTTTCCTATTATTGACATAACTGGTTCTTCTATTGTACTTATGTCTATGCTTTCAACATTAGAATCTAAACTGCTAGTATTGCAGGTCTCTTCTGTCATTTGATTGTCGAACAGTACGGGCGTTTCTGGCGTAATTTGTGGTAATTTATTGGAATCGACCGAAGTCCGACCAGTTGTAGTGTTACGACTGTCTAATATTTCAGACATCGTAGTGGTGCGTCCAGATTGTTCATTATTCAATTCCAAAACGATTACATTTCCGGTACATTTGGATGGATCTGTTTGTTCAGTTTTGGTGGCTTGTAGAAGTTGATTGACATTCTTTCCCATTATGATTTTAGACATATCATTTCCATTCTTGGCAAATGTCAAAGCTTTTCCTAATGATGTGCCTTTTTGCACTACTATTACGCTACCTTTAGCACTTGACGGACGAACTATTGGGTTTGTTATTTTTGGTGTAGAAACTGGCGTCAAACCTTTTACAGGCACTATGTCAGCTAAGTTTGCTGTTTTAATAGATTCAACTCCAACAATTTTGGCATTTGAGGAGATTGCATTAACAGTTGTAGGTTTAGATACTACAGTCATGGTTTGTGATCTAGCGATGGGAGACATCTGTGAACTGACTGGTACTAATTTCATTGCAGTAGGGAGACCCTTGAAATGAATTAACGGTATTTGTCCCTCATTTCCCGGTTTCGTTCTGGCTTTTGCTGGTAATACTACCATTTTTTGACCGGATTTCGGATTGAGAACAACTGCTTTTGCAGATACTTTTAGGTCAGTAGCCGGAATCCCTTTAGGAGTAAGAGTTTCTGTTGGTTTAACAGGTGTACTTGTACTCAAAGGAATGCATTCTCTATTACTCGAGCTAACTGCTGATGTTATGATTACTTTAGAATTAGCAGTCTTACTTTCAAAAGGTTTCGAAACCACTATCATTTTATCAGACATTACCGGCGTAACTGGCGGTCGTGTTTTAGGTATTGACCCAATTACTTTAGTCGTAACGAGTTTACCCGGCACATTAAGACCTTTTTGTGTAGAACTTGGTGCTACCACCACTTGTCTATTAGACAAGAGTTTTACATTTTCTGATGGCTTTTGCATTACTTTCACTTCAGCCATTTGTACTTTTTTTTCTGGTGCTTTATCACCTCTATTCTTAATGATAAGCTGACAATGTTTGTTAGCTGTTTGTTTTATAGGTGGTGCTTGAGCTTGTAACATAGATGGATCATCAGGGTGTGAGTTTTCTGAAACTTCTAATTCGTGTGGCACCGTCGCGGGTTGTGTAAGGAGCTGCATTGTGGGCGAATCGATCACCATACTTGGCGTCGAGACACTTTTAGATTTAATATCGTCGTCGTAATATTCTGTTTTCTTTTTGCTTAATATTGATTGTGCGTAAGTCGCCTGGAAAGTGTTTGGAGGGCCAGCATATTCCATTTGTAAAGAAACAGGATTGTATTGTTTTGATGGCGATATTGTGGCTTCTTGTAATTTTTTAGCTTGAGCTTTTGTGATTTTAGGTGTTTTATGTGTTTTATGTTTGTGAGTTGTCCTTGTTGTGTGTGATTGACTTGATTTACTAGTTGATACTTTGCTTACTTGGTTATATGAATGCTTTGATTGGCTTGATGGTTTACCTGTTAATTTAAATAATATATTAATGTACTTCAAAAATAAATGTTTAAATAGTACTAAATTTGTACTAACATAAATAAAGTTTCAGAACATGTAAAAACGATTAAAATGATTATTCAATATTGATAATTATTATTGAACTTACTAGTTGTTGGTTGTGAGAACTTGGAATATATTTGTGAGAGGTTGAGATGTTTTTGATTATTATTGATTGGTATATTCCTCATATTCTTTACAGGAGTTATGGCGTCATCGGGTATTACACCACCCTCTGGTAGTTTTCTTTTACGACTTATTAGTTCTGTTTCCCATATCTGAAAAATATTGTACTGCTAAATAGATAATATTAAATAATTGTGTTATTATGATAGTTCAATCTTATTAAAAACTGATTGAATCATATTACTTGAAACTTCCTGAAACTTATTAAAGTTAAAATGTTATTGAGATTAATTACATTTATAAGACTTTCTAGAACTGTCAGCTAAATATATTCCACAACTAGTTGTACATCCTATCCATAAGTCTAAGCCTTGCTGAGATTGCAGCACAGATCCTGGTCCTAATGAGGTAAAGGACAAAAAAGATTTATCCAGTATTTAGTTGAGACTAACTGCTCTCAAGTCACATACTCACATGTCTAATCCTGGCAAGGTGGTATACAAGGTATACACCACTTTAGCAGTTTTCTGATCTAATTCGCATTGTTTTTACAATTAACGTGTGTTCACAGAACTGAAGTGACGAAAGAAAATTTTGATGAAAGCTGCAGATCAATATCTTTGATGCATCAAACACCAAATCTGACAAACTGCTGTGGCCAAATGTGGAGGGTATACAATCTGTTTCTTTCTACAAACATTGTAGAGCCCAGCATTGGGGTACTATGGGCTATTATTGCATAAGTGTGCATTGTAAGGTATGCATGACACAAACAACTTTTAGCTTGAGAATATGCAATACACATATATGTCTGCCGAATCATTGAAAATAAATTAGCTACACCAAAAATAAAATAAAAGGCTTTGGTAAATACTAACTTTAGTACTTTGATCCTCCATAGCTACAGGATACAGCTCATCCATTGACTCATTGGAAGCAAGTGCACCTTCTGCTATCTGCCCTTCAGCATTGGGTAATTCTTCCTCACTCGACTTTGGAGCAACTAACATTTCAGCTTCAAGACGCTTTAGGATTTCCTTGTTTTCTGCTGCTGCTATTTCGGCTGCTTTATCCGCAATCTCTGTGTATGCAGTCTGTGGCACTCCCCTGGGCAATAATGGTACCCTCCTTCGTCCTTCGCTGATCCATCCCAAGCCCGTATTAGGACCTGCTAGCCTAGAAATGTTTAACATTCAAACTAAGTCAAGGATAAAATACTGATTTAAACATTGATCAAGATTATGAAAAATATTTTTCCTTTCTAAAAAAAAACAACAGATTGTCCTTTATAGGAAATTAAGATTAAAATCCCACATCAATCCTCTGTAATTTGCTTTTTTCTCTTCTTGTATATAAAAATCGATTGCTGTTCGATAGTCTCACTAAAACCCAAATCGGCTAGACCAATTTGAATAATTTTTTGTGTGTTTGTGGGATGGCTTAGATTCCCAATTGGATCCGGTAGGTGGAGCTGAAATCAGTCCCAGGTTTTTGTTGAAATTTTTTGACTGCATTTAAGTGGGTTCCATACCGGTTTAGATTCACAATTAGATTCGGTCCTGAAGTCAATGGAAATTTTGGATGGATCAAATGGAAAATTTTGGATAACATTAATATGGTAGGTAGAGCATACAATATATTATCAACAAAAATTGTTTAAAGCAAAATATGTTTGAGTGATTGTTAAAAAAAAAAAGTTTTATCTAAAATACCCCATATTTTAAATAAAACATGTTTCTATGGAACCCTTCCCTGCGGATGGACTGAAAAACAAACACACTTTATATGAATAAAATTTGTCAGGATGGTGTATTATATGCCACTCATAAAATAAAATTAAGGAAACTTACTACATAAAATGTAGTATTACACTGAACAATCAAATAAAACCCTATACTTACAACCAAGCTATGTGTATTAGTCATAAAAAATGAAGAAAATACTATGGAATATGTTTGAAAAAAAAAAACATAAAAATTTATTTGAATAAAATTTAGATCATAATATCTCAATCGTAGGGTTTGAACACCAGTATAAAAATTGAACCATTAATAATATAAGATAAAACATTTAACATAGGATTTTTTTTTCAGTTCTGTTCCATCTTTAACTCAATCAAATGGTTTTTGGTATCGTACGTACCCTCATGTATGAAATCTTACCTAAAGATTTTCCTTGCCCTATTACCTTGAACTTTCTCCTTACCTTGGCTAACAAAACTCATTTATTATGTAAATTTATATTAACTAACAATATTTATCTTTAGTTTAGATAACTAACCTATGTGTTTTGTTTTGTCTACAGGTCTACGACAACCTTAACTATAATATGATACTGATTATTTTTTCTTTTTACAAATAGCTTAATTTGCTTTTTTATGTTCACCTGTCACTTTTTATGTATGTATATTAGGGTGGAACAAAATTTTTTTTTTTTTTTCAAAGTGACACAGAAAAATCGTTTGTTAGACACCTTAAAAAAATTCTCACCAAGCATGATCTCTTTATTTTAATAGGAAGATCCCCCGCATCACATTTTTGTATTTTTTTCTCAGTCCAATAGAAAAAATTCATACCTCATCATTTATCGATTGAACAGAAAAATGTTCCGAGAGAATTTTTTAGGAAATTTAATGCTCTACAAAAAAGGTATCTTATATTTTTTCCGTAAACCTCACCATTTGAAAGATTTCAGACAAATTTCATTTTTGTTGATGATGAAATTAACCGTTCAAAAGATATTCTTCATCAAACTTTCATGTGTTAAAAGCTTTTGATGAGATATTCGAAAAATTTCAATTTCAAAACATAAGAAACCATTTTTATAGAGCAATTAATTTCCAACAAAAATTTGTATTGCGCATTTTGTAAAAGTCATTTATTGTCGAGTTATAAAATTCATAAACAAAAATGAAATTTGTCTTAAAATAATCAAAATTAAATCCTTAATATCTTTCAAATGGTGAGGTTTATGGAAAAAATATAAGATACCTTTTTTGTAGAGCATTAAATTTCATAAAAAATTCTCTCAGAACATTTTTCTGTTCAATCAATAAATGATGAGGTATGAATATTTTTCTATTGGACTGAGAAAAAAATACAAAACTGCGATGCGGAGGATCTTCCTATTAAAATAAAGAGCTCATGCTTGGTGAGAATTTTTTTAAGGTGTCTAGCAACCGATTTTTACGTGTCAGTTCTCAAAAAAAAATTTTTTTTTGACCCACCCTAATGTATATACAATTTTTAACTGTGACATTGGCAAAATTAATGCCAAAGACATTGGGGCCAACATTACAAGAATAGAATGGAATAGTAGCAAAAGTTAATTTAAATAGCCTTTGTTGAATATACAGGTTTTGATTGGTATTTTTATCACACCAGCAAAGCGCATCCATGTGGTACAGCAAGTTTACAGTCCCACACAAACACATGTTGAAAGATAGTATTGTTATCTGTCAATGGGAGTACTCACTTGGGATTGGAAGGAAACACCAGTTTTTTAACTCAACACTTTTATTAATTTACACAGCTGTATTTGATTCTTCTCTGCAGGGTTGGTCTTAAATGCACAACTAACACACTGTCCCAGTGATAAGATGTCTCACTCACATTACTGTCACTGATATTGTGTAGACCAGCTGCTGCTGCTGCGGTGCTCACCTCCGAATTTAGCGCACATAACTTGCTACTGGATCTACTCTTAAACTATGCTAAACTGCTCCTTCACAGAACTGCCCACTACACTTTTCACTTAACTCACCACTAATCTTCACACTAAACTTCCAACTAAGCTCGTCACTGTCTTCCACTTAACTCTTCTCCCAACTCTCTAGTATTCCATTTGTCCCTTTGCTGTCTTAAACTAAACCCTGGTAGGTGTGCCTTACACTGCTTATATACCTGGAAGAATCTCCGGTATCCACAAATTCAATCTTCTTTTTGTTATTCTTTTATTTACTTTACTTTTCCTTCCTCAACCTTCTATTCTAGAATTTCCATCTTCTTTTTGTTATTCATCATCTATCCCTTCTAAAATTTGTTTGTCTGTTTGTGTCTTTTTCTTCTAAAATCTTCTACATTTTTCTAAAACTTCTTAAACCAAGATGTGATATGACAAAGGAAGATTGTCAGAATAGAGGAGTATGGAAAGAAAGACATATTGTACTGACCCCAAATAATTAGACGAAAGTGAAAGAAAAGAGCCAAATGATAAAAGCATTAGATCATAACCACCTCCACTTCATTCATATTGACATATCATTCACTCATATTTTTTAATACCCCTCATAATTAATAAAACAGTTCAATGAAGAATGCCTTTTTCTTGTACATCACTATTATTATAAGAAATATTTATGCTTTTAGAAAATACAACAGTGTATAATGCTTAAGTCAGCCAACACTTACAAAAATACTTTTATTGTGTGTTAAAAATTAAGTAATTTTTTTTCCAAAATATCACTAATTATTCAAACATTTATGAGTATGAAGAAGATATTAAATACAAAATTTAAATTGATAGATCGAGATAATTTAACAGTACCAACAATTTACAGTATAATCTTATTTTTATTCAATTAAATTAAATATTTTTTTTATATTTCTTGTAAATGTACAAATTAATATTTCAATAATTATATAAACTTTTTTACATGGAAGCATGATCTTTTTAAAAATAATTTTGACACTTCATAAAGAAATAGGTTATCTGTCAAAGTTTATTTAAAGAAATACACTTTAATGTAGGAATATACTTCATTAATTTAGTTCAAAATGCTTTGAATAAGGTACCCATTTTAACAAACTCATACTGAACCAACATCTATTGGGTCAAGACTCCTTTTGTACAAAAAAATTAAACAAACATAATTAATTTTAAGATGCTAAATTACATTCTTATAGGATTAAAATATGAAAAACAATTAGAAATGCTAACAGATTCCAAGATTACCTATGACTTTAAGTTACTCACAGCCATCTTTGACTCCATACAACAATGTATAAAAATAAATTAATAAACCTACACTGAAACATTAAAATGCATCTTACTGTTCAGCAATTGTAGCTAATAGCTCGTCATTGGACACGCGACGCGCCTCAGCGCTATGTCGATCGTTGCTTATATGCAAAACGGCGCGCAGTTCCTCTAATAGCTTTTTTCTGTTGTCTTCCAATGCTCCCTGTGCTCTGAATACACTGACCATATTGGAGTAAGCTTCCAATTCTATGAACAAATAGAATATATATAAAACAAAGTGCACTTTCCAAACTATAGCGCTTACAAATTAGCCTCAGAGTACGGGACATAATTGAAGAAAACCATAGGAGGGAAATGAAAGCCATCTGACTAAATATATACCAAGTCTACGAAGCGTGAGGCGACATTCATCGCGCGTCATATTAAGAAGCATAGGCCACATTTTTAATAGATTGTGTTGAACACTTAAAGTTCACTCTTTATTAATATGACTTTAACCATATTTTATAAAATACTCAATTGGCAAATATCCATACTGTTTACTTCAAACGACAATCCGTTCATTTTGACACTTCAAAAGATGTGAAAATAAACTTTTAGCGTCTTGTCTATGTCAAATGTCACCTAGGGTTACCAACTCCGTAAACTGAAATTCTGACATTTTTCAAAATTATTTTTTAATAATATTAACTACCTACAAATACATATGTTGTACATGTATGTATTTGTTAATTTACATTTACATACATACTCTTGGGAATGGTTAAATTAAGTGACTTATATTTGCTTGTTTGTTATTCCAAGTACACATTACAACAATGTTTCGTTGTAATTGTCTTTTACAAACACAGATTTGTGAACTTTGACCGTGAATAAATTATTATGCACATGCGGGATTGACGGGGACTATCATATTTCCTACCCCCTATTTAACTGGGCTATATACTTTAGAAGATGTATCTCATTGCTAATAAAATTGTATTGACTTAAGTTTTTCAGCCAAGTGGTAAGTTTTATCAGAAAATGAATCATAAAAATGATAGTTCTTGTAATTATATACCAAACATTTCTTCACACATTTTTCTCCTAAGAGTCGCCGTTTCTCGGATATAACGATACGATGAGAAAGTTGTGTTCTTCATTATATGCACACGTTCCCGCGCCACTTGTGCGGCAGTGTATTGAACACATTTTTTTACGTGGTTTCTCTAGAGGCCTATTCCACAATCTATTGCAATTCAGTTATTTTAACAACATTTTATATATATATATATATATATATATGTATATATACTGATTCATAATCATTGAATACTTTTTAGTTCTTATTTATAACGCGTATATAATTTTTGATACATACGTTTTATTAAACAAAAACTGAGTGCAATTATCTTTGATCTTGAACATTTTTTTTAGTTGAGGAATCAATGGTTACTTTTGACATTTCATTTATTATGGTATTCCGAACATTCGTGCCAATTTTTAGCTATATGCGAACTTTTGTAACCTTGGATGTTTATTTAGACCGGGTTAGTATCTCAATTGAAAAACTAAAAATAATTTAATTACATGAGTAGTTTTTGAGATATAAGATTTTATTAATAGCAAATTTTTATTGTTTAAAATAATAGCAAAAACAGTTTGCATTAAAGTTTATCACTGTATGTAGACCGACATCCAGTGAGAACCAATAATTCTTTATTTTATCATAAGTTTATCTGATATTATATGAAGGAGGCAGTACTTATCGAAAATCCATAGGTTCTGAAACAGATATAAGTTTTCGAAGAATGCTATGTTACAAAAAAATATTACTATAATATGTTACAGTTTGTATATGAAAACTCTTTAGAGATGAAAGTATAGAATCTTCTTAGATATTGAATCAAGTTAGACACTTTCCAGCCATAGTCTCATATGGTTCTCCATATCTCTACTCTCCATAATGTTTATATGTCAAACTTTCCGTTTTAATCTTAGACTATATATCTATGTATATAGTCTAAGGGTTTGATATTAGCGTACTGTCAATTTATTGCCTGTGTACTGATAGTTTATTGCCTTAATATTAATTGCCTATCGTTAAAATTAAGATGCAAGTAATGTCAAAATTAAACCGATGGTAGGACAAGAGCATAAATAATAAGACATAAATAAGACATAAGAACCGGCCCTAATACATTCTACACGATCGGATCCAACCACCAACTGAGGTCACCTTGGGTGGGTCAATCAATCTGGTTTCGTTTATGGCAAAATTAATGGCGAAATAAAGTTGAAAATAATAGGAGCGCCACTTTCGCAAATTTGTGTATACTCAAACACCTTAAATTGCTGTGCTGGAGCCGCACCTGCGATAATGTCAAATATATTGATTGTGGCTCAATTGGATCACAAATAACGCATTACACTCATTGTCACATCTGCGTGAAACGGCCTATATCTGTAACATTATCCCAGGGGAGGTTACTATGTTAGAGATCGTGCAAGTATCAGGGTGCTTTATTTAGGACATGCGTGCATTTTTCAATATAACGTATGATCTTTATTTTAATAATAATAACTATAATTTGGTAAGCAAGGGCTTTACTTGCGACAATTAACAGAACATTTATCTTATATTATTACTAAAACAACAATATAAACTTAAATATAAATGTCATATCAGTGTTTCTTGTACTACTTCTTGCTTCATATTCCACAAGATATCGTCTGTAGTTATTTTTAATTAATAAATTATTTTCTTCCTTTCAATCACTGTTAAAATAAATATAAAGCAAAAGAAACATTACGAGCAGTACTTTTTTTAAATCGACAAAGCAGAATGTTCATATTGATAATTTTGCTAGTAGGAAAAATCATTAGTTCCCCTTTCACGACAATTTTGTCAGATTCTACTCTTACCTCTGTATCTGAAATGAATAAACGCAGTTTAAAGGGGCCTATACATTATCTTGTATGGTAGTCCGCTGCACAATGCAGGCCTGCAAATATTGTTGAGGCCTGTGTTATGACTAGCGTCTGACAACACCGGCCAAAATGTATCTTGAGTCCTGCAAAGTCCGCTCAATGCAGTTCTGCACTACAAGTTAGTGAATCTAATGTCTGGTCTTAGGAACAAGATATAATACGCAACAAAGTTATGCCTGTGCCACTTACTCCTTAATAGTAACAGCGGCAGCAACCCAGACTTTCTCAGGTCGTTATCTCGTTCTCTGAGAGTTATAGGCTCTTTTTAGTTCACTTCAGAGTGTTCGTCTGTACAATGGAAGAAGAATTCTTTCTGTAGTTGCCTTTGTTTTTGCAGCCTAACACTACAAAACGAGTCTATGCGTCGTTACAGTCGTTGCAATTCACGGTGATTGCAACTGCTCATAGTGAAAAGTTTTGGGGCCAGTGCATAGATGAGACGCGATGAGAGATAAAGACAAAAGTATTTGTCATGACTCATCGTTCGCGGCACTCATGACTTTATGCTGTTGCTTGACTCCATGGTCAAGCTACTAGCTGTTGCTTTGATCAAGGGCTACTACCACGCACCGCTTGACAAAAGGAGTATAGAGATGAACTAGAGAAAATAAGAGATTGAGTCAACGATAGTCAGCGAATTCTCTTGGTTCACGTTCGTTACCTTAATGTGTGCGCGGCATACCGTCAAGTCAAATTAAAATACCACTATAGAAAGAGAGGCCACAGAAACCGAGATTGTATTAATAATAGTGTATTAAGTTTTTTGCCTTCCATTGTGGGTAATAAAACCGCAACTAGAATTTATCTGTTTTTAAGGTCACTCTCCACATTCTTGCCAGAACGCGAGAAACTGAGACGGGCTTGGGTTTTGGTAATGATCGCCATAATAATGGAGCTGAGTTTTTTAGCGAGAACTGAAAGAAGGTGCTGTGCAGTTTTATTTTCTAAAAATGTGTAAAATTACTCTAAAACAAACAATAATTGTAGGATATTGATAGGTAGTAGTAGTATTTTAAGTGTTTTTGTGAGAAATGTCAACTGTATAGTTAAATGTGTCCTATGAAATTTTCACAAGTACTACTTGCGAAAACAGCTGAGGACGCTAGAAGTTTTCGCGAGTATGCGAGTAGAGAGCAGGCTTAATTCTTAAAGCTTTTTTCGTGAGTACTGCAGCTTGATGTTATGCTGTACAAAGTTTTATTTAAAAAAAATGTATAATATTGCTTAAAAAAGAGCATTAATTGTAAGATGTTAAGTAGTTTCTCTATAATAATTATGTGTTTTCATGAAAATAAACTTAACACATAACTCATCAAACGCGGCTGTATGAACTAAGTCCTGTTGCCTGCCATTATGGCGAATAAAACAACAACAACAAGTACAAAACAATCAACGAATAATATTTAAAATTAAATTTTAATAAGATAAGCCTGTGTTGGTTTTGTAATATTGTTTCTATGATTTCTTGGTGCTCAAAACCTTAAGTCAATATTGATATCTTTTTGCAATAAAATAGAATGGAGGATGTTGATGATATTATAGACTATATTAAAACCTTGAAGAGAGGTTTTGATAAAGATTTATATCAAAATAAAATCGATCATTTATCATATGTTGCTGAAACTGTTGGATTAGGCAACGACGATTTGCATACTTTATTTAAAATTTGGCTTAATTTGTCGATACGTAAGTACTCTATAAAAATACTTAGTGCTTTCGGAAATGTACCTAATCAAAGTTATTGCTACACTACACTGAGTTAAACGTATATATCTAGAAGGACGAATTGAGAACCTATTTTTTAAAGTAGATTGAAAAGAAAATACCTGATGTACAAATAATACCTAGAGTAATAATACATAGAGTATTACTAGGATGCTCAGTATCAATTTTTAACCCATCCACAAAAAGAAAAATCATTCAAGCTAAGGAAGGAATGATGACAGTGATTATGCCAAGGATCGAACCGAAGACTACATTCCAGTGTAGAGTAGAAGAAAATATTAAAAATTTGCATTTCATTTAAAATATTCTTATTCAAATACAGTAAATAATTTTGTAATAAGTAATGCACATTGTAATTTGAAACAATCCCTAAAGATTTTAGTCAAACTAAGTATGTGCTTTTACCAACATAGTCTTGTTCCTCTCCATCTTTTAAATCATGCATCTCAACAGAATGGAAATATTTTTAGGCTATCACTTTAAAAGCCTAAGATTTACAATACTTACTTAAAAGTTAAAGGAACAGTTGTACTTGATTTCTAACAAATTTCTTCCAGCTATAGCTAGATGGACAAGTTTAGGAGGTTGTCTGATACCACAGGATATTATAGAAGAGCGAACTGTTGATTATGCTTTACGTTGGATATTGGCTACCAAACATAACTTAATCAACTACCCGAAGATAGCCTATCTTTTGGACTGGCTTACTGGTAACTTACCTTTGTTAATTCCAACTATGTTCTCTATATATTTTTCTGTGTATATTCCATTGCAGTTCCTTGTCTGTTATATAATGTAACTGAATGAAAAACTTATTTTTCAGCTGCAATGGATTGCAGTTGCATTGATATGGAAACATTGGAATCTGGATATGATATTTTCTTTTCTATGTTGACTTATGAATTATTGGTAAGACATTCTGTACACTATTAAGCTATCAATCTTATTGGTTAGACTATGCATCCCATACGCAAGCATGCTTCATATTGTAGTTTTGTGAATGTTATTTTCATGTATCAAAGGAAACACCATAATGAAATCTGCATATTGAGATAACTGGTGTAATCTTGGGTAACTGTTGTGGGTATGATGTCCATTCCACTATAAATGGGAGGTCAGAGCCCAGTAGTGACATATTTATGGACTGTAATTAGTATTCTGCCTTTATAAACACTAAAGCAGTATCACAAAATAAATATGTGTTTTCATGTATTACACTTGATGGAAAAAGGAAAATAATTATAACTATATGGAATATTGAAAAATATCGAAAATATGTCATAAAAGTATTATGAAATTAATTTTCATATATTTTAGCTATTCTTAAAAAATACAAAGATAGGTACAACTTTTCATTTTATTAGACATTTTATAAGAATTTTACAGAAATTCTCTTCTTATCATACTATATTCATCTTTCACCATTAAGCTGCAAAAAATAGTTTAGTTAGTTAACTTTAACATTTGTGAACATGATCCCTAAACAGCTTTCCATAGTTTCATAGACTTTTTGTTCTGGTTTTTTTACAGTCTAACCATGTAATAAAGCTGGTCTATACATTGACAAAACCTACAGATGTAACCAGGAAAAAGGTTTTAGAAATACTTGATTATATCAAACTTAGGGAAAGTAAAAGAGTGAGTATATCCCATATATTTTGTAGTAAATAAGACGGCAAGGTATTGTTGGAGCTTATTTGTTAGCACTACACTATTAGAGTCTTATTCTGATGATGTTGGTTTATATCCTGACCGGAAAGAATGCACTCTCTTAGGCAAATTGGTTGACCTTAATGAACATTGTTACAGTTATAATCTGCTAAAGCTCAAGTTTTTTTTTAAGCGCCTGAAGCAGGCAAACAGGCAGATGACCTGATGGAAAATGGTTACTGTCACCTATAGAGATTTGCAACACGAGGAATGTCACTGACACATTGACAACCTCTAAGAAATTTTATAATACCCTTCTTAAAGAACCCTATGACATAGTGCAAAGGGAAAACTGGGTGGGAAGTCCCCTCCAGATCATTGTTTTACGTGAGCAAATGTTCTAAAGAACCATTGCATAGTTGAGCATTCATGAAAATGGTGGTGAATATCCTGTTGCCGGCGAGCGCTGCAGTTGTAAAATTGAGGTGTTGGTACCAGATCAAACAGTTTCTCAGAACACTCCTCATTATACAGGGTGTAATTACACAGAGGGATGCAAAGTCTCTTTGAAGGCTAAGCGATTCTAGACTGTCTGTTAGTATAGAATCATAAACGATATGAATGCCACCACTCTGGATGGAGTCGAGGGAGTCAGTCTGGTAAGCGAGTGTTCTGGCTCATAGACTTGAGCAGTATTCCATATGCATATGAAGTACTGCTTGGATCGGAGCAGACACCAAGCTTCTTGGAGGCAAGTTTAGCCTTGCCTTCCAGATGACCCCGAAATTCATATGTAATGTCAAGTGTTGAAGGTATAAAGTCGGTTCCCCTAAATATAGGGGTCCAGAGCCCAAATTTGTCCACTATGGGCTGATACTACTATAAGTAGAGGGAGAGTTGCTGCTGCCTATTTTCTTGAAGACTTAAACCTAACTATTCATTTAAAGGACAAGAAAGAAATTGTAGTCAAACATTGTGGTTTAATTAATTTTCCAGAACTGGTTGCGTCAACTCCAAGTAGTCTTAGGTCTTTTTAAATCCTATAAGCCAGAACTCGTGCCAGAAGATGTGCCTGCAATGTCCATACATACTGCATTTAAGAAAACAAATGCTGATTTCCTTAGGAGATTTCAAAACTGTCAGGTAAATAAGGAACAGTCATAATAAATGAATTCATTATGGATGTTTTCTTCTTGTAAATCTATTGTAGTGAATGTACCAAAAGTGCAATAGTAATAATAGTGATGATACTTGTAAAAAGTAGTCACTACCGGACAATTCCAGATAACAGGGTATGGAAATCAGACAACTAGGTTTACAATGATAGTATATCGAAAAACCTTATTGTCGACTCAACAGCGTTGATGATAATGTTGATTTTGTAGATTTTAAAATGTCTAAAAATTTCAATAATTTATATATGAACTTTAAAGACTATAGTAAAAATGGTAAGGATGGACGGTTTTCTACAGTACATAAAACTTAACTGTGTGTGTTCTGGAAAGCAGCTTCTGTTGTTAATATGTAATTATATCTCCATTTTCATTATAGGACCGCAGAAACAGTATGAAGGGGCAAAAACATCATTTACTATGGATGAATCCACTAAATTCTGTAAGTTTATGGTCATTTATTTCTTGTATTATCAATGTCATATGTTTGAAAATATGTAAGCATCAAGCTGTACATGACGTTTTGAAATCTAGAATATTATAAAAATTACTAAGCTATTAAAAAAAATACAATTCCAATACACTATATAAATGATTTTATTGTAAAAAAGCGTGGGGTGCGTGGTCAATAGTTATAAATATTTTATGAACAGATATGCGTAGAAGGGTTAGTTTGATAATACCCTGAAAAGCACCCCACGCTTTTTATACAATAAAATCATTTTTTCATACACTATTTTTAATTCAAATTTCTATTTTTTAGTTGGATTTTCTATAATAGCGTATTTTTTTAGTTTTTTCTTTAAACTATTATTTTTTTCATTTTTTAGTGATTATTTAGCAATAGCTTTATGATATTTACATCTCTATTAGCTATTGCATAGAAAAGCGGTGTTTCAACTTGACGGTCTCTGCAATTGTCATATGCTCACAAAAAATCGCTAATCCTGATTATTCTAGTAAGGATAACGAATCAAACTGTTGAATTGTCATCGGTCCTTAATAAGTATGTCAAATTTCGAGTAAATCCGATGTATTGAAGGTGGTCAAAATCATGTTCAAAGATTCCGTTACATACTAACATACGTATGAAGCTAATTAAAACGTATTAATTGGTCCAGTTCATTTAACTATAGTTAATCATGTGCAAGGTATTGCTATGTCAGTTTTCGTTTCGTATGTGACATATTTGATAACGTTTCATCAAATTTGGTTATGGATTTACCGCCTGATGTTATTAGAGAAGTAGTTGTTTGTTTAGCTAATCAGTGTTTATTTACTTTCCTGATATTAGAAATGAAAAGCAGAGTGTTCCCCTCGGGTGAAAGGCCTATTTAGACACTCGAATTTATAACGCCCTCGCTTCGCTTGTGCGCCAAACCATCTCGTGCCTAAATATGTCACTTTCACCTCCCGTGTAACAATATACTATTGAATGCTCCAGGAGATACCGGGCTCGACATTATAATGTTAATGAATATTTTATCTTAACATTACCTTATGATTGATTATTATTAGCCTAGATAAGGTTTTAAATGTTTGTTATATTTTTATATTATAGAAACGAAGTAAAAGTAAAAACGCTGCTCCGTTGGTGCCAAATGTAGAGTTCCATAATATTGGTTCCAAACAATATGCCACGAGAACATCAGAAAAGACCTACTTAGATTTCGCCGAGTAAGTGTTTATAGTGTTTAAACTTTAAAGAAATAAAATAATTTTTTACTACTTTTAGCATTATAATTAAATTACATTTTAACGGTTTTAAGCGCGGTTATTTATTTTATTTACATGATTCTGAAGTTTCGGCCACTTTTCAATAGACGTGTTATCTTCTACTGTCATCTTACATCCCACCCACCCATTTTAATATTATACAAAATTATTTGAAGACTTTCTTGCGCCGCTTCCTCTATTGAAGCCACAATACATTGCGGTAAATAAGATTGGGCTCCCATAGAGTAAATAATAACAAAGTAAAAACTAAATTATCAAAATGAAAAAGTTGGCCCTGGGGTAAATATAACTTTATTACTCATTGACTGTTGTCATCTTTGTCTTTCTTGATCACGGCTACCGAAAAGTGGCCGAAACGTCGGAATAATAAACATCAAATAAATTACCGCGCTTAAAACCATTAAAACGTAGTTCTATTATATATACTAGTCGCGAAAACTTAAGAAGATATTACTTTAGCATTACATTAAAATTGGATATTATCAGTATACAGGTTAATTTTCACGTGAGGCTCTGCTGTCAAATTTTGAAACGAAAACTAAACTTCCCTTAATTTTCCGTTTGGCATTCCTTCACAGAAAGTGATCTTTACAAATTACACTATGTTCTGGTATAATAATACAGTATGTGTTTTTTTTTCAAAATAAGCTAGTATGATTTCTGACTAGGGTAGTCGATTTTCAATAATCTGATGATAACCACTTTAATTATCGTCAAAATCGGCCCCAAGACTCCTTAGGTTGTTTTTCGCTCGATCGTAGTTTAGGATTTCGCCCTGAAAGTCTACTTCAAAATTCCACCTGTGTATAACAGAAGCGTAATTTGCTTAACTTGGGAATGTACAGTTGTGGAATGAAAATGTCCGTCGCCTGTAAGTCAACTTTTGCTTGCACGAGTACGAGAAACGATACTGTCCATATTTTAATAAATGTTACATTACGTTTATAAAATATGAAAAATTGCACTTTTGACAATGACAGACGCTGAGATTAACAATAAGAAACAAAGAGGATATAATCACTAGTTTGACACAAATATTAAAACCCATAAAAAGGTTTTATATCTCTAAACGATCTTCTTAGATAAGTTAAATAATTAAACAACTTTAATGTAAACTTTATTGTCAAATAGTTACATAACTTTCTGTGGACCAGTCTGTTCTGTGATTTAGTTGGAAAAGGTAAAGCGTGCTCGCGGAATCGATTTGAGAACGTGCGAACATTTTCATACTACGACTGTACAATGTGTTTTTATTAATATAAATAATTTTATTCGAAATTTATATTCTACTAGTGCCACATCTCTGGTGCAGTACAGTCTGTATCACAAAATGTCTCGTCCGGCGAAGTTACGCGCTTTGCTTTGCAATGAAACCGGCGTGACACTACTCGCTGTGGCCTCACCAACTGAATACTCGTTCTTTTCGCACGACCTTTATCAGCTCTTGAATATTTGTAAGTAATTTATAATTTAATAAAAGACTAGAAAAAAAGGGTTTAGACAATATGAAAGAGTGTTGCGCGGGCGCAAGCGCAACACGCTCACCGCCTTAGCCGGGCTGAGGCCGAGCTTGATTTGTGACCCAAACTGCACGGACAAAATAATTCTACTATAGGGGTTTGGGAATATGGGGAGTATTGCGTCTTATGGGGACTATTGCCCGACGCAATGTTCAGAGAACATGGACATATGGGCAAACGGTTATTTGTGTTCGGCAGGCAGACGGCCCGCCACCTGATGGAAAGCGGTTACCATCGCCTATGGACATTTGTAACACCAAAGATGCTACCACTTTGCCGCCGCTCTTTAAAAGGAGACTGGAACCTGGCCACTAATACCGGAACACAACACAAGGTTGTATGGTGTCATACTCTAGACCAGGGGTGGTGGCTTTCCAGACAAGCAAATACCCTACCATCTGGCTGTGGGTTGTTTTGTCATCTCTTACGATAGGCCGCACGACATTTTTTAAATTTTTTTAAATTATGAATAGGTTCGCGTTTGACCGACATTGCGCCTGATGTCAGTCGGAAATGCAGTCTAAGGTGGAGCACGCTTACCTAGAAGGTACTTCAGCGGTGCGTATGATGTATGTGGAAATATAGCGTTTCGTCCGCTTCGTCGGTATTTCCACCTGCAGCAGATTGTACTCTTTCTCCGTTCCTGCACGATTTTAATTTTAATAGCAAGATATTTTAAATGCTTCTCTTTAATATAGACATTGTTTTAGATATTGTTTTGTAAAATGTGTCATGTATTGAAAATTCAGGTTTCTTAGAAGTGTCGCCCTATTCATATGTTGAGAAGCAAGACTTGTTGCAACGCCTGGTAATTCTGCAGCAGACTCTGATGCAGGGAGTCCCTGTCATTACCAGATTTCTTGCTCAGTACTTACCATTGTGGAATGAACGAAATTTCTTTGGGGAGGTGAGTTCAAAATCTGTATTTTATAATAATACCGTGATTGAGGTTTAATTTTACAGTCTATATAACAAAACTACGTTTTAATAGTTTCAATCGTGGTATATTACTTGATTTTATATCCCGACGTTTCGGCTACTCAATCAAATGTCACGCTTAAAATCGTTAAAACCTAGATTTATTATGTGTACTAATCACGAAAACTTAAGAAATTCCTATTTAATAGTATAGTTTCGTACATGAATAATAAATCTATGAAGATTTATATATTTTGACTTATTAGTTCTATAAAAATATGCTTATATTATAACAATGGTTGAAAGTTTTAATAGTGTTTAATAAAAAACTACAGAAGACTTGTGCTGTCTTGAGTTGTAGTGTTCTGAATTATGGTTACTTGAATTGCGGTATCTTTAATGGTGGTTAACAGCACAAATGTAAGATTTCGGGACTTCCATCAGACTTATAGCACGTGCAAATTTTTTTTTTAACGAGATAAGGCAGCTCTTTGAGTTTGCACAATTCTAATCAAATGGTAACGTTTATAAATACTAGCTGTCCCGGCAGACGTCGTCCTGCCCGGAAAAGGTTCAATCGATATACCGACAGCAGCGCCACCTACCGGGTCCAATTCAAAACCAACTCAGAAACCTTTGGCTCGTGCACAACAACTTTGCTAAGGATCGTCACATGATCAAATGTATAGTTTACGATCCTATAAAGGATATCCAGACAAACATTCATTTTTATATATATTACATATAGTTAGTAGTGCGAAAGAGATAAGAGAGAAAGAGGGAGAGAGAGGTGCAAGTTTAAATAGCGAGGGAGTGAGAGAGCTACACTTTCATCTCTCAGCTCTGTGAAACCGTCTCATGAACTTTATTATGTATTAAGGCCGATTTTTTACCCATCAGAGTAGTCATCAGTCGAATTTAAAGTCGAAATTATAACCTGACTAAATTCAAAAGTGTAACAATTCAACTGTTTTATTCAAGCGACTGTCATATTTAATTTTCTCGTGTTGTGTTTTATTCTATAGAATACGTTTTATCTGCTGATTGAAAAATCGGCTCTTAGTGTTTTGTATGAGGTGTTCAAACTCAAGGATGTTTTTATTTGTTGCTAATATACCACACGCTTAAATTAATACTGACAGTATACAAAATATTGTCAAATAGACTTTTTAATGCCACCTACCGTAAAACATGGAAATATGTGTAATAGTGCTAATCCTGGTATAAAAAAACAATATACACTAGCAAGGCATATATAATGCATGTATTGTTAGTGGATTGTCACTACTAGTAGTATTGTTCTATAGAATTATAATAGTAACACCGCACTAAGAATGTATGAATAAAAAAATTGAAATCTCTTTCAGATATTGGATTTGATTGAGTGGATAAGCGTAGATAATCCCAATCAAGTCCCGTATATAACAGAGCCGTTGATGCAAATCTACCACAGAGCCAAACCGATAGAACAGTGTGCCATATTAAGAAGTTTGACAAACACATATTGCAACCTCGTAAGTATTATTTCTTTAAACTTAAGGTAGTTGACAGTATGAAAAATATAGGCTGATTTTAATATATATCGTAGATTACGACCTAAATATGATAAAAATAAATGGTTTTAACTAAAATATTAAATTTTAATTGATATTTTTGAGAAATAAAATTGTTATATTGCAGCCATTAGCCACGTGACAATGAACGCCGATCAGAGCGCGTGACGTCATAGTGTGCAAAACACAAGAAGTTATCGATGACTTCACAGATAACACTTCAATGAAACAGATGTTTGTTTTGCACGCTGTGACGTCATGCGAGACGCCATGACAGCTTGACGCGTTTTTGTGACGAAATGTCAAAATATTTATAAAACTGCTAAATTAAATATGTTAGTTGTTTTTTTGCTGAAATATTAATATTTTGGCTAAAATAGATCATAAGGCTCAAAATAAACCTGTTTCTCAAAAATAGTCAACTACGGAATTGTACATAAGAAGGTTATATATAAAATAGTTGTTATGTATAAAAACGAAAACGAGACGCAGTGTTGCATAACTTAAGTTTTATGGTTTAAATATATAAATACCATACAGAATCTATGGCTAAGTTTCATTAGACACTCTTTCACACACACACACACTTCGCGACCACGCTCACGTCCGCGATTTTTCCAGTTCCACTTGCATGCCGACGTTACAATCGTAAACTCAAGTGGAACGATTATTCGACCCACCTCTTGACATGGGTCGTTGTGGGCGTTGTGTGATCGAAAAACATGATGTCATTTGTGACGTTGTCACCACGACCACAACGACCGAGGTCGCCTTGTGTAACGGCTAGAAGAGCATTTTAGGCGTTATGAGCTACTAATGCAACGCGCTGTATATAATTAAATTTTAAGAAACCTGGTATAGTGTCTATCTTATTTGACGGTTAAATAGCAAACTTTCTTGTAGAAACCCTTAAGTTATTATACAGTTGAGATCTATAATGCAGAATGTTTTATCCTTTTAAGGTGATTTAATTTGATTTTTCATTTAAGTATTGTGTAAGTGGCTTTTAAAAATCTTACTAAATTGACACTTAAAATATTTTAAAATATGCAGCCCAAATGCGCAATATGAGGATTTTTTAAATGTATGTATAAACTTGAAACATTCTACTTTTAGAGATTTAACTGTAATTATATTGTTTAGGTATTTACAAGTACAAGAACTCAACCTCATTTTATTGGTATGAATATACCACAAGAAAATTATACAACAGTACTGCAAAGGTTGGCCAAGGACATCAGTGTGATGTGTGACAAGGGACTCCAAGTTAATCCAGGTATAATTTCATATTATATATATACATATTGTCATGCCTGTTTCCCATTGGGGTAGGCAGGGATTATAGATTTACACTTGTGACGGTCCTGACAAACAACTGTCGTCATCATTCACTATTTTCGTCATACATGTGCGTTTATTTGAGATGCTTTTTACCTGACCTTGTTTTAACACG
Source organism: Dendrolimus punctatus (assembly GCA_012273795.1). Classification (NCBI taxonomy): domain Eukaryota; kingdom Metazoa; phylum Arthropoda; class Insecta; order Lepidoptera; family Lasiocampidae; genus Dendrolimus; species Dendrolimus punctatus. The sequence goes on from CM022536.1 coordinate 5,550,387, forward strand.
AGCTATTTGATCATGATGTGTATGTTGCGGTCTGCCGGTATGAAGTCTACCATTCACAATACTGTCATACACTTTTGTGATTCTATCTCCATCCTGGAACTGAGAAAGAATACAATTTCCTGCGGCCTAGGGGCCTGTCGTAAGAGGTGACAAAACAACCCACAGCCAGGTGGTAGGATACTTGCCTGTCTGAATGGCTACCACCCTTGGTCTAAAGTGTGCCGCCATAATAACCTTGAGTTGTGTTCCGGCATTAGTGGCCAGGTTCCAGTTGCCCTTAAGAGAGCATCAGCGCATTTTTAGCATCTGGTCTGCTGAAATCATTCAATAAAAAAAACCATCCTCCTACATGCTTAAAAGGCGGTTTAGGTTACAAAAATCCTTTTTCAACTTTTGTTATTACACGTTCTTTCAATCTACAACATTCTCTTATTCTTGTACACTATTCTGTATCATATCATTCATGGTTACCTCACATTACTTCACAAAGCTGTCATTACGACTGTGTTTATCCTACTTCCATGATATAAATTTATTGATATTGTATTAATTAGCTAATTTTAGGGAATTATATTAAAACTCGCTTCAAGCAGATGGTGTTTCGGTCTATAAATTCTCATAACCTTTTATTCTGGAGTTTCAATGTAAAAAAATAATATTATATTACACTTTGGAAGTTACACAAGACTTCTACATGTGTGCCAAAGGATAGAATAGCCCATTATAGGCGGACCCTTAAATCGAATGAAATTTAACTAAATATTTTTGTAAAATATTCATTATTTTTATGTGATCCTAGTAACATTATAGCATTTTTTAAAAAAGAAGCTCGACACCAGGCTGCCGACAGTTGTTGTTGTAAAACTTGTCGGCAGCCCGTTGGCGAGTCATTCACCTATTAGCCAAATAGATGTCAGCTGGTTTTTAGCTAGTTATTGAAACACCACTAGCAAACTTTGTGAAATTTTGGTTAGTTACTGATCTATCGCTAATAATTCGGTTATTTACTATCTGTATCTTATTATATATAGCAATTTTCACTAAAATTGACAGACGGACAATTTTATTTATACAAATTTATATTTGTATATAAAAAAATTGTATAGATAAATATTTTTTTGTCCTACAGATGATTTAAGAATACTATATACGAGTGTTGGTTCAGTGGAGTGTCGTTCTTTAGCCGAGCTGCGTTGCGCCGCCCCGTTGGCCGCTTTACCTGGAAAATTGACCTTGGCACTGCCAATGACCACGAATTCAGCTCACCTCTTGGATAAAATCGCCGGTCTTATGATATTGTAAGTATATCTTGTTACCGATATGCAGCAAAAGTAATCCCACTTTTCAGTTAAATAATCATAATTAGCTCCTTTGTGATATGATGAGATTTACGAAATTGAAAAGAAGATAATACGAATTTGAATTTGAATGAATAAATGAAAACTCTTTATTGTTTATCATAACGTAAACCTAGCCAATTTAAACGGGAATTTAATGAATACAATTTATGACTAATAAAATTAATAATAATAATATATTTTAATATTAGATAGAATTTACTGAACTGTGCTGAAGGCCAAAAAATAAACACAAGTTGAACAAGAAAACAAACAGCCTGTTTTAGTGCAATAGGCACTTATTTCATTTAAAAAGCTCCAAGGTAAAAGAAAATGATTCAATATAATGTATATAATGTCAGCCCATAAATGTCCCACTGCTGGGCTCGGGCCTCCCATTATAGGGTGAACGGACAGTATACCCGCCACGCTTGTCCAAGGCGGCTTGGCAGGTTTGACACATCGGTTATCTCGATGTGTAGGTTGCATCACAATGTTTTCCTTCACCGTTTTTAGCACGTGGTAATTGTAACAATATGCCCATTAGATCAGACAACTGACTAAGAGGTGCATGCGTTCCGGTCAGGATCGAACCCGCGCCCTTCGATTTAGGGACGCGTGCGCTAGCCATTACGCTACCACGACTTTCGCTTTCGATTCAATCTAATATATAAAATTCTCGTGTCACAGTTTTCGTTGCCATACTCCTCCGAAACAACTGGACCGATTCTCATGAAATTTTGTGTGCACATTGGGTAGGTCTGAGAATCGGCCAACATCTATTTTTCATCTCCCTAAATGTTAGGGGTAGTCCACCCCTAATTTTTTTTTACCGGGCAGGACGTCGTCTACCGGGACAGCTAGTAAGACTATAAAAATATTAATATTGTTTCAGGTACAAAAAGATTTTAAGAAACAGTAATAATACCATCGATGTCAAGCAGGTAGAAATATTGAAAAGTATCTCGGTGGATATTTTAAACTGTTTGTACAAAGAGCAAGCGATAATTGAACGTAAACAAGGAATGATATTCAACAGCATTCATCCGCAATTAATTTCTAAATTATCTCAACTTATTCCAGACGTTGACAGTAAATTCAGTATAAGAAATAGCTTAGCATTTATGCCTTACGTTCGTTCAAGCTTGGAAAGTGATAATCTAATGATGTTTGATAATAAATACTTGTACTATTCGATTATTAAAAATATTTTTCAGAATTTGGATGTGTTTTTGAAAACTGTCGTACCCGAGTTGAGGACTTAGTGTTTGTTTTAAGTTTGATAAGTAAGGCTGTCAAGTTAATGTGTCACGTATTAACTTACTATTTTAACTTTAATTGTTTTATACAGTGTTTTTATAAATAAGTTTGTGCCTTAAAATAAATTAAGTGATATGTGTATTGAATTGTTTTTTTGTTCTATTATTTTGATAAAAATCCACAAATCAAATAGTTTTGGAGACACCCAAAAAGCTAACCTATTAATTGAAATAATTTATTTAAGAAATTATATAATTTACAAAATCCGTGGTTAAACCACCCGCCTCTCAAACTCAAAGGGCGCGGGTTCGAGTCCTGGCCTGAAATCATGTACCACTTAGACAGTTTTCTGATCTAATGAACATATTGTTACAATTACCAAGTGCTAACGTTGAAAGAAAAACGTTGTGATGAAACCTGCACATGGAGATAGCGGATGTGTCAAACCTGCCCATTCGCCTTTGACAAACGACGCGGTTATACTGTTCCGTTCTACTGTAATGGGAGGGCCGAGCCTAGCAGTTGAATTTATGTATATTACATAAGTTTTTTTTCTTTAGGAATTTATGGCTTGGCAGCTAGGCCTTTAAGCCAGATGGTAGTTTACAAGATAGTTTCTTCATTTTCTTAAGCCTATGTGTAGCACAGCTGAACTGGGAAATCAGCTCGTGCCATTCAACGGAGTTCTTGTGACAAATCAAAGACCACATTTGACTATACAGTTCATATTTCTCACAAAACACATAATTACTACTCAAAAACTATCATTATCCTACAACTATTGTTCATTTTAGAGTAATTTTACACATTTTTAGAAAATAAAACTGCACAGCTCAGCATCTTTCAGTTCTCGCTAAAAACTCCTTACATAAGTTTAACTTGCATTCAGCACAGACTTAAACACAACTCGCTCTTTACACGTCAGCTTTCAGAGTAAATGCGTTCCTTAAGTAATGTAAACGTAAATTAGCCCTAATATTAAGTTGAGAGACAAACAAAAGCGAGAACTCATTAAGCATTCTTCGTGATTCTAATCCAATTATCCTAATGTCTATCAAAGTCATTACTGAAATAAAAACATGGAAAACCTCTCACTTTACATTCTTTACAGAAATCGGAGGAGATATTGTTTTAGGCATCGTAGACAGTTTATGTAAAAATGAATCCTATAAGGATCTAAATCATTCCAATAACTGTCTGTCTGTTGTCGGGTTTTTAAGTTTTACTATTTATTAACTTCTGTCACTATTAGTTAAAACTTTGACGGCCCCTGTGGTTGAGCGGGCTAAGCCTTTGCCGGCCTACCTCACTGTAACGCAGCGGCTCCGGGTTCGATTCCTGGTATAGTAAATTTCGGACACGTATTTTCTCCGTTATGGGCTCCGGCATGGGCTGGGTATCTGGAATCGGCCCCAGAGTAGTCCGTTGTATATTACCCATAACACAAGCGTAACTTGCTTAATTTGTGAATATGCAATGCGAGTGTTTGTCTGCCGATTATTATTGGAACTAAGTTCCTTATTATTATTTTACATAAGCTCCATACAGCCCCGGATGTTGAATTTTTGGAGGGGGGAGGGGGGGGGGGGGGGGTGTCAGAAACTAAATATTGCCGCGTTCACTTACCTATATTTTTACCTCAATTATCACCATCTTCAATTTATCCATCAGACTCCCACTGCATGCGCACGCGTTCATCTGTGGCCTATGTTCCCCGCGAAAAGTAATTTATTTACTTAAAGTACTGGGCATCTCAGTGGTCAAAGTTGCGTTAATGACGAGTTGTGTATTTGTCTGCGAAATCCCCTCAATCTGCCCTGCAAGTATTGATATCATATCAATGGTATTGCTGATATTAAACGGATAAACCAAATTGAAACAATTAGGTTGAATCTTGACGCTATTCAATGACATTAAGTGATATAAGTTACAGTTTTATATATTTATTTGGTTCATTTACAGTTACTACACCATAATATTGTTGGAGACAAATTAAAAGTACAAATCTAAGATTACTGTGTAACCTATTACAAACAAACACAGCTTAGGTTGAGAGTACAAAAAAATAAAAAGAATAGGGATAAACAAATTTAGACATACATATTTATATGAATACACAACTAAAAGCACACATAGCTATACAACGTGTTTCATTTCAAATGACAATAAATCTTAATTTTAGCAGTCTTACTCCATACAAAGTTTTTGGTACTATTAAAGTAACCGTAATGTTAAAATTTTAAAAAAGCAATTTCCGAACAAATTAATTACGATAAAAAGACAATAAAAACAGAACATCTTGTAAATATTGGTTCACTGACCTTGGTAAGAATGAACATATTCCGCGTTTAATGATGAAGACACGAGCTGGCAACATGATACATTTGGTCACTAGCCTACCGATTTATTCACAATAACAGATACATGTTGTTGTAAAATTCTGAAATGAAAAATGAGGTCCTGTGGCTAAACCAAAGAAGCTACCTTGATTCGTTTTTGTATTTGGGTAGAGTACGTCATGACGAAAACGTGGTCTGATTTATTGTCGTAAAGTCTGAAACACGCTGTACAAGGATTTAATATTTTTTCTTAAGTTTTCGCGACCTGTATAAAACCGATTTAAACCGTTAAAACGTAGTTTTATTATATATGAGGATTATTGAAAAAAGGAAATTAATAACGATGGAAGCATATTGTGCAATATTCGGCGAAACTTAGGTAGTGAAATGGCAAATATATCTAAAGCGGATTTATTGTATTGTTTAATCATTCATGTAATGAGTGAAGTGCTGCCTAATACTGCTTTGCGCAAAGATGGACTAACGATAATGATGCGTGAGCGGGCATAGTTAGCAAGCTGTGAAGTAGTTGAGAGCAGTCTATTTTATTTTGTAGTGTATCAAGGGGTCACTTTTGCTGATTCACCCACCTTGAAAGTTAGAAATGAATCGCCTAAAAACTACTGTATTGATATGAATATAATTTCTATATGTCACTAACACGATGCTGTAGCGATATTGCGAAAGAAAATTAGGGGTGGCCAAGCTACACGTAATTGAGGACCAAACAAATTTCGGTGTACATGGGCGCGTGGGGTATCGTTAGACGCGTTTTCAAAAATCATAACAATGTTTCTTAATGACTTTTTTATTTAAGTTAATACATGACTTCAGAAGTCGTAAAAAACTTTTGACATTCAGGACAGAAAATTCTGAAAAATTCATAATAGTACAACATAGAAAATTGCTTTCAATGAAAATGCGTTTGAAGAAAGCAGGTCCGTTTAGAAGTTTTTGAGATGTGAAGTATTTTCGATGAAACGATTCTCTCGGGTTCCATAAACCAAACGTTAAAGCAGTTAATGTGCTTAAACGTCACTCTGACACTCTGATCTCTAGAGACATGGTGTGTGTCGATTGATACATACCTACGTGGCTGATTATTACTAGGAGATAATCACTTCTAAATATTGTTGCAGTATTCTTTTTCCATAATAATTATGATTATAGATTCTTACATACGGAATACACTCCGTTATAAAATATAATATTTTTGTTCTGTAGCATTTTTACAATGTAACGTACAATTATGACACATTTTACATAGTAATATTTAATGTACATTAAATTATATTGTTGTACAAGTACAATGGATAGTCATAAAATATAGCCAGGAGCGTTTACTATCAACTCACCATTGGACGTACAGAAGCATGATAGGGACTTAGGGAGAGATGAACAAAAAATATATATTGAACCAATCATAATCCTTTTATGATCGTCTTTTTTTTCTTTACTTATTTATTGGCATACGTTTCTAGAGAACAGCCTGTTGTTCTATTGCCGCTTGCGGCTTAATCATTAGCCAGGTGTTGCGGATTATGTCTGTGGCGGGTCGCAATACCCGCGCGCGCGCGCGCAGCGCCGTCACAGGCGCATGCGCGGAGCAGCCGGCCGCCGACAGCGCCGCCCCATCAAACGAGTCGCGAGAACACCTCGCCAGCGGTAGGGCGCACACACGCATTCGCAACAATTTGTACGTGTAAAATTTCGTGTATAATAAAGTGTGGTAATTACTCGGTTCATAATTATTTGGAGCCTACGCCCCACCACACAATTGGTGACCCGAACAGAACACAAATTCATCTTCAAGAATTTCTCGAGCCGACAACATGTCCAGTAGCGACTCCAGGGGCTCTCAAACCGCTCGAACCCGGGCCCGCTCGAAAACGGTCGAAACTAACAAAGTAAGTGTTAAAGTGCCACCGTTCTGGAAAGAAAAACCGAAGCTGTGGTTTTTCTAATTGGAAGCACAATTTATAACGAATGGAGTGACGTCAGATTCAACCAAATATTATACACTTCTTGGCAACTTAGACATGCAAGTGGTTGAAAAGGTTGAGGAAATAATTGAAAACCCTCCAGCTACCGGAAAGTACGAGACCTTAAAGACGGAGATAATCCGACGATTATCCGTATCTCAGCAACAAAAGATTATGCAGTTGCTAGCACATGAAGAACTTGGAGACCGGAAACCGTCCACCTTTTTACGACATCTGCACGATTTGGCAGGTCCAGGAGTATCAGAAAATTTCTTACGTACTGTTTGGACTAGCCGCCTCCCAGTCCATTTGCAAACAATTGTGGCTCAACAAGATGATAGGCCCTTGGATGCAGTAGCAGACCTCATTGATCGGGTGGTAGAGATTGTTCCCGGTAACCCGGTCGCTCAGATAGCAAGTACCTCAATGACTCCGAATATCACCGATATAATTCGACAAGAAGTGCGAAATGAAGTTTCTGAGATCTCTCGCCAGCTTAAGGATCTTACTATGAGATTAGATAATAGGCGTGACTCGCGTAGAAATACTCAACGCTTTTCTGGTCGTTCTCATGGACGTTCTAGAAACAGAAGTCATTCTCGTAACTATCCATTTCGCACGATAGGAAATCGACGCTTATGCTGGTACCATTTTAAATTCCAAGACAAAGCAGTCAAGTGTGTCAAACCATGCGATTACGACTCGGAAAACTCCAGGGACAGTCGCTAAGGACGGCGAGCGATTGTTGCAACATTTCCAGTCGTCTTTTTGTTACTGACGCACGATCCAAGAAGATATTTCTAATTGACACCGGATCTGACCTTTGTGTCTACCCCCTTTCTTATTTAAAGGAGCGACGGACAAGAGTCAATTTAGATTTAAAAGCAGCTAACGGCACTAATATACCTACATACGGGTATATCCACCTTTTGCTTAACATAGGACTGCGTAGAGATTATAACTGGAAATTCATCGTCGCCGACGTTTCCAAACCCATTATTGGAGCTGATTTCTTATCGTTTTACAATCTACTTGTTGATTGTCGTAATGGAAAGCTGCTAGATTCTCTTACAAACATTTCAGTATCGGCTACAGCTGTTACTTCCAGCATTTCCAGCATTAAAGCTATGGTGGGATCATCAGAGTACCATTCAATTTTACAGGAGTACCCAGCTATTACTAGACCTTCAGGCACTATTAAAAAGGTGTTTCATTCAACAGTACACCATATAAATACTACTCCCGGCCCACCAGTATTTTGTCGGCCTCGACGACTGGCTCCAGATCGTTTAAAAGCCGCTAAGGCAGAGTTTGAAGCGATGTTGCAGGACGGTACAGCGCAATGTTCCAGTGGACCATGGGCTTCAGCATTGCATATGGTGCCTAAACGAGACCATAGCTGGAGGCCCTGCGGAGATTACCGCGCTTTAAACGCCAGGACAATACCTGATAGGTACCCGGTGCGGCATATAGAAGATTTTTCGCAGCAACTCCATGGCTGTTCCGTATTCTCGGTAGTAGATTTAGTTCGAGCATACCAGCAAATACCAGTCAATCCAGAGGACGTACCAAAGACCGCCATTACTACTCCTTTTGGCCTCTTTGAGTTTCCTTATATGTCGTTTGGTTTGAGGAATGCCGCCCAAACCTTCCAGCGCTTTATGGATGAGTTGGTGCGAGGACTAGATTTCTTTTGTTTTCCATATATTGACGATGTATTAATAGCATCCAGAAGCGTTCAAGAACACAAGGAACACCTCCGTATACTATTCTCCAGATTCGAGAAATATGGAGTTATTATAAACGTCGCTAAATGTCAATTTGCGTTATCTGAGGTGAATTTCCTCGGCTATTCCGTTTCTGCTGAAGGTGTTAAGCCGCCGACTGACAAAATTAAAGCCATTCAAGATTTTCCACTGCCCAAAACAGTAAAAGACCTGAGAAGATTTTCAGGAATGTTAAATTTCTACCGGCGTTTTCTTAAAAACGCCGCTGAAATGCAAGCTCCTCTAAATAGCCTCTTGGCAGGTCCTAATCCGAAAGAATCTAAAGTGATTAATTGGAACGCAGCACTTCGAAATGCCTTTGATAATAGTAAAAAGAGTCTTTCTGATGCAGTAATGTTAGTCCACCCCGTGTCAAATGTGGAATTAGCTCTTTTCACAGATGCTTCTAATGTGTCTATAGGAGCCGTTCTGCAGCAGAAAGTTAATAATATTTGGCAACCCTTAGCTTTTTACTCTAAAAAGTTGAGTCCTACTCAACAAAAATACAGTGCCTATGACAGAGAATTGCTGGCAGTATACGAGTCAGTTAAGCATTTTAGGCACATGATAGAAGGCCGCCATTTCTCAATTTTTACTGATCACAAACCACTTGTCTTCGCGTTTCAACAAAAAGAAAATAAAGGATCTCCTAGGCAAATAAATCAATTATATTTCATCTCTCACTTCACCACGGATGTAAAACACATTTCAGGCCAGGAAAATCAAGTGGCAGATGCACTATCCCGATTAGAGTCTATAAGTATGCCAGTTGATATAACAGAACTTGCTACGTCTCAAAAAGATGACCCTGAAGTGCTAAATCTCATTGGCGGGAATTCATCTTTAAAGTTAATCAAAACATGTTTACCCAGATCTAGAACTACATTGTATTGCGACGTCTCCTTAGAGAAACCTCGTCCTTTCGTCACAGCTGCCCACAGGCGACGTATATTTGATTCTTTACATTCTTTGAGTCATCCTGGAGCAGCTGCTTCTATCAAACTGATAAGTGAGCGTTTTATCTGGCCTTCATTGAGAAAAGACGTTCGCATGTGGGTCAGAGAGTGCACACCATGTCAGAAATCTAAAATTGTAAGACATACTGTATCTTTTGCAACCAGTTTCAGCGTACCTGATGTCCGTTTCTCAGATGTACATATCGACTTAATCGGTCCTATGCCAATTTCAACAGGTAACAAGTACTGCCTCACAGCTATTGATAGATATACGCGCTGGCCTGAGGTGATACCCATCCCAGACATTACCGCAGAGACCGTAGCAAAAGCTTTCCTTGAAGGCTGGATTTCTCGCTATGGATGCCCCCGGAAAGTAGTCACAGACCAGGGCAGACAATTTGAATCCCGATTATTCCAAAACTTGGCTAAGTTATGCGGTATTCACTTAGCCAGATCAACGGCATATCACCCTCAGACCAATGGAATAATCGAGCGATTTCACCGCACCCTAAAATCAGCCTTAATGTGCCATGGCGGTAGAGAATGGACCCAATCGCTTCCTGTAGTTCTGCTAGGACTCAGAGCTGCATGGAAAGCAGATTTGGATTGTTCACCCGCAGAACTGGTTTTTGGTGAACCCTTGCGAATACCAGGAGAGTTTTACTCCCCAGCTCCAGACAGAGTAGAGTATCCTGATTTTGTCAGGGATTTACGAACTAAAATAGCAACCCTACGACCTACACCAGCGTCAAGCCACCGAAGAAAGAAGACATTCATACACAAAGATATGGCGACGGCTACTCATGTGTTTGTCCGCCAAGACGCCCTTCGTGGTTCTCTTGTACCACCGTACGCTGGCCCATACAAGGTCGTTGCAAGATCTCAAAAGTCAATGGATCTGGCCATAGGCCAGAAAATAACGAAGATTAACATAGACCGGCTTAAGCCTGCATTTACAATTTAAATTTAGCGGGCCCTCACCGGACTGATTTGACAAGGCCTGACTTCTCGGGAGGGGGTCGTGTGGCGGGTCGCAATACCCGCGCGCGCGCGCGCAGCGCCGTCACAGGCGCATGCGCGGAGCAGCCGGCCGCCGACAGCGCCGCCCCATCAAACGAGTCGCGAGAACACCTCGCCAGCGGTAGGGCGCACACACGCATTCGCAACAATTTGTACGTGTAAAATTTCGTGTATAATAAAGTGTGGTAATTACTCGGTTCATAATTATTTGGAGCCTACGCCCCACCACATGTCGACTACGATACGGGCACATTTGTATTTGTTAGGTATAAAACGACGACCTGATGAGGAGACGAGGCAGTTCAGCTACAACTCCGATCAAAGCGTGACGTGTGTACAATCGGGAATCTAATAGTGACGGACTTTGCGCGTTTTATTGAATTACGACCTACTACATTACGTTTGGATTTGTTGTGTTCGGTTATATTTGTACCTGTGTAATACGTGTTTAGAACTATACTTCTAATAAACTCTATAATAATTCCAACGACATTTTAATTCGAGTCTCGCAACTCGTAACAATATAAGTATAGAAGTATAAATATCACATTTAATATCTATTTTGATAATATTATTGCAGGTAAACTTTATGAGTTTGGATGTTCGGGGTAATCTCCGGTACTACTTATCCGATTTAAAATTTCAAACTCCAGTAGAAAGCGACATTATTCTCTAGTGACATAAGCTATATTTGATTGTGATTAATAAGTCAAAAAAGTAAAAATGTTTTACACCTAACGAAGTTCCCGCAATTCCCGTTCCAAGCGCAGTTTCCGTGCGCGGAACGCCTGTCAAACTTTCCACCCAAGAATTGCGCACATCCTTGTACGAGGCACTGTGAGTGCTTTCTGCATTTATGAATTTATTAAAGGTTACAAAGATTGATTAAACTTAGATATGCGTGTGTGTGGGTGCATTTTTAATGACGCCCAGCGTGGTGGGCGTGAGTCAGCTAGTTACTTATATTTTTATTATGTTTATAATTTACATGCAAGAGAGATTCGTATTACTTTGTTATAGATATAGTGACCCTCAATTCACACATATGAAAACCCATCGCGATTACTCTAAAAAGCGTAAACGCGTTGATGGACACGAATGTAAGATACTTTTCCATTTCCTCTTGTTACGGGGTTCGCATTTATATGTCGTGGTTCTTTCTAAAGCATAAATTATGGACGCCGTGACCGGAGACTGCCACATAGCGGGGTGTAGTGCACGGTGTTGCCAGGACACTATCGTTTTTGCTATTTGAGAATTTTAATGGAGCGACAACGTAAATTTTACATATCCATTATTTTTTCGTCCTTGTATATAATATTATTTTTACCATACTTTATTTTTTATAATGACGTATTCAGTCATTATAAAAAGTAAAGTATGGTAGGTAACTCAGATTCGGAAATATAGAGAATAATTCCTCTGAAATCTAAAGTATTTCTAAAGTTAACATGGAAAATTTTACTTGTTCTTCCATAGTAATAATTAGGGTGTTCCTATTATTAGGTAGGTTTATTTTTTACTTCGTGAAAATGGAATAAATTCGACAAGACTTGCAAAATTGGCGTAAATGAACCAGTTTGGTGTCCTATGTAGATATTGTCTTTGAATAATGATTGATTTAAAGTACATTTATGGAAGGCTAATTTATGGAATATATATAATACATTATTCATTTGTACGAAGATAATTGTATCGCAACATTATAAAATATTGTAGAATTAGATTAAATTATACACTAGCACAATGAAGGAAACTTTACTCATATATTTTATTCTACCTTAATCCCTTACGACTAAATGTATAATATTGAGTCTAGGTCATCGGTGTCAATGGAGAAGGTTCCCATGAACATGTTTTTAGAAATAAATTAGTAAAGATAGAAAACATACTATAAAATATAATGAAATTTTAAAGGTGGCTAGATGTTGCGAGTCTGCATGTATTTAGGTATTTATTACTTTCCTGGCTTAATAAATAATAACGTGACTCTTGTATATGTATTCAAATGTCATTGTGATAACAGTGGCACAAAATAAATACAAGTTAATTCAAAATGACTAAACCACTAGAAGCGCAGAGTAGATTAATATTATTAATAGGAATTAACAGACCTTGAGCTACTGTATTTAGTTATTATTATTTGTATTATTTATTTTATTGGCGTAATGAGTTTGCACTGCTTCCCGGGGCATTCTCAAGCACTGATGCGCTAAGATCAGCGTGGACGTAACTACGTTCTAAGTCTCACGCTCTTCCTATCATAAGCGCGGGACACATGGGAGGAGGGTGGTTTTAGTGGAGTATTGAGTATTCGCGTCTCCACACAAGCCGGCGATTTGAATCTGGTGCTCCATTCGTGGATGTCACCTCTCGTAGCTTTGGTGTAATCCCTAGTAAAGGACCCGGTAATGTGCGAAATGCATTTCCCCGCCTTAAAAAAACTGTATTTAGTTTTGATTGTGGAACGTAATTGTTGCCTTGCTTGGGGCGTAGGTATGTCTCCAGTGTGCGGCCGGCCTAATATAGTAACTTGCCAAGGAAGTGATAGTAAAAACATTGAATACACTTGTTGATTGATACCATTTTTTTTATAAAAGCAAGCAACATCAGTCTTGGGTTGTGTGGGAGGGTGGCTCGACGACCGCTTGCCACCCTCCGGCTCAATGTGAAATGTTTCGGGCCCTTTGTCCCCTTTTTTGCGAGAGACGTCTTCAAGGATACTGTGTTAATCGGACCCTCTGATAATTTTTGCGAACATCGCCCAAGGAAGTCGACTGGAAAAACTGATACTTTCTGGCACTCTCTCAACTTCATTTATTTTTTATTGTTGTTGTCTGCTTGAATTAGATACTTTAGAATTGCCGTTTCTTTGTAATAGTCTGTGCTAATAAAAAAAAAATGTTTTTTTCAACATAAAATGTTAGGAATTGGTATATGTTGTTATGTGCGAGCTGGAATATGCACTTGGTTATTGGAAGGAAGCACGAGCTTTTCCAACTAAACACTTTTGTTAACTTAAACAGCTGCATGTGATACTTTGTAGCTGAATTTCCCTTCGCGCACAACTATTGACGACGATGCGATGTTTATTCACTCTACCGTCACTGATATCGTGTAGATCGTCTCCTACTACTGCGGTAAACTAAACTTCTCTTCCAGGTCTTGTCGCTTCGCTGTCTCCAACTTAACCCTTTTGATAGGCGCCTTACGCCGTTTATATACCCGGTAGAAACTTCTGTAACTCATAATTTCGATCTTCTTTTCGTTATTTACTGTCTATGCCTTTCTAAACATTTATCTATCTCTGTCTTTTCCTTCCTGAACCCTTTATCTTAGAATTTCGATCTTCATTTCGCGATATTCTTTTCCTCGTCATCTGTCCTTCTCCAGAATAGGTCTGCACTTTCTAGAATTTTCTATAATTTTCTGAAACTTCTAAAGTCAACTAAATTGTTCCACCATCACTCGTCACAATATTTTGATAAAAAGAATCCCTTATAGTATTGAGATCATATCCGTTTTACATTACAATTTTACTTATAGCTATATTTTTCTATAATTACAGGGTTTGCTTTATGTTACTACATAATAAGATAGCGAAATCGTGAAAAAAATCGAAACTGGGATAGATAAAATTTGATCCCAAAAATTTCTAATTTTTGACCCATCTCTATTTTTTCCGAATTTTCTCTTATATAGTTGAAAAGTTAGAGGGTAACATTACTTCACCATCTGTTGACTTTAATAAAACCTCATTCCAATCGAATGAGCGAAGAAAAGTGTAGGATCGAGCCTCCACCAGGTTTCGCAATGTTGGGCATGTTGTTTTACTGTGACAGTGACCAAAGCAAATGATTATTACATATATTGGATTAATGATTATTAATTACCGGAGCGCTGTAGTTATTCTCACTTCAATGTGCGAGCATACAAATAGCGGCGTGCCGCTCACACGGGTCCCCAAAAAATATGCGCAGCTGGTAACAATTGATACGAGCAATATAAAGAAAGGGTGCGATAGTTCACATATCAGCACAGTAATAAATGTGCAACCCAGCCAAGTTTTCGATATAATAATATTTTTTCGACCTTAAAAACTGTCATACGTATTTATTATGTATCGTTTCTTTATTAAACAAACTTCATTAAACAAATTTAGAACGTACCAAATCACGATATTTTAATAGAATATTAAACCTTAACAACTTTTTGTATATGATCTACAATTAATGTAGGTAGTACCTACTAAATTTCTTGGGAAAGTGCAAGTATAGAATAATATTGAGCGATATAGTTCTCGGCACGGAACTTAAGCGGTCGGCGGAACAGTATAAATTCGCTTTGCGCATTATAAGTGTATGACATATCGATAATTGAAGACGTGAGTGGATGAAGGCGATATGCCGCATATTCGGTTTTTTGCTTTTTTTGCGTAGATGAAGGTTATAAGTCGATACCAAATGACTACAGACCTTAGACCATAGATATAGGGCATATTTAAAAAAAATAAAAAGTTGTTAAGTTCAGTTCAGTTTAAAATAAAAGTAAAACTTTTATCTCGATTTACTCAGAATTGGAATTATGCGACTTATCACCTTCATCCACTCATGTCTTCAATTATGTTTTTATACCTTCATTCGTATAGGATGATACCTCATCAAGAGAAAAATAATAGAAATATCACTATATGTATGTATAACTTTAATAAACTATAACTCTGTAGCTTTTTGTAAGATTACAACTGTTAACCCCTGAAATATAATAAAATATATAGACATATGACTTATTGGTTCAACTAAGTCTATGGAAGTTGTTGGAACTTTCTTTTTACTGTGAGCAAGCCATTCCACTCAAGAATCAAGCCTAAATTATATTTACTCTTTACTTAGCTTTTAGCACAACCAGATGTCTCGCGAAGAGCCGAGACAAGAGCCCCTTCAGAGCGCCACTTTCCTTTTTATCCCTACTCAAAATTCGCTCGGGAGCCCTGTTTTTCGTTGTGCCGAATATCTACTGCTCCCGTTTATACAAAATTGTTGTTTAAGGCCGAAACGGGTGGCATAGCTTACTTTCGTTTTATAGCATGTTTGTTTTGTCAAGTTTTATGAAGTGCAAAATAAATAAACAAGGACTAGCAGGTTCCGAAAATACATTTTTTAGAATAATTGTCCCTTTGTCTGTTAGAGCATTATATGGAAACTACTGAACGGATTTAAATGAAACTTGAAACACAACTAGCTTATGTCCCAGGTTAGGACGTAGATTACTTTTATCTCGATTAATAACGTCGTTTCTTTGGGGCAGACGAATATAGCGAAAATAAGGGTGCTGCGTTCGCTTTTTTTCTGCTATTAGCGTTGCAACACATCAACAAATAGGTCATCGTCATGGCACATTTATAAATTAAATAAGTCCGGTTAATCGTGTTTCTACTGTACAATGAATAATGGTAATAACAATAATCGACAGAGAAACACAAATATTGTATATCCACAAATTAAGCAAGTTATGCTTATATTGTGGTTAATATACAGCCGCCTACTCTGGAGCCGATCCCAGACACCCAGATCACAGTAAATAACCGATGAGTTATATGTACGTACGTAGTATTATAAATAGTAGAAAACCTCGGCGTTGTAGCGAGGTAGGCTAGTAAAGGCTTAGCCCACTCAACCATAGAGGCGTCAATGGTGTGTTTGTTGAATGTCAAGCAAGTCACGCTTGAGTTTTAGGTAACAAATTTATAACGGATTATTTTGTGGCTGATACCAGTGACACTGAGACCAGAATAAGTAATGGATAGCAAACAAAAATACCCTACGTGAATCAACCCCGAGACCTCTGTGGTTTTGTAATCCAATGAATCGTGTAATCAACAGGCTGTATTTTATCTGAATTTGTATGAAAAACGCAACAATTTGACGGTAAGAAACTTTAAGAGCGGTGGGAATGGGAAGGAATGATACAATTTAAGTTTTTCTTATATTTTTGTCTGTTGCTAGCTACTCGTTCTATCAACACCTAAATGTCTGCTAACTTACACAATATGATAGATAGACAGATTACACTTTATTGATTACTAAATAAATAATTACAACAATGAAAGATTACTATATGGATTTGATAATATAAAGAAAGAAAGAAAGATAATATTTATTTGCAAATAGGCGGCCTTATATGTTAAAGCAAACTTTCCAGGCAACCTAACTTAATGCATAGTTTAAACAAAGCTGGCGATGTACTACGGGTAACATGTTATTAATGGCATGGTAAGTAAAAAAGGTAAGTACTAAATTAAAATGATTTGATCATGTACTAGCAGAAGGTGAAGTCAGGAGCCTTAAGAACAGTCGAGCCTGCATGACAAGAGCTATGAATGTCAAAGAAGCAAGTGAGGTGTGTAACAATAAGCCTGAATTGCGCTCTGTTGTTCGTATCTACCCCGCAAGGGACCTGGCGTGAAGTTATGTATGTATGTAAAATGATTTAACCTAAATACGTCAATCTATACTACGTCAATATACATAAAATTTGAATAGACAATTATACGTGTTGAGAATTTGAAACAAAGGACAGGCGAGTACTATAGAGTAGTTTATTTGCGGTTGATGTGAGTTGAGTCGCTCACCGTGTACGTAGATAGCAATTTAAACGGTACGTGTTTCCAAATGTCAAAGCCCTTATAAACCTCTGGGATCTGCAAACACGGGCGATGAATCGTGTTAGTGTAGGCAAAAGCTCGCCGGGCTGCTGTCTGTAGCCAAATCGATAAAATTCGGGTCCAACCCCGAGCGTCACCATGGCAACGCGCCTGCTCCCCCAGCCACCCTACGCCGCATCTCGCAGAACACCGATGTTGACTTAGACGGATAGGGTAAGAGGCTTATTAATGGTTTTATGATACTTCGGCGTTACCTTCGAAAGAGCTACCTCAAAGCACTTCGATGAAAAGTAGGGGTAAATTTATTTTTTAATCCCGACAAGTAATGAGATTACAGACAATAGAACCAACTACGAACAGGTGTCGGATTTATTTCTTTATGTTCAAAGTCTGGCGAAAGTAGAGCAGGCGAGGGCCTGAAAATAATGGTTGAACATTTTCAACAGTTCAGACGACGCCATCTTGCCAGACCGCATGACGCCATTACGAATCGGGTGCGTTCACATTACATCTTTAGTGCGTTCATCAGAATAATTTCAGTTATTCTCTTACAAGATTTAGTTTCATAATAACGATGGGTAAAATAATATTCTACTAGACTTTGAAATATAGGCTTGCTTACACACACAGCAAAATTAGTCTCGTTAAATTAAAAAAATGTTATTGATATGGTTTCTAGTGAGTCGAAATGGTGCGATTACCCAAATAAGTTGGCATCACGATCCTGCATTATAAGTAGCAGCGGCGGAGGACGTGTTGTCCGTGATTTGGGACACGGACCCGACCCCAACGGGTGCCGAGTGCTAGCACAGTTTGTCCAGAGTGCGAGGGTGCGCAAACTTTCTCTTACCCGTAAAACTGTTTGCCCAATACAAGCGTTAACGTTTCTTTGCATAGCTAGACTACGTTCACATGAATAAGTAAAATGCGGTTTATTTAGAGAATTAAATATAAATAGATCATCTCGTTTATACTAACTAAATAGAAGTGTGTGTCGTGTGAGTCTTGAATAGATTCGAAAATATGAATGAAAACTGATATTTAAACGACGCACAGTCATAAATGACCGTTTATAGAGTTTGCGTCCGTATGTCGGTCTAAAAGTTTATGTCGAACAAGTAGGAACATGGTGCAGTGGCTTTCAATGAAAATTTAAGGAATTAAAACAGCAATTTTAGATTAAATTTTCGCGTAGGGTTAAGAAGATATACCGATAAAGTCCAAGACTCCCGTGATTTTTTTATAACAATGAAATGTTTACAAGAAAATAACTCATTAACATCACGATCTAATATAAAAAGATTAATAAGCAATTTAATTATAACAAATTAACTAAAATATTCATACTAATTAGAAAGTGTCCATTAGCTTTAGTTTTTCTTATTGCCTCTTTTAGGCCAAGACACTTTGTTCATGTGTTCTTTATTAGTAGCTAGCACATTACACCACACCTATGTTTTGTTTATTGCAAGCACTGGTTCAAACAATTTTTTTTTTTGGACTCATTATATCCGTGTTGTAGAGGAACTGGATCGTCTTGACGTTCACGTGGTGCTGAAGATTATGCTCGTGAGCTTCCGCGTACTTACGTTGGTGACAATACATTAGATACAACCTTAAATTTTCAACCCTCTACGATCAACCCCTATTTTTTAATAGTGATATTAATATTTTTATAATTTTCTACTGGGACGATTACAGATTTTAATTTGAACCGGGTTTGATCGGGTTTGATCCGATTGCAGCGCCATCTGCGCTGCAATCGGATACTAGAATTTAGGTGTTCTTTTTGTTGTTTTATGTGTTGAAGTTTGTCCTAGAATGGTTTAAATAAACGATTAGACCCTGGAATCGGGTTCTAGATTTTATTTTTTAAAGGTAGGACAACGTCTGCCGGGTACAGCTAGTTTCCTCATAAACAAAGGATTTAACTTTCAGGTTTCGATGACGGTCGCCCGTCCAAAAATACCATGGCTCGTTTACAATGTCCCACGAACCACTACTACGAATGCAGTGGCAACAAGCTCCAACTAGTGTTGCATATTTCGGAGTTGTAGCGTCATCTTTAAATATTTTGTACTTAGCTCTTTACTAAAGATTCTTTACGTCTTTGTACTGCAATATAAATCCTTATTAATATTCCCGAGGCGTAGTTTTAGTTCTTTTGTTTTTCACGGCGCTCGCAGGCAATAAAGAGGTAGACGCCTGGAAATGTGCTGCATTTATACAGTTTTCAAGCGTCGCCTGTCCGCCTGTTGGCGCTTGTGCTTTATTTTGTTCCCTCGACGTTCCTTTGCGAGGCTTTCTTATTGCCCCGAGCTAAGACTAACAAGGTTTTTAATTATTTCCTTTAATGCCACTTTCAGCGGCGTTACACACGAGCCTTTGTTGTTTAAGCTTAGTTGTTCTTTTGATGCCTGCCTGTAATAGTGCAAATTTAACTAACACAACCGTCTAAACTTGCTTTGTTGCAGTGCTACATTTTGTTTAGGTTTTGTGTACATACTTCATCCTCATCGAACCGTCACCATTTTTTTCACATATTAACACACTGTAAGCTTAGTGGTTAGCGCAGGCGTCCCAAACTCAAACAACTCAGTTTCAAATCCGGGCCGAAAAACTATGCACCATATAGGCAGTTTATAATCTAATATGCATATTATTACAATTATCACGTGCTATCAGTAAAGGAAACATCGTGATAACTACCTACACGTCAAAATAACTATTGTGTCGAACCCGTCAATCTGCTTTGGACAAACGTGACGAGTATACTGTTCGTTCCCCTATAAAAACCGGAAGGCCGAGCCCAGCAGTGGGACGTTTATGGGCTGTTGTTTTTTTAATATTTATTATAAGGCGTCAAAAATGCTTCTGCCTCTAAGAACTGCCGATGCTATTTATCTACAATCTACATTAATAAGCGTTATTCAATACCCTTTATGCTTTCGACTAAATTCGCTGTTAATGATTTCATAAATATTTTATAAGAGATTTTAACAAGAATTCTTCCGCAAGTCAATCTAAATTTGAAAAGCCCAAATTCAGATTATAGAAATCTCTTGGGGAGGTTTGTGGAAAGTATACCACATTTTTACACTATTTAAAATTCATTTGCGTTTACAATTTGACTGACGTAACTGCAGTGTCATAGTTTTAAATGAATACCTACCACATACCTTAATAGGGTGGGTTATATTGTCTGTGTTCTTTTTCTGTTAATAAATAAAAAGATGAGTTCGAAATATCTTAATCTAGGATTAATTTGGATTAAACAAGTGTGTATTCCCGACATTCGTACAATTACCTATTTTTTATCTCTTTTACTCGCACACTAATATATAATATAGGTATCGCGTTCGTAGGATAGCAACAAGCGTGAACGACACAAATATGCGTGAGCGGAGGTGTTGAGCTGGTTTTGAACTGTTTTAAATAATAGACTAATGCTGGTGAGCACCGACATTTAACCGGCGGTTAAAATAAAATAATCACTGTTTATACTTACATTTTTAATTTATTTCAACCATCGGTTGGAAGTCGGTGCACACCAGCCTAAGCAGTCCTTTCCCATACTCGGCTAAACATAAAAGTAACGTGTCGGGGATGTTGCGTTATAGAAATATCTGTAGATAATTTCCTAATTGAACTCCAATGAAAATTATATCCTTAAACGTTTTAACAGTAAGTACCTATCAAGATTATTTACGAAATATTACAACAAAGACAATAAACCTACATAGTACACACAATGGAGGTCGGGCCATAATCTATTCGGAAGCTGCGTCCATCAGTTACGTCCGTATCTAGGCGAGCAGACATCCCTCCCGCACCCGGCTACCCCGTTGCCCAGACGCGACACCCCTGCCTCGATAAATCACCAATAAGATTCATGGCCTCACATTGCGTCAACCCGCAAGTCGTGTTTTACGACCTTTTTACGCGGAACGGAGATGAAAGCGTGCATACAGCTATAAGCAAGCTGAATTATTTGTTTATGATATTATTCTTGTCAATCAATAATTTTGTTCTAATGCTGGGACTTCATCTGCGTTAGTGTTAAAGATTGCCTTTTCAAAGTTTACAAGCTCGATTGTGAGTGTGGATTATCATACATTGGGCAAACAAAGAGGAGCATAAAAACACGGGTAAAAGAACACATTGCTGACATGAAACACACAAGGTCTACGAAGTCTGCGATCAGTGAACACAAGCTGGATAAACCCAACCATTACATCAGATTCGATAACCCACAAATCTTCGTGAAAGAGAATCGTTTCATACCAAGAATGATGCGTGAGGATATTGAAATCAAAAAACATCCAAATTTCAATAGAGAAGATGGTTGGCAGGTACCACCTGTTTGGGATCTGATCATTAAAATTATTAAGACCCAAACCCAGCAAAAACCAACTGCCAGACCTCAGGACACTGTGAGCTCATTCTGCGTGCAACGGAACACAAACCAACTTGACTGATGATTTCTTTTATGTTTTCCTTCCACACATTTTAATATTATATAAAATTTTTAGAACTAGGCATGTTTGCTGAAGAGTTTCTTGCGCCGCTTCTTCTCTTCAAGCCACAACATGTTGTGAAGCGGTGGTAAATTAGATTAGGCTCCCATAGAGTAAATAATATCTATAAACAAAATTAAAACTAAATAATTAAAATGAATAAGTTGGCGGTAGGCTAAATAAAACTTTAACAATACACGTTAGACAAATGACATCTTTGTCGTCCGTGACCACGGCCACTGAAAAGCGGCCGAAACTTCGGATAAACCAAAATCAAATAAATTACCGCACTTAAAACTGTTAAAACGTAGTTTTATAATGCGACATTGTTAATTATATTAAATATTGACAAATAATGTATATACAATAATGCGGCTATGTGTTAACGACGTTATTTTTTAACGCTTTAAATAAGACGCTTTCGGTCACAGCCTAAATTTTTAACACTAATACAGATGAAACATTCGCTTAAAGAACAGTGCATGACAAAAAGAGAGTTCTATTGCCTCTTGGCAGTAAGCAGCATTAAATCCTGGTTGAACTTCATGTAGCGGCCTCAGAAGGGCATTTAGTTTGGGATATGTTTTCAGCAAGTTTTTAATATTTGGGCTCATAGTATTTGGTGCGTATAATTTCCTCACTAAGATGTAAAAATTCGAAGCTAGCATTAAAATGTGACTAATAATGATGCCCGTGACGGTCTGGATCTCATGTTACTTCTGGCATAATAAAATCATCAAATTGAGGGAATTTCCAAAACTCGACATTGCGCCTCAATAATTGGACCTTTTATGCTTTTTGTACTCCATCTGGTCCGGTTTACGTCATCTTTCATTCTGAGATGTTGACACGAATATTATCCTACACGATGTCATCTAGCATTTCTTTGGTTTTTGGTCTATTTTATTTACATGGATCTGGCGAAAACGGTCTAGTCCCATGATCTGCTTTGTAAATCGTGGTCGTACCAGCCTAGGTTTCTCTTTTGTAGTTTTCTACTATGTTATGTACGCAGATGGATCTACCACGTTTAGTTATTAGTATATAGTATTTGTCTATTTTAAATGCATAAGGGTGATACGGTATTTGAGCTTTTGTACTCCTACGTGAAAAGTTAATATAATTGTTTTTATTATTTTACTAATTGACAATGTTTTAGTTGTTGTGATGATAGGAACCAAAAGATTTTTTTAAATATTTTATAGGTTCCAGGGGAAATGTATTTTGGAAAACTAAGATAGAGAAGTGATAGTCCTCTAATTATTTGTAAAAATGAAAAGCCTACTAGCACCTATTTTTTAAAATTGATTGAGTATAAGAAATAATACAAGTAAGGTCGATTTTTTAATCACCAGACGAGAGTTATTCCCAGAATAAAATCAATAAGAGAAAGTAATAAAACAGTTGAACTGTTTCATTTTGTATTTATTCAGATTATTATTTATTCGACTGATAAATTTTATCTGATGATTGAAAAATGGGCACTAAGAAAAGTTAGCTGGTAACTAGTAGTTGGTAGATACATATTCAGAGAATTAAGAATGGGTTTATTGGCTTAATCTTTGGTATTTCGTTCAGTGATCGCGTGTGATGAGACTTGCTAATGACTGAAGGCTCCAGGCTTCGCCGCTCAGAATAAGTGCTAATATTCTTCCCGCTCTAGATCTGCCCTTGAACATAATATTTGTGACATTATTTTTCAATCACTAACCTCAAACAAAGTGTTTATTTGAGAATAATCGTTCCATTTTGACAAGAAATGAATGAATGTAAGCTCGGGTGCCTGAAAGATTTATTGCTCTTGCCGGGGCCGGTGAGATAACAAAGAACGCTGCTGAGAATCTGAATATAACGGTATAATGCCAACGAATAACTACCCTTTTACTTTGTATTTTATTGATGAATTCCTATTATTAAGGTTTTTTCTTATCGGAACATATAAGGAAGTATGCTTATTAGATTTTTTATTTTTTTTGTAAGTGAATCTATATTTCATTATAGCAATGAGAGATGTGTTTTAGTCCTAAAACATTCCATTGCTAGACTCAGCTCTTCTCTTTCTTAGAGGATGTACGGTTTATCAGGAGTTTTATCAGTGTGTTACGTATCACATATATCAGATTAGGATAGGTGTATAATACCTATTGCACAAGCGTAACTCACTTAGCTTGGAAATATACAACATGTGTTTGTCTGCCGATATAATATATTATTATTTAACGTTACGAAAACTTTTCCCAAAAAGCATACTACAAGATAACTAGCTGTCCCGGCAGGAGTTGTCCTGCCCTGAAGAAATGAAATTTAAAACCCGATTGCAACGCCACCTACCGGGTCCAATTGTGAATCTAAATTACTCTCATATCTACCTGAACATACATAAAAAATCATCGAAATCGGTCCAGCCGTTTCGGAGGAGTTCAGTCATACAATTTTTATCCGTGCAGGACCGGAGAAAGAATTCAATTTTCTCTAGTCAGACGGCCTGTCGTAAGGGGCGACAAAAGCACCCCACTGCCAGGTGGTTGGGTATTTTCCTATCTGGATGCCTAGCAACCCTAGTCTAGAGTACACACCTACACGCACAATTATAAAACAATAATAATCTTTTCAATTATTTATTATATCAATGATATATCATAGTGTTATAAAATACGGATAATGAGGTTGTCTAATTACAATTGGTGCACCGAATCACTGCAAAATGGAAACATGTGCAAAAATATGTAATATACTGATAAATACGAATAAAAATTGCATGTAATTGAATTGCTGTGCGAAATGTTAGTGCTTTGTCTTTATTTATATTTAGAGAAACCTTTCACTGACAAATCCCAGAGACCTAATGCTCCAAGTCCATATGGAAAACACATGTAACTTCTTCCTAATATTCTACATTGGCGCTGCTGACAGTTTATCAGCATTTTTTTCACCAAAGCACAAGATGTAAATATTTCTTAACTTAAGAACAAAGGTGACTTAGAAATTCACTCCCAGTGCGAAAGTGTAAGGCAAGAAAATATTCAATCAAGTTTATGGCGTCAATTCTTCCCGGGCAATGGGGCTTTATCTCGACCAACGGCTTCGAGGCTCATTTGCCTCGGCGTAATATGCCTGGGAGGGCTGCTTAATGTCTGAATTTGGTTCAAACTTCGCAGCACTAAGGGCTTCAGCTGGAAACTTTGAAATATGTTCGCGAGTTTTTATTCAGCTGGAAAATGTGTTTATACGCATAGAACATAATATTAAATTCTTCAGAAAGCTGCAGAAGACTGCACAGGAATTTATTTTCTATTCAACAATCTTTTATTTTATTAATTTGACTTTTTTTGGTATTAATTGTTTTGTAATCTCCAAATACTCCTTGCATATCTTGCTTTTGAGCTAAGGTCAAGCTATAAGCCTATACTACCTACCTAGTTACCTAACTCTGGGTTAAACATGCTCAAAATCTAAAAATGTCATTAGGATATAACTCATTCAGGTGATATTGTCGTAGACCCTTCGCGTAGCACGTAACAGAGATACACTACGTGCTACGCGTACGCTACACACAGAGGGTCTTCCTACTAATTAAACCAGGGTTTCCCAAAGTGGTCGATATTGACCTCTGGGGACGAATTTGGTTCCCAGAAAATGATGTCAAGTTTACTCAGTTAAATAATCATAAAGTTTTGAATTGGTAAGTATTTTTTGTCAATAAAATAAAGTAGAGATAGTATTTTTAAAGTAATTTGGCTATGGAGGTCTGACAGTTCATTTTGGAAAAGAGGCCTCTTGCCCAATAGTTTGGAAAACCCTGAATTAGACTAATACACGTACCGGAATAAATAGTATTTAAACATTTCATTTCAAGTTAAATACTTTTATTTTGTGATTTTCCATAATCATGTTATATGTATATAATATGCAATATAATCCTTTTATTAATTAATATTTATCTATTTTAGAGCTGTTTTGCTTACATAACATTTAATTAAGTTTTTATTTATGTAACACTTCAGTTAAAAATTAGCTCACTGATGGTGAAAAAGTTTAAGTATCGCGTGCTTTAGGTGGAGTTTCCAGATATACAGACAAGCAGACAGATTCGGAAAGCGACTTTGTTTTATACTATGTAAAGATAAAGATAAAGAAGATATGTACTAAGCCCATATTTCTACTATATTTCTGCCTTTTAATTTTCAAAAACATAAACTTGAATTTGACGCCTTATACTTTCATTTCTGTACCGTTCAATCAAATTGTTTCGATTAGGTTGATCCGTTAAACACTAGGCATTATATAGAAATAAAATATTTATTATTCCAATAAAATACAATTTTTGTCCGTGCAGGACCGGAGAAAGAATTCAATTTTCTCTAGTCAGACGGCCTGTCGTAAGGGGCGACAAAAGCACCCCATTGCCAGGTGGTTGGGTATTTTCCTATCTGGATGCCTAGCAAGCCTAGTCTAGAGTACACACATACACACCACAAACATTACAAATATTAACACGAAAATTTACAAATCTAAAAAATTTAAAATAATTTTATTTCTTTAATTGTTTATCAAAAGAGTTGTCTGGAAATGGGCGCTAACAACTGCAACACGGTATTATACTACAGCAGTTGTTTGCGTTTCGAATAAATTCTTTAATTATAATATACATAATAACTTTAAGTTGTATTTCGACATTGGTGGCCGAATTCCGGACTCTCTTTAGATAGCGACAGCGCAGAGGTGGCACCTTTGGTGTTACAAATATCCATAGGCGATGGTAACCGTATGTATATATATATGATAAAGTACGTAACAACGGGAACCGCAAACTTCATGCATGAGATTCTTTGCATAGTTTACCGAGGGTCGTTAGCGCCGCTATGCCAGGGCACCTCATTACGACACGGTTGTACTACTACACTAATTTTATGTGTATAGTGAACTTTTTCAATACTAGAGATGCAAAACACAAAGGAACAGAACAGTTATGTGGAAACCGGGATTTTTAACCAACTTTAAATTAAGATGAAGGTTCTCAATTCGTCGTGTAATTTTTTTATGTATTGTCAGCCATAACTGTATTGCTTCTGAACCAATTGTGATAATTACTTTTGCATTAGATTCAGTGAATCTTTAGAATAATTAATTAAATGTCGTTGTTATTGTTTACAGTATGAGTAACTCTAAAATTAAAAAAAAATCTAGTAAAAAGTAAATCCGACCTGAAGATTAACTAAAAGCAAAAACAACATATTTTTTACAACATCTCAAGATTAAAATTTGCAAAACACGGTATTTTTTATGTTCATGTGCACCGACTTCAAGATGTAGAGATAAATTGTTTTTGATTTACTCTTAAATTCGGTTTTTATTTATCAATGTTAATAAGTCGATACTGTGGAATTATATTTCTTCTTCCATATCGATTGTTGCCTATTTGATAACACTATATTGTAGCGTACTAATAAAACAGTGAGAATGAAAAAGTATATTTACAATTTACATGGGTTTAGATTATATTAAGCCTTGAAAGGCCTAGGGATAGCTAGCCTGCTTTTCTGCAGGTCTGTTTACATGCTAGATTCTCACTAGAAAAAAATGCGAAAAATACTGTTAAGCGGAGAAGAAAAAGTATAAAAGCGGGCCTTAGGCTTGGAAGTGGATGCTACATTCTAGAATAATTTCATCCAACGCAAAGGCACGCATTTCAAGATAATATTTTTTTAAATAAAAAAAATCTTGACTTCAAACAAAGACTGTTGTGTACTTAAAAATGATCTGAAATTGACGATTTTGTTTGTTTGAACTCGTTTTATCGATGTTGGTAAATATAAAAAGTTACGAATGTTTTTTTTAAGTTATCCAAATAAATCATAAATATGAATATGCCTATTATATATGCAATTTAATACATCAAGTCTAGCCAAGCTCTACATCAAGTCTCATAGCCAATGACGAAATTTTCATTTAAATTATTAGCTAATTTGGACTTGCCTACGTAACCTAGAGTTAGTTAGGTACTTAAATTGTTATAATAAAGTTTTACCAATTATATATATGTTAACATACAACTTTCGATTTAGAAACATAAAATATATAAACGACGAATCTCTGAAGCACAAAGAGCTTAGTAAATAGCGCGTTCGCAGAAGCAGGTACGGAATATTTCCACGAAAACTCAAGTTTCTTTGTTCTCTTATATACTTTGTAATTTACAGAGAGAGCAATATATTGATTTTCATTCCCGGGCCTCGTCGTGAGCTGTCCATACAATATAAATAGACAGCGAGCATCCCTAGTCAAATATTAACTCGATATAACCCACATACGAGCTATAGACCTGGATGTAACCATGGGCAACAGGGAGTGAATGCATTGCCCGGGGTTCGATCGTTATACAGGCCATTTCAGCTGTAACGGTTTCGGGAATACGGGCGAAGATTGTTTGAAATTGGCACTTTGAGCTGCCGTTTGTAGGTGAATTGCATCACGTTACAGCCACCTGATTCTTGCTGCCGATCCCGGGAGCCCCCCGGCTGTTTGCCGCCCATCAATGCTTTGTGCTCGCCAAACTCGTCTGTGTGCGGCATGGACATGACATGTAATTACATTGCTAGTGGATAGTTGCGAAGGGATACTTGTGTCTGGATTTCAATATTGGATTCGTTAATTAATACTACCTTTGATATAGGCATGTCTGGCTCTATGCGGATGTTGTGGTACGTGCCGTGGAACTCTAATTAAGGGCTTTTGAAAATGTTTTAGGCTATCTCTTTACAAATAGGGCGGGCATTGGATGGGGTTGGACATATTTTTACGTCTGAGTTAATTTAATGAATTGCCGTTTTAAAGGGTTTAAATGAACTGAAGTTTAATTTTTGTGCGTTAAATTCTATATAATATGGCAAATGCAAATAT
The DNA here is from genome assembly GCA_012273795.1 of Dendrolimus punctatus. Classification (NCBI taxonomy): domain Eukaryota; kingdom Metazoa; phylum Arthropoda; class Insecta; order Lepidoptera; family Lasiocampidae; genus Dendrolimus; species Dendrolimus punctatus. The sequence continues at coordinate 5,579,128 of CM022536.1, forward strand.
TAAAGTGAATATAAATTCACTTTTATAAAAATATTTATGGCTATTTGAATAGAGATACACATACATGCACTATACTAAATTATTTATGTTATTTACTTTTTTACGGCAATACATATAGAAGCATTTAAGCAAGTCTTGATGTTTCGTTTCAACTTTTAATTCAATATGTGAAAAAATGAGTTCTTTTTTTCATACAGAGGAAATCCGTTTGAAGACCGTGAGTCGCACAAGAGGGAAAGGTCGCGGCCCGTGTGTGGGATTCGCCAGGTCGGGGTGGCACTAGCATCTCACATGTGCATCTATCCGTGCAGGAACGGAGAAAGAATACAATTTCCTGCGGCCGGGCGGGCTGTCGTAAGAGGCGACAAAACAACCCACAGCCAGGTGTTAGGGCATTTGCCCGACTGGATGGCTACCACCCCTGGTCTAAAGTATGTCGCCATAACAACCTTGGGTTGTGTTCCGGCATTAGTGACCAGGTTCCAGTCTTTCTTAAGAGAGCAGCAGCGCATTTGTAGCACCTTTGGTGTTGCAAATGTCCATAGGCGATGGTAACCGCTTTCCATCAAGTGCGCTGTCTGCCTGTCTGCTGAACTCCTGCAATAAAAAAAAAGTGAAGTGCTATTGTCACGCCGCGGTTAGGGTTGCCCACTAAAACCGCATCGATCTTCTTCGATCCGAGTGTTCTTCGTCCGGACTGAGGGCTCGTTCACGCATACACCTCCAGCCCGGACGGAAAAAAATGTGTATCCTACCGGATAGGAAACCTATGGGAAGAACAATTATGAAAAGAAATTACGATGGTAGAGTTTAATAATAGTTTTCGTACAAATTTGTTTCAATAAGATGTGTAAAGTTATTTTCGAACAAATTAGTATTAACTATTAAATTCTTTTTCAGGGTTCTATGCTCAAAACTGTAAAAGTTCGTCATCTCCACAATATGGAGTGCCACCCCATATTCCTTTTTAACAATTGCAAAAAAAAATATTAGAATATTGTATATTCTAATGTGCAATATACTATTTTTGTTCCAAAATTATTGTATTTGTATGCACAACACTATATTACACCCTATTTTTTTAATAAAAACGGCCTTTTCTTAAAACTGTTAGTAGGTTGCAGTGTTACCAACCCTACTGTTTTAACAGTAGATTTGCTGTTTTCACATTGATGTCCCTGTTTTCTATTTCATTCTTAATTTTTACTGTTTTTGATGAAATGAGATGAGGCAATGGAGAATGAAAGTGGAAAATAATTTTACTTTGATTTGTGTTTTTTTATTACGTAATATTATTATGTTGTGATTATTAATATAACAATGTATGTGAGTTCTAAGAGAACAATTTTATTAAACTTTTCATTATATTAGGTTGGCAAGAAAGTTCTTTCTGTTTATTATATTTATTTAATGTGAAATTGAAGTAATTTTTTATAACTAAATAAAAAAGGGGGCAAATGTCTAAAGATGAGTTAATGGTCCCAAACCACTGTCATTTACCGGGAGCGTTCCCAAGAGGCGGCGTTACAACGTTGTATATCTAGTCTTTGTGCAAAATAGACGCCAGCCTTCTGGGCTGACGGCGGGCGGGCTCTGCTTTAATTATATGACGAAAGTAATAAAAAAGAAATCTGCCTTTTTTACTTTACCTACTGTTTTCTCCTGTTTTTTTATTGGAGAGCTGTTGTTTCTAGTTTATTGGGGTTGGCAACACTGGTGGGTAGGTTCCATTTTGCATAAGTAGACCATTATCCATTTATTTAATTTTATGTGGGCTTATGAGTTATGAATACTTGTGGTTTATCAGAGCAGGTTTTGTAACAATTCGTCACAAGTGTCTGTACAAAAACCAGTCCGATCTAGGACCGGAGTCCTACACTACGTTAATGATGCGTATGACTTACAAAATAGTATATTCCTTACAAAAGCATACAAGAGTACGATGTATTTTTGTTTAGCGTCATCTAGTGGCATAAGAGCTATAATTATTAACGTTATTAAAAGTAATAATACTGTGATGTGTGATGATACAAGAGCTCTAATAATAACTATCGACATGTAAAAATAAGATACTTAAATTTGAAAAGCTCCTGAATTTTACATGATTAATGGCGTTAGAGAGTAACATTTAGGTAAAAAATGTGCTTTTTAAATCTCTATTAAATGGTACCAACAACGAATTGAGGTCAGTTAATATGATATATGGGACCAGTGTTACCTGTACTTGGAAAAAGAACAAAATATGTTTTTATCTCGTGAAGTGGTCACCCTTGGGGTAAGGGTGTCTCGTATGATGAGTAAACAGTATCGATGACCCACTATCCCTTCTCCCTCTTCTGGCCTCCCTCTTCTATCCCGTTCATTTTATTCCAACCTACTTATCCCATTTTAATGGCTGGCAACACGTCCACTTCACTCTTGGTGTTGCCAACGCCTATAGGCAACGGTAAGAAATTTTCATTGGGTAGACCGTTTATTTGCCAGCTTGACAAGAAAAAATAGTTTACTGGATGAAATATTTGAATATTACGGGCACCAATGGTATATAGTTTTAGGAGAGGTAAGGTTCGAGGCTTGAGGCGAACATCCCCAAAACACGAATAAATCAGACGTAAACACTGCCACATTTTATGTCGTACGATATTTCATGGAAGATGACGCGCGGCGTCCCAACTGTCATGACCATGATAGATGACTTTGTGTCAGCTCTATCCCGATGAAAATGGTGTAGGCTCGTCAAGCTCTATTACAACACTCTAACATTAGACACTATTATGCATAGTTAAACGCATGTCTGACTTTGACATGTGCTTATACTAGATTTTTCATAGCGGCTTTGCTTGCGTTTTTTTATTTCAAAGTATTGTTAAACTCAGATCCCGACAAATACGAGTTCACCTGCATATCTGAAACAAAGCACATTTATTACCCGTCGGCATTTGGACTAATAACATTGAAATTCTTTTCGTTCGTCTTCTTTTGTTTACTTCTTAGCATACGGCCTGTTGTTGTATTGTAACATTATCCAGGTGTTACGGATTTAAAGTACAAGCTGATTCTAGGAAATTCGGCCCACGTATCTGGGCGGACATATCGTGTCTGTGCAGTATAAAGCAATGGCCTGATTAAGGGAGGAGTTAGTCGAGCGAGAACCACGAACGAAGCGAGACGTGTGGACTACAATCGGTAATCGTTTAGTGACGGACCTTGCGCGTTTTATTGAATTACGACCTTCTAGATTACGTTTGGATTTATTGTATTCGGTTATTTGTACCTGAGTTTATAATAATTCGAACGGCATTTTATTCGAGTCCTGTAACTCGTAACAGAAAGAATGAATGAAAAATCTCTATTGTTCACATAAATTGAAACCTAGGCAATTAATACGGATGGATACATTTGTGTTAGAACAATGGCCGACCTTATCACTCATAGCAATCTCTTCCAGGCAACCCGATCGCAAAGGAGGTGACCGCACGGGTATAATGCGACCGCCACCAAGCTTTTTCAGTAATCATTCAGATAAATTACTTTGTTAAACCTTGTGTATAACTATATTTAAAAAAAGACAAATATATTATTATTAGGAAGTAAATATATGTTACTAGGGAGTTTGTTGCATCGCTTCTTCTCGTTTAACAGTCACTAAAATTACTTTGGAAGCGGTGGTAGACTCATGACTCAATTTCTACAATTACTCAATTATCTGTAAGATTCCATTTTGAAATAATTATTTGCATTTTCATCTTTTCAGCGAGATTTGTTTATCCCCTGGGAACATTACTTTTTTCTAGATTTAAGATACCTTATGTTCTATTCTAAAGCCTAGACAACGTGTATACAAAATTTGGTGACGATCTCTTGCTTAGTAAAGGCGTGAAAAGTCGCAATTAAATTCTTATTCACATTTATAAATACATATATTTGACTCTTTAGGTGATCAGAAGGCCTCTGGGCACCTCATCTATAGAAGATGGTAATCTAGGCTCCGTATTATAATTATAGTCTTAAGGGACTATGGGCAGAATACAATACAAATAAGTAAGTTTTCTTTTATTGTATTAGGTTATTTCTTCTTCTTATTTCTTTATTACCTTATAATTTATGTATCTAAATTAAAGTTTGTTATGATAAATATATATAAAATAAATAATTTAATTGGAATCCAATATGGTCGCGCACATACTACATTTACAACACAAATAATAAGACAAAGATTTCCTTGTTTAAATAAAGTGCCGCGCTTAAAACCTTTAAAATCTATTTTAATTATTTTCTAAAATATTATAAATAATTTCATAATATTAAACGATATGAAATAGTACTCAATCCAAAACGCGGCCTTATTATCTAAAGTAATCTCTTCATCTTCACCGTATAAGATATACAATAAAGGTGTCAATACGAATCTAAAATATTTCGTTACACAATATGAAATGCAACCCCGCCTTATCAAATATTGTAACGGCAAAGTAAACATTTGAAAAGCTTCCGTAGTTCCGTACAGGGAAAACCCACTGGAGCATCCAATCATAAAAGGATTACAGTCTCTGAATTTCAAATGTTTTTATTTGGGTTTCACCGAGAAATATATTCAAATGCATTATTTACCATAGTCAATATGAGGTTTTTTATTATTGCGTATTAAGTATTAAACTCTCGTAAACATTTTTTTAACAGACCAGGATCTTCGTAAAATCATCATATCCAACTTATAAAGGTTGGATGGAAGATTGGAATGGCAATAATGCCATTTTATTGTAAGCTACATTTGGATCTAAGGTTTTTTTTTGTTGCAAAAGGTATTTTAAAATATTATTTTAAAGTTTCAAATGTCAATGTTTTTTATTCAGTAGGGTCTAGTCTAACTAACACTGCAAGTCTTAAAACAAAATTATAGTTTAAAATACCTATTACAACAAAAAATAGAATTATGTAATGTCGCTTACGATAAAATAGATCGATGTCTTCCAACTGTTTGTTTGACAGTTTTCTTGTAACTAGGTGTAATATAAGAATGATGTTTAACAAGAAGATGTCACTTAACAATATCATCATCATTAATCTGAGCGTTAAATCCCAGTTGTATTAGCAATTTTCGCTTCGAAGGCTGAAGTCCGCTTTCCTACTTTTTCTTCCATCCTTTGTTTCCAGCGGTTCTCAACCATGTTTACTCAGCGACGCACCAACATACTCTTTACAAATTCACGACAACTTTACATACGTAGATGATTTTTTTGATAGTTAAAGTGAAGGAGGTGTAGGTACATTTATTAAATTAAACATCCTTAATATTTTATAGCGTAAGATCATACATACAAACACATAACGGTGCTTCTTCACTTTGAGCATTCGCTTATAATGTAACGTTACAGATCCGAGCATTACATCAATAATATTTTGATACAGCTTTGTCTGACATTGTAAAATCAATTTAATCAAAATCGAATCATACATGTTTCGTTACAGGTGAATGCTTGTCAGTCAGGCAGGCAGTATTGTAACGTAATGCTCGAAGTCGAATCATAAATGTTACATTACAGGCAAATGCTCGCAGTGAGGGAGAGAACAGGTAGGTAAAATATAGGAACTTAAATTACTGTGCGATTGCATATAATGACTTTTGCAAAGTTTATCTATGCGAGGACGAACTGTTGAAGGCATACTCTAATCTCACTATCCATATCAAATAGTCGAGGACGTTACCCAGATTTTACGGTTTTCATTGCAGAATGACAGAAGTTGTATATTTTAGATTAATTTTTAAGTAATCTCAAATAAGCTCAATTACCCCAGAAATGCAATTCCCCGGGTCACCTTAGATAAATATTTATAAATCTTGTGACACACTTGACAGGTGCTTGCCACACACCAATGTGTCGCGATATATGGTTGAAAACCGCTGGTTTAAGATTTGTAGGTATATTTGTTCCCCACATAACTAGCCGGTCATATATATTTCTATACCACTGGACAATGTATGCCAGTATTAAAATCAGTAATTATTTTTTGTTTATTTTTCAATTTAATTTGTAATCATACATTATGGTAATATAAATATTTTTTATATATAAGTTATACATATTTTATAGGTTACATACGTGGATCCAGTTAAGGCCGGTCGGTGTCAATTATATTAAAGTAAATAATATAAAAATTTTATAATGAAATCTTTCGTGTCGGGATTCAATTTCAAGATTTCTTTATCAAGCTATTGTACTACTACTACATCTTATTTCAAAACCTTGCCTTTTTTTAGTAAACAGCAATATATTTTGAATATGTATAACGAAAATTAAATATAATATATTTGAGTTTCTAAGAATAAAATAGTTTCTATTCCCTCTTTCGAAACGTACACCAGTAACTTGATTATAAAATTCGAAATGTATGTATATTCACTAATATACTTAATCGGTAACGCTGTATTTTTAACCCTGCGAGTAATTCGGTATGTAATAATATGGAACAGAATTATTTTATTCACAAATATTTTACTATCTCTCCTATAGGCTTTCTCGTATTATCTATATCACAGTTAGCTCATAAATCAGTATTTCATTCTTGATAAATGAATTAGGGGCGATGCTGGCAGCACGTTTATTCCGAAGGCAGTAACAAGTGGTTCATATAATATTTGTTCAGTGGACTTTCGATACTCTGCATAGTTATATTGGCCCTACAGCTATGAATATCAAATGGGATTAAGAGCCTATACCAACAATGTAGGCGAAAGGAGTGTGTTTTCGATACATTTGGAATTTTATACCTTGTTATGATATAAAGTGGAGTTACACAAACTAATTATCATACGGCATAAATATATCGAGGTAGCTCAGCAGTATAAGTTTATCGTGTTATACATATAACATGATTTCGAAAACTGGTAGGCGAGCCTTTACTCTAATAGTTTTCCTAACATAAAGTGCATAACATTATAATTTTCATGTGATGATAGTGAAGGAAAGATAACAAAACCTACAAGACGATTCATGTGAAATCCGTTAGTCCGACATGGGAAAGTGAGCGGATATACCATCTGTTCTACTATTTAAATGTCAAGAAAAACATGTTATAAAGTTAAAAAATATCTTAAGTAATGTCGAGAATTCTCCCTACCACAATAACCAAGGAACAATGACACCCCGGAAGTGTTTCCATTTAATGTCGATGGTATCAAACGCGTAAAAGAAAATATAGGCCGCATTTTCAGTGCGATATTACATACAGTGTAGTGAGATAGGTCTACAAGACTGAACTGTGGTTTTAACAGAGATTACGGTATTTGAAAAACAGTTCATATTTAATTTCAAAGGCTTTTATTTAAGCATTTAAAACCATTTTCAATTTGTTTTAATAATTTTTATTATTATTTTGGAAGTCATAGATAAGCAAAAAAACTATGTCTACTTTCTACTCAATGTACACCGCTTTGGAATGTTTTATTTCTGTAAGAGAAGCAGCGACAATAACTTCTTAGTAACACATTTAGCTAAAACCCTTTTATTTCATTTTTATCTGTTTCAATTTTTAGTTTCTTAATATAAATTAGATAATTAATATTTTCTTGAGTTTTCGCGACTTGTACACTTAATAAAACTACATTTTAACAGTTTCAATTACCGCGCTTAATACCGTTAAAACGTAGTTTTAATTATAATTCTTATTTCATGACATTTTTATAAAATACTAGCCGACTCGGTGGACTTCGTACCATACTATCATACTAAGGTAATAAATGTTTTGAGTTTTTATTAAATGTTTAACTTTAATGGACATTAACCTAATTGTTTATGTCTTCATGTGTGTGTATGTGTGTGTGAGAGAGAGAGAAAGAGAGACAGGAGGAGAGAGAGAGAGAAGAGGTATACCTCTTCTCTCTCTTCCTCTCGATTATAAATCGTGTAATTCCTGAAAAATATTTTCGAAATCACTCAAAACTATAGGGTTAAATATGTTGTTTACTTTTAAATTTTGCCTTCAAATGAATTGCTTAATGTTTTAAACTTGGAAAATGTTGAAAAGTTTTATTGACCCTATTCTTGTAGTCTCTTCTGTAAGTAAATCTTTCTTGATATTGTTCCAGTAACCATAAAAAATACTAGAAGACTAAGAGTCACAGAACACTAATACTCTCTATCTAAAATAAAACTTATGTTACTCGGTATATAAAAGTACTGTGTTGTTACATTGTAGTTTAGATACAGTTGTCAGTAAAATGTTAATAGTATAGTGACGTCATGAAAATGGTGGACAGCGTTTTTCCGCGGAAATGTCATTCTAAATGTAAGGCACTTAAAGATTTCATGAAAGGAAAATAAAAATTCCAGTAGGTAACTTATTATTACCAAAGGATCAATTCAAGCAACATTTCAAAACATGGTGTAATACCGTATTCTGACATGAATGTGTCTAACAAAATAGTGTGTTGTTGTTAGTTTAGTTATTATGTATTGCATACTCTGTGGCAATATCCAGGGATGTACTCCGTAATATGTGGAGATACGGTCCGCGTTCACGTATGCAACTTTATAATCTACAATTTTGCATTATTACATTTTACTCGGACGAAGGTATTCGAAAAATACCACAATAAATTATTTGAAGCGGGAAACATTCTCGCTTTGCAGTCATCTCTCTCTCTGGAATGTAATATTCTGACAAAGAAAAGATTCTCCATCGTATGAGACGGTTATACACTCTTAAATAATATGAAACGATATTTCATTTGACAAGAAAATGTATCAAAGGCATTGTGGAAATTCGTAATAGAATTATGTGTGCTTGAATTATTATTGTTTTATTTTTTAAGGCTTTCGTATACATATATAGGAACAATATAAGAGGCCATCCAAAAAGTACGTCACACGAATTTCATGATTTTTTGTCCTTATCACAGCTCGTCACATTCGTGAAAGTCCTGCCTCCCAAGTGTGATATTATTAATTAAAACCGTAGTTCCCTAATTAGCTTAAATATTTGTTTTGATTTTGAAACATGACGTCACGAACTTTAGTATCCCTCCCACCCCTTGTCACATTTTGTTGACCCCCCCCCCTAATATTAGCCCCTAATGCAAGAGATCGTCATGAGCGATATGGCTGCTCATTGTTCCAATGCAAATGCTTCCATAATATTTATCTAGATTTGAATTTATGCTTTAATAAAGAGTTATGATTCATTCGTAATGTTTATAATCAACGTATAATAGGATTAAATATTCTTTGAAATAGAAATATTCCTTCTATATAATTTGAGTTTTAACGTAATACTTTGAGTACCCTTTCATTCATGAACATAAAAATCAGGATTTAATTTCGAATTCCAATATCGTTCGCCCTATAAAATTTTATTACTTCGGCTCTAGTTGAAACATTATTTTAGCATAATGATCAGCTTAACGTTATCGTTAAAGTACATTGCGCCGGCATTGCTTTTATTAATATAATTCCACAATAAAACAAGCGCTTCGGTGGAATCGTGCCCCCGAGCGTTCGCTCCGGATGAGCTCAGATACATCTCCTTAAATATAACAGTAATTATGTGTACACAGCTCTCGCCTCGGGACAGATTTCCTCCATCATAGAGATATTATTGAGATTTGCGTTCGCAATATTATCCCTGAAACTTCCATATCATGCAAACAGACACTATAAAAGATATACATGAGTTAATTAGTTAGTTCAGTTTAGTACCCCTCCAAAAGTTATTCTTTCTTTATACTTTATTGTACACAACACAGTTACAAATAAAACTACAGTGGTAATGTACAAAGGCGACCTTTCTTCCAGCAAACCTATGGGTTTAGCGAGAGTGAGAAAACAAGGGTTGTGTACATTAAAGTTTATATGCATAAGTAAATAGGTTTTTATACCTAAAACATTTAATTTACGTATTATAAATAAATTCTATAGTTATGTATTCTTTTCTTTAAAATGTCAGACACTCGGTTGCTTGGTAAAGATCGTTATAAGCAATAAGGCCGTCCATTGTTGTAACGCAAATTGTATCCATATTAATTGTCTAAGTTAAGTTTACGGTGAACCATAAAGAGTTGTCATTCATTCATTCATTCATATGTGACCAATCGTGATCTGTACGGATTTTCAAAATATAAGCAACAACCGTACCAATATCGAGATAATCTTACGCACCGAATAGATATTATATTAGAAGGTGAATAGAATTGAATCATCTCCTCTGAGATTACATCAAAACGGTCTCACCTAGAGTGGGTTCGAACAAAAAGCTCGTAGCCGGTGCGAGGGCAAGCTGTGCTGCCATCTCGCGCGTTGCTAGGAGACGCGCCGATCAATACAGCCTCCGCCGGGCCGCCTAATTACCCCCCACGCTCGGGCCCCGCGTGACCCCCTCCGTGCCCCCGTTCGCCCCGCCAGCCCCTCGCCTGAGGAAACTCACCCGCCCGACCGCACTCCCTCTGGATTTAAATATCGAATGATAGAATTCAAATTCAAAATATTTCTCGCTTTGTGCCAATGCTTTTTTTATTGTCCACTTCTTTTCGTTTCTTATACAACGCTGACATTCATACACTGGACATAACTTTTTGTTATTTCTTGAAGAATTCTTTTTGAATCCAGTATGTCTGATATTTTATACTTTAAAGTGAATTTAGAAGACTTTATATATTTTGACATATTCATTTAAAGGCCATTAGTTGTAGAAACAATAGAATAAGGCGTAGTTAAGTTTCAACCCTAACTTCACTCGGGAGATGTCATACACTGCATCCCGTGGGATCCATTACGTTTTTCGATAAAAGCTCCGTAAATCCTCTTATCATATTGAAACTTAATAAGTAATAACCGAGGTAATTCCTCTAGCCGAGGGGAGAAATAGACACCCAGGGGTCAAATATGACAGATTAAGGTGCTGCTGAATCAGTATTATAATTATAATACTATGCCAAGTTTTCGTAAATAATATATTAATTATGTCAGGCTTTTGTTCTTAGACACGATATATTATTTTATTAGGAGTATGGAGGTCTGTCCGTTTATGTATCTATATCATAACTATTATTATTATACATACATATTATTATATATTATCTATAATACATGCCACTACAGTGTAGATAAAATACAAGAAACTAGGGGTGGATATATGCAACTGAGCAGCAAAAAAATCAGTCCAGATAGACGTATCAACTCTGTCTTTAGATAAGCCATATAAATCATAGTGAATTATTTTAGTGATATTAATATAATGTATGTTTTTGAAGACCACGGACCATAAAAATGGCCCGGACATTTGGAGGGCTTGTGTGGGGCCATGGGATGGCCAACACGTAGAGGCTCCTTGACAAATGTAATACAAATGTGGCGTGACCCTGACCAGCGATTATGCCTGTCTACACCATATAAAAATGTAGCCAAAGGCAAGCCCCGGTTAGTGTAGGACTAAGCTAAGGCTATTGGAATGAACTACTAATGCAAATAGGGATGTGGAACTATCGGGACTACAGCGTCTCCCCGTCGCAATGTTCGGGGAACATCGATAAAATGGGCAGACGGTGACTTGCCGCTCACTGTAGTGGCCCCTAAAAATGCCATACAAGTTTGCCGAAGGGCAACATGGGTGTGAGTGGTTAAGGGGTGTGGAAAGGTGAACTGCAGGTTCACCGAATTTACTTCTGACGTTATACTATTTATTACTTCCATCCCTGGAGCTTGAGTTTTAGCGTCTAGCGTTCTTCCACTACGTGCCGGCTGGTTAAGGCAAGCACGAAAGCGAAGGCCTTGCCTTGGCCTCCTAGAGTCGCGTCTGAAGTGTCGCCACTCGCCTAAGACTTCGCCACAAAGCCCCCCTGCGATATTATTATTATTGTCATTCCTTGTTCTTCTATCATGGTTTAGGGCGCCTTCCACGCTGGTGGAATGACAGTTTGCGTAGGATCGCCATTAGAAGTAAATGATACCGAAAGACCGGAATATGTGGTATTAATTAGGTGTGGTATTATAAGTCCAGTAGTGGACTGCGATTAGCTGAAGACGAGTTTTAGGGATCCTAACCAAAACTCATAAATGTGAATATTCGCTCTTTCTTTTACCCTTTACTGTTCGCGGACTGACACGTAATTGGACGACTTTAAAAAAAATAATACCTTCTCTATAGTAAGAGCAGCAGGTGCGTAATCCTTAATACTACGGATGGTACGGGAGCACTTTGGCAAATTGAAGTAAGTAGGAATCCGCCATCTTGTGTCGTGGTAATATTAACAAGTACATTGCATTTTTCCAATACGAAAATTCCACACATACATTCCACTTTTTCTTTTTTATAATTGATAGACAGAGAAGCTAATAAATTTGGTTTACTTTCTGTGTAGTAGTACTATGGAAGAATTTTTTTATGATATTACTAGCATATTTTAAGTAATATTCATTGATTAAATTATTGTTTAGCTAGTTGCTGGTTAATCTGTACTTATATTTTGTTACGTTTCAAGTAAAATTAACATTTATTGGTACATATACGAGTACACTATACCAAATATAAAAAATAATATTTGGACACACCGTAACCATAATTTGATATCAGACCAAAATTTTGGGACAGCCCTTTGAAAAACGAATTTTCTTTTCGTGTTGTCCTTTAAAAAGTCTTTTAAAAAGTACAAAAAGCCTTTAAAACTTCTCATCTTGCGTCTTGAAAGCCTTTTATCAAAGTGGGTAAAAGGGTCTGTGTCGCTTAGAAAATTTAGCCCATTTATTACTTATGTAATTTTAAATTTGGGTATAATATACTTTTGTTGGTTTTGCGTCTTTTTATAATAACTAAAACCTGTATTACTTACTATATATTGTCTTTTTATAGATCGTGATACAATCGTATGAGTTTTCTTGACTTGTCAATAGATACTTTCAGGTAAGCGTGCTCCATCTTATACCTTAAGATAAGGTATAAGATGGACGTCACCTGGTGTCAGATTAGATCATAGCCAAACATGAACCCATTACTATTATAAAATAAATACTTTTTTATTATAGTACTTGCGTCGAGTAAGACGTTAAAAGAATTATGCAAAACAGAATAAAATTTAAGTGATGTCAAATGCTATAATACTGAAGACTGGAAATGTAAATCATTATTATTTAAAACATAGTACGAAACCACCCTTTTAAGGTTCCGTGATCAGCTTGGCAAAAACAAAACCGTTATGAATGTTGAACCCCCGTATGTATTTTCAATGTGGGCAGTTTTGTAAGTGCTTCTGAAAGCCACAACATGGTAGTCCGGACGATCTGTGTAAATCTTATTTATATATCACATTCACTTAAACCCAAGCCATGCTTCTCGTTCTTCTTCGTGTATGTCAAAGTTCAAGCTGACGCTGACACCTGTTAGTGACATGCACTTCTATTAGCTAATTTAGCTATACCATTAATAGTGAAATCCAAGGTTAATGGTGCTTAATTCATTGGTACACACTCTTTATTTCCCTTAATATTCTAAAAATTACTTTAACTACCATACTACAAATTAAATATATTATATACTGTACGGACCAGCATAGTAAAGAATAGAAAGATCATTTATAAAACTTATTATATCAGGAACTGTGAACCTGGAGGTCATTCAAATAAATGAATAATAAATTGTAATTGCTTTTAAAATTATCGTTATTTATTCTTTCTGGTCGAGAAAGCAGGCCGAGTGTGGGTGAAATTACAAGTAAACATTGAAATCTTATACTATTTCAATATTCTTTTTAAGTGTGTCTCAAGAACTCATTACTCTTACCGAGAATTTCTGTGGCAATCCAATTATATCGATGTTTGCGCTCTCAAAGGAGCTTGAAAGCGCTCCAAAGCAGCTTCCGGCCCTGTGAGCGACAGACTCTGAGAGGGTACCCCCCTCCAGTACAAGGTGGCAACTCCCGAACTACCAAGAACGTATTTTATTTACGTTACACTTTATTACGAAGCGACTGTGGACCTCGCATGAATGAAAACTTGTAAGCAAAAGGGAAGGAAATGAAATGGGTTCACAAATAAAAGAAATTAAGATGGTTCTATCAATACTATTTAATGCTTGTAGGCGTCAGAAAATTGTTAGAATTGCGTTAATGAATGTATTAATGTAATCGAAACATGGAGAACAAAAGAAAGTTTTAACCATAGAGGTTTTTTTTCATCATAAGAGTTTTTATAGACGGGTTAGGCTTGTTCCTGTGGGTGTACTTACCGGGCACGGCTGCTTTGGTAAATATCTGCACTGTATAGCAGGACTGGAGCCAATGCCCCAGTGGCCGCATTGCGGCGCACAACTAGATACAGCGCTCCACATGCTAGCGGAGTGCGCCGCCTGGAGGCCAGACAGGTCCCAATCGGAAAGCGTTGGTGGTCCGGTGGCATCTCGGGGATCATTATCCAGGCCATGCTCCGCAATAAAGAGTGGTAGGTCATTACCTCCTGTAAGTCAGTAAATACCCATACAACACTGTATTATTACACTTTTTGCGGGTAGTGTCACACGATTTGGAGAATCCCACACACCATCTTCGATTTTTCCCTTCGCGGAGCTGATGGTCATCTATCGGATTTCCCTCGTAAAAAGGCTTGTTTCCGTGGCCCCCAGCATATGATGACAGGACGAGCACCCGATATTAAATGAGTGAAAGTGAGCAGCCGGGAAAACCCCTCACTACCCCACTGCCATCTCCTAGGAGCAGGGGGATATCCGCTAAGAGATTCACTTCGTCAAAAATAGTAACTCGAAAAACTAAAATAGATGCATGTCTTTTTTATTGTAGTATATCATGTTTGACCATGATGTTGTCTGATACTAAGCGAAAGATATGGTCCAAGGCGGAGCACGCTTACTTAAAAGGGGTACCTATTCACACCAGACTTGAAGACACCCAGGGTGTAAGGTAACTGGTAGACCTGGTAGACAGATTCCGTCGATAATTTCCACTCTTTTGTGGTGTGGTTATGGTGGACGCGAAGTCATCGCATTTATAAATTTGAATGGCAAAAATATATATTATACGAATCTTTAAATCATAGCTTGATAGTATTCGAATTCACATTGAAAACTTTTCGAAAATATCCGAACAATCTTGGTGCCAACTTTTGCTTTGGCACAAAGTGCCATGTGCCAAAAGTTTTATGGTTTTCCTTATCGATGTTGTGGAAGCGGGAAGGTATCGAAATAGCTCACATTGGCACTGTAGCTGCGAATGAAATTCAATTCACTGGCAAATATTTTCGTTCTTATTGAAATAGAAAACAACCAATACTGCATGAATTTAATTTTAGGTGTCTAAAATAGTTCAGTGGAGTATTTAAATTTATCGCATATTAAGAAAACACAACATATTAATTTATAGTACAATTTTTAAGCTCCAATTCCAATGTGCTAATCAAAGTAACAGCTGAAGAACACTTGTTGAAAGTTATACACGATGAACAGTACATTTTAACTATTTTAGGCGCGACAATTTATTTATTTTATTTTTATTTCGACTACGGCTATTGAAACGTAGCTGAAACGTCGAAATAAGAGTTAAAAAATACATGTACTAGTCGCGAAAACATTAGTTAGTTTAAAGTTATAAATTAAAAATTTATATATAAAATAGGAATATAAATATATAACTAAATTTATACATTTATATTCCTTTTTTATAATAAAACTTTGCAACGTTTTATCGCTGTTTCAAGGAGAAGAAGCGGTATCACTTTTAGCTTATATCGATATATATTGTTTCTGTGGTTAACCAAGCTCTTATTTGTTTTGCACGATAATAGTGAATGTATTGTGGCGAGTGATATGACCAACGTAGTTGGTTTAAGAAGTTTTAGAAAAAAGTAGACGATTCTGGAAGGATAAGACAAAGACAGATACATTTTAGAAAGGGATAGATGATGAGCGGAAGTTCTAGAATAGAAGGTTTGGGAAGGAAAATACAGAGATAGATGTTTAGAATAGATATAAATAAAAGAATACCAAAAAAAAGGTCGGAATTATGGGTTCCAGAAGACTTTTCTGAGTATATAAGCAGCAATAGGCACGCACGCCTACCGGGCAAGAGTTCAAGGCAACGAAGGAACAAGTGCGATACGAAAGAGTTGGAAAAGAAGTTTAATAGTAGACAGTGACCAGTTTAATGGTGAATTTAGTGAAAAGTTTAGTGGACAGTTCAGGGAACGAGGGTAGCGTGGTTTTAGAGAAGATCCGGAAGCGAGCTATCCGGTAAATTGGGAGGCGAGCACTGCAGAAGCAGGAGGTGGTCTACGCAATATCGGTGACGGTATTGTGAAAGAGACATTTTATCTTGGGACAGTGTGTCGTTAGTTGTGCGTGTAGGGGCAACTCTGCGGAGAGGAATAACGTACGACTGTGTAAAAGCGTCTAATTAAAAACTGGTGTTTTCTTCCAATCCTAAGTGCGTACCCCCGCTCGCACGTAACAGTATTATCAAGCACTTAATTGTGAGTGAAGTTTACATCCATCGTAGATTTAAAAAACTCCTTAAAATCATAAACGGATGACTATAAATCCTTACACAGTGAAACGCTTTGACTTCCGTTTAAAACTCGTGTTGCGACGACAGCACTTGATAAATGAGGCAAACACCTCGCGCGGAGAAGTTTTCTTAAAAGATTTATGGTCTTGCATTCAGTGCGAGTTTAAAGCAGTCTATAGTACTCGCTTCAATTAACATACTATTATTTTGAATGAGTAACAGTTTTCCACTATAGCCTGTGATCTAAAAAGTTACCCTTTTTTTGACATGTAAAAATACCTTTCAGCTCTGTGCGTCATTTTTCAGTTTAAAATGGACAATATGAGATAAAAACGATTAAACGCTTAATTCAAGTTTACTGCATGCTTATGTATTAATATGAATATTAAGTATATAAATGTTGTTCAAAAAACTAATTTCCATGATAATGATCATTTCATGGTCATGAGCGACTACAAAGATATTTTAAAACGAGTTATTGACTCTTCGGGAGATCATAGGGCTGGTTCCTATCCCGGACGACGTATCAGTATGGCCATCCAGCAAAGTAACGTAACCAGCCTTCTAGGAACCTTACCTATTGACCTCGATGACCTTGGCTCAGTATTCTACTTATAGTCTTAAAGGATATAATAATAATAAAATAATAATATCAGCCCATAAATGTCCCACTGCTGGGCACGGGCCTCCCATTATAGGGGAAACGGACAGTATACCCGCCACGCATGTCCAAGGCGGCTTGGCAGGTTTGACACATCGGTTATCTCGATGTGCAGGTTGCATCACGATGTTTTCCTTAACCGTTGTTAGCACGTGGTAATTGTAGCAATATGCACATAAGATCAGAAAACTGACTAAGAGGTGCATGCGTTCCGGTCAGGATCGAACCCACGCCCTTCGATTTAGGGGCGCGTGCGCTACCATTACGCTACCACGACTTTGACCTAAAGGATAGGTAGAATATAATTATTAAATTCCCTTCACTGAACTAGTTTGTAGTAATTTTTTTATCATTTATTTATTTATTTATATAAATAATTAGTTGTAACTTTCATATATATTTTTAATATAAACAGAAAGCACAAGCTCGGGTATAAGATATTTTTTTTTTACAAAATACAGATAATCCCGCTGAATAAAGAATTGAAATTTACTTACTAGGCCGTAGTAATTAAGATTGAAACGAATCATTGTTTTGATTGATCTCGCTGGAACGTTTGGCCTAATAAATTGGGTTGATGTCGTGAGCGATGCATGCATATCTCAATAAAGATACCGAACATTGCTTAAAGTAGAGAACAAAGAATAGAAAAGCGGAATTCGGGATTTGAAGCAGTGTACTGAACATCGCTGAGATTTCACGACATTTCCGCGGTTTTATCGTAAGAGGCGACAAAAGAACCCACAGCCAGGTGGCAGGGTATTTGCTCGACTGGATGGCAACCACCTCTAGTCTAGAGTATGCCGCCATAACAACCTTGTGTTGTGTTCCAGCATTAGTGAACACTGACCAGGTTCCAGTCTCCCTTAAGAGAGCAACAGTGCATTTGTAGCATCTTTGGTGTTGCAAATGTCCATAGGTGATGGTAACCGCTTTCCATCAAGTGGGCCGTGTGCCTGTCTGCTGAACACGTGCAATAAAAAAAGTTCTATTTATTTAATATTTTTACTATACAAGTAATTAAAAATACAAACAGTTGATAAGTTCATCATTGTCTACTACTGAATGTTCGCTGTCTTACCATCAGAAGTCCTATATTGTAAAATCTTAAATGCTGCTTTGTTCAGGTCACCTGGTTCCGATGGATTACAAAGCTTTCAATAGAAAGGTATACAAACTTGAAAATAATTTCCCTAGTAAATAAATAAATGCGTTCTCGATACGGTTTTAAATGGAAAGCAAACAGGAAGAGAATACAACAATAGCTGTTAAGGTCTCAGATATTTTCCTCGTTCACCGTTCTCTCTAATGGGTATCTTAAAATGGATATTTTTCTTAAAAGGTGCTTTTCAAACGTTGTTTTTGCTTTCCACGTCGCCGCCTCTCATCGTAGAGCATTTTACAAGGGAGGCGAATTTCGCAGATCATCGGCCTATTAAAGGCTCGACCTAAAACTATGAGTAGTTTCTAAAAAATGAATTCTACGATGCAAACACATACAATTTCAATTTAACCTTTGTATTATTTATATATAGTACTTTTGGTCCCATTGCGTGAAACCAATTAAGAAAAGAAATCGGTATATATTAACAAAATGCATAACCTAAGCAAGTTATATTATTATAATGTTATAAGTGCCAAAGACGTGTGTACATCGCACAAGTCTGGGGCCATTTCCCGATACCGATGCTACCGAGAGTAAACAACGGAAATTAACTTTAGTTCAGGAAATGTGCTCTCCATATGAAATGGGCCAGCTATCAACCAGAGCCCAGAACGTCGTAATAAACCTTAAGAAATACTATATTACATGAAATATAGAAGAAATCCTAAACATTGGTAGTTTCATTTTACGAGAAATGAAACACGCTTATTTGAAATCAAGGGCCTTACTTATAATCGTTTCTTAAATTTAAAGAAACTGCTCAGCAATTGATTAGTGAAAATCGTGCCCATAAACTCCTCTTTAGTCGAATATTTTGGGTAAAACCTACGTTAATCATTCAAATATCGTTTATCTGTGGTTCTCTTAGGTAAACAACAGGTAATACACGTTTAGTGAAATAAAATATACTAATGGTTTGGGGGTCTGATTCTGATTCTCTGACTTAAGAGATGCCTAATCGTTTCTTAATGAGATTATTATAAGTAAGGCCGCAACTATTTTAATAATACTTTCTTAAGTTTTCGCAACTTGTATACATGATAAAACTACGTTTTAATTATAAGCGCGTTCTTTTTTTTGTCTTCCACCTATTTTAATCTTATATAAAATTATTAAAGTTAGGCATGTTTGCTGAAAAGTTTCTTGCGCCGCTTCCTCTCTTCAAGGTATAACATTTTGCGAAGCAGTGGTAAATTAGATTTGGCTCCTATGGAGTAATAATTAAAATGAATAAGTTGGCGGTAAGCTAAATAAATCTTTTACGATACTCGTTGACACTTGACATCTTTTACTTCCGTGATCACGGCCACAGAAAAGTGCCCGAAACGTCGGAATAACTAAAACAAATAAATTAAAAGCGTTAAAAACAATAGAAATTCCCAAATTAAGAGTTTGCTTTCATGTTGCTCTATGTTTCCTTTTACAAATTGGTTTGGCAATAGCTAAATAAGATCCGAATAAAAACACGCCGTCCTATACTGGAGAAAATGTAAGAGCAAAATATTCGCCATGAAGCGTTGCTAGGTTGCGTATTTTTCTACGAATAATATTAATGTTCCACTTGTTTTTTCTCTTGTATAATAATCGGTAGATATGTGTGTTTACATATTGTATATCCCCCCCCAAACTAAGCAAAATATTCTTATATTATGTCTAATATACAACAAAATATTTTGAAGCCGATCTTAGACCCATCATCATCATCATTAGACGACATCGGTCATAGTAAGCAATGGGTAGTACGTTAACGAAATTTACTAAGTCAAGAATCGAATCCGGAGCCGTAGCACTGCAGTGAGTCAGACTGGTAATAGCCTGCGCAAGTACAGAGACTGCGCTCGTACATATTATACATACATGGATCGAACCTATCGTCATATTATATAATAACAAGAAATCTAAAAAACATACATCGTGTTCTCCTTCATTCATATACTCTATTCCAGTTGTTTTTTTTAATATGTAGTTTCAATGTATAAACAGGGTACTTTTACAATTTTATAATATTACTAACTCTGCCCGCGACTTCATCCGCGTGGAATAGTAAAAAAAGTAAGTTAATAAATCCCCGATTTTGAAACATTCTACATTGGTGCTGCGCTCCTATTGGTCTTAGCGTGGTGATATATAGCCTATAGCCTTTCACGAAAAATGAACTATCTAACACTGAAAGAATTTTCCAAATCAGACCCGTTGTTCCTGAGATTAGCGCGTTCAAGTTACATTTGAGAGTGAAATTTGATGGACTCATATTTCATATTTGCTGTTTAATGTTAATTGGCTTATACAATAAAGTTGACTGGGAGTTTTCAGTTACTGGAGCTGGTTATGGGTTACCTTTAGCCCCGGAAAAGGTGATTTTTTGCGTATTTGCTTGTTGTAACGTCAAGGTATTGGATATGAACAACATATGTATATTAAATGTGATTAGTAGAGATTTTTAAAGATTTTTTTAGATATTGGAGACAACTGTGGGGGGGGGGGGGGCACTTTTCCCGCGAGATCATGGATTCTTGGATGCCAACTAGTTTTCTCCTCGTTGTATTTCGATGTGAACAAGACTTTTACTATTTGGTATAGTTCATAAAATCATTTTTTTAAGACCTACGTTCTACAATTACGGCTGGGCGCAAGTAGGCCACCGATCACATCTCCCGGTGGCCATAAACAAATAGTTCACACACTTTTTATGATTTGACGGCCTCCGTGGTTGAGCGGGCTAAGCCATTGTCGGCTCACCTCAGTGCAACGCAGAGGCTCCGGGGCCGATTCCTGGTATAGCAAATTTCAGAAACGTATTTTCTCTCTGGGATCGGCCCGAGAGTAGAGTAGAACGTTGTATATTTCCCATAACACAAGCGTAACTTGCTTAATTTGGGGATATACAATGTTTGTCTGGTGGTTATTATTGTTATTAGTTTGGAGGAACTCGCTCCACAGTTTTGGCCGGTGGTGACCATGTGCCACCGTCACATTTGTTCGTACGGCGGCCGCTACACTGGTAGCTGTAGTGGGTGGCCCGTTTGCGCACAGCCTTATTCGAGGCATTTGCTCAAAGGTTATTAAAATTTGAATACTCAAGGATATATACTTAATATTGGCTAGTTACACAAATCGTAGAGAGCCATATTTAACAAGGAAATGAATATGGTAAAGGACATAAACTAACCATTTCTTTCGGTGATTTGCGAAATGGAATTAAACACACGTAAAACTTTTTAATTTAAAACTTTAATCAAATAACCTGGCCTAAACAATATGGAATATAATCTACTTAAAACTAACATAAATCTCAAAATAATAACATGTTTTGGCTAATTAAGTAGTAATTAAAATCTGTTTTGTTAAGATAACATTTTAAAATCCAACATACCATAATATTTTGAGATCTTATCAATATATATTATTATTTTTTATTTGCTAGTTCGAACTAAGTTATAGAGATCAAACACTTAAATCAGGTAACTACTAAACTAAGGGCGTATTGCACGATAATTTTTCATTATTAGAGTTAAAACCTCAGATCAAAAACTAAACCTATAGAATCCGTGCTTAAATAAAAGTTGAGTAACGGCTGTTCATACAAAGTAAATAGTACGTTTCTTTTTCACTCACCTCATGTTTGTTATGCATAAGTGTGAGTGAAAAGAAAGGTTGTGTTTGCGATTGCTTGAGAATCATAAGTAAATTGAACCGTTCTAATTTATAAAATTTTATTTTAATAATGCCCTTAAATTATTAACTGCTGTGCAATTTGAAGACCTAACAACTGAAATTGCTTTTAAATTAATGTTTGTGCATCTATTCTCTTGTTATTTATTTGTTTGTTAAAACATGTAAAGGCTGTATTAAAATAGGATATTGTTCCCAATAAGCTTCATAAATAATTTAGAAATGGTATATCATTGATGCTAGTAACATCAGTGGTGGTGTGTTTGAAAGGTTTGAAATTGCATAGCTGGGTGGCTAAAGCGAGACTTTTTAGAGAATCGCTTACTGAATTTGACACGTGTCTAGATATACTGGTTGTTGTAAAATATTGAAGAAGGTTCCATTTTATTTTGACACTTGTCGTATTCGTAATTAGGACCTGTGAAGCGGCCCCTTTAGGCCTCTTGTTCTTTTTTTAAGTACTTATCTTATAGCTATTTTAATTAAATATCTTTAGCTTTAGTTATTGGCCTGAGGTTAAGTTAAGATATGGCCCTTCATTTAAAATTTATGGAAAAGTATAATAAATATTGCAATGCTTGAGAGATTGAAATATAATCTCTCGTCTTCAAACGCTGGTCAATGGATGACGTGATGTCATTCAGGACTTGGAAGAAGAACTTTAGAAATCACAATCGGCCCAGTAAAAAACTGTAAATCTTCTAAGCCTTATATAATATGAGATGACGGTTCATGAAATATTCTGTCCTTTTTTGATTTTTTGTCATTTCAATTTTTTGACCAACTTGCTGGAAACATTTTTAAATAATAAAATGTCTAAAACCGAGAAGAATGAGCATGAAGCCATCCATATATATAATAGGATTTGCTACATTTCTTACTGGGTGATTGTATCAGTTTTAAAATGCGTGTCATGAAAACAAGTCCCGCGGCATAAAACGAAATTTATATAATAACAGATCAGTCTATCTACGTTGTCATGTTGTTTTTATCAAGTGTTTTAATATTGTTATATTTGCTAATACTATTAAATCGGTCAAAAATTATAGAAAAATAACATAGTACAAAATGTACTACTATATTTTCATGCCTAATTCAAACGTCCCGATTTTTGTTCAGATTCTTATGACTACTTTAAAAAAGATAGATCTTCCTTGGCAAAGAAAAAAGTGCTAATAAAACACATAAAAAAGTTAATAATTAAACAAATAAAACAAATGTGTAGGTACTATTTTTCCCTTAAATTTCCTAAAAGAACTATGTTTTTAAAACTTAAAAACCAAAATACTATATTTCCTTTTAAACGGGTGCCAACCCTTATTCTATTGCTCGATCGAAACGCCTGCGAGACTTCTTCCGTGAGACAGTTTGTATATTTCTTCTTCCATGACCATAGATTATATTATTATTTCTTATTGATCAAGCCACTTTAGAAATAAACTTAATCTTAAACTTGACAACGAATTGTGCTATTTTAGTTTAGTTATATTTTAACTACGTTTTTTATATTAAGATAGAAAAATAGTTTTTGATAAATATATAACATTTAAAATATTCTTTTGCCATAGACTACATACAGGTAACTACGAATGAGGCTGACCATTCCCAACTAATATCACCGCAACCTTTATCACATTACATTCGTTAGAATTTAATTTATATTTAAATAAATTAATGTACTTTATTTGAAATCAATACTTCGTTGATACATAGACATTTGGAAATATATTTTACCAAAATGAATAGGGTATTAAATCTTTCTGGAGAGCAATTTAAATTTTCAATACAATATTTTTTTCTCTATTTCAGTACAATCAACTATATATTTTAAAAACTTCTATTTTGTTATAAGTACGACAAGTCTAATCAGAAATTGCAAGGTTTTAATAGAAATGTATTTTCTGCGTAAAATCTCATTTTATTTAATGGGTATTATTATTATTATATTATTCATCTAAACAAGTGACAGTAGTGGAAATAATTTGATCTGTACGTACATATTAAGAGAATCCGACCAATATGTGGATTTCTTACGATTTGGGAAAAACTTTGCGGACAATCAAATTGAAATTTTACTTGTCACTTAATTAAGGTAGGTAAATATTTAACTTTCCAAATGCTGCACAAAAATTAACCATCAATGTGTAATGAGGAATCATTACAAAAATCTTTTAAGCAGACAGACTGAGATGTACAAACTATCCAAAAAACAAATAATATTTGTGTGTATTAAATGTTAAATAGCACTCAATGCCAGATGCACATGGATTGTACATAATAATTTAACCCTAGCTAATGGCTATCCCAAATGAGAATAAGTACCCAAACAATTACCGCAAACCCTTCTAAATTAAAATACGTACTATGCGATCAAGATAAGTATAGGAATGTAAAATTAAATGACAGATATGTCTGCTGTCACTTAAAAACTAGGTAACTACAGTTTACAATACATAATGTTTCCTTCAACATTTTTAACCGTCTTTTAGACTCTCAACATTTATTGAAGTTTTGACGATTGAGATACTATATTTTAACAAAGGGAGAGTGAGAGTAAATGCTTATTTACTGTAAATATAGGCATATATGCTAAAACAACAATTATAATATAAGATAAAATGAAAGATGTTTTCGAAATCAGATCTAGGTGTAGTAGATTATAACTATTCCCAGAATCATGTAGAAATTAATAGAATTTAGATTTTTTCATTAAAAATATTAGAAATCATCAATCCTTTTTAAATTAAAATCTTTTTACTCGAGTTATGTATATAACCTATATTCTGACAGTTGAGAATAATATGGCGGTAAGTTATTAATTCCTATTCTTAATTTAATCGCTTAGTAGTTTCAGTTTACTTTAACCCTCGCCTTTTTATTAATTGGAATTCTTTTTTAATTTAAAATTACGTAAAAAACAGTGTTGTATGTGATTGTTACAATTTTCTGTCAGGTCTCATTGAAACCACTAGTAAATATTTATTCAGCATGATCGCTGTTAAGTAAACAAAAATACACAATAAATGTATGGTCATAAATTAAAATAGTATAATATATTACAGTAAATATATACCTAATATTATGACTATTTTAATAAAATTGTGTACTTATACTTATACTATCGTAATATTTGTTTGTGCCAATTTTAGAATTGCTCAAAGGCAGGCTCTCCAGATTAGGTGTTGGGTGTTACCCATAGTAGACGAAAAATATCCAAAAATTATTTCGGGCACTTTCTAAAATGCCCGAAATAATTTAATATAAGGTAAATAAAATTAATTAAAGGTTTTTATATCCTAAACCTAATTATTCCTCTAAATAATCATTTATTTTCTGTGTTATTTACTTTGAGATGTAATAGATTGAAAAATTTATTATGTTAGTATAACCACAACTATGTCAAAAGCGACGTAACATCATAGTCATTATTATAAAAATTCGTTAAGTACTTTAGTGATTGGTTCAAGTTTTTTATATCTTAATGATATCTTATCATTAAGATATAAAAAACTTATCTTAAAAATCTCCAAAACAATGTTTTTCCTAATATGGGGACAACACCTCTAACCTGGAGGCCCTGCTCAAAGGGTAAAACTAATAATTGCGTAATTACATTAGTCATTAGTTTAACCCCAATAACATCTTTATTAACATTTCATAGATATATTCAATAACATGTATATTTATTTCACCTCAGCTATCACAGCCCCAAATTTAGCAATTTTAGTAATAAACAACACAACTTATAATAAACTATGTAAGGAATAAACATAAATATTTTCATTGGCAACGACTGTGTGACCTTTAAACAACTCTCGTACAATTTTCCTGATACAAACAAAAATAACATACCTACAAGTAATAATAATTTTGCCTCAACAAAATGTTTAAAGTCCCAATTTGTTGGATACTTGTTATCACTCTAAATTAACGATGATATTTATATAGATTTTCTACTAGATATGTCACAAACAGTTTGTTTTACAATCGTTGTTATTATTTTTATAATCAACAGGTCAATTCTCGTAAGTATAAAAAAATATAACGATTTACTATAGGTCTCCCGTAATTTTCCAAAATTAGAATATTTTCTCTTGTGTACAAATAACGTTTGTTTATAAAACTGGTACTGTTAGGCAAAGAGATCTTCAATACTCCACCAATTGAATTCATGTAAATTAAAAAAAACATAGTAAATATACTTTGTACCCAATTGAACATTTGAATTTACATTTTTACTGTAACGTTAAAGTAACTTTCCTATAGGTATATGTATATTACTAGTCCGCGACTTCGTTCACGTTTCACTTGCATTCCTATGGGATTCCCAGTACACAAAGTATCGCAGCATTTATAAAATAGTATAGTTATATTATTTTTAAAACGATAGCGTTTTATTAAAAAAAATCGCAATAAACTAATTTTTATGCACCCGAACAATTACACATTTTTAATTCTTCTGTCGAACAGCGAAAACCGCATCAAAAGTAGTTTTTACGTGAATCCGGAACAAACAGACGCAGACAAGAAATCTAAAAAACGCATCTTATTCTCCATCGTTTATATAATCTAATCCAGTTTTTTTTAAATAGCTTCAATTATAGACACGGCATGTTTAGAATGTTATAATATTGTAGATATGTATAATTTTAATTTTTCATTAATATTTTACTTTATAGTTATTGCTGGCAAGTAAAGTATTATCGGAAATTACTGAAACATCAGAGTAAAATGATAAATCAAATTAAACGCGCGTTTAATTAATTCAACCAGGCTCGACAATTTGAGAAAGTACTATTTAAAGGGTTTTTGAACATATTATCATGTCGGCATCAATAAATTACGAGATTTGACCTTTTACTACCTGGTAAGTACTTTATATTTCTCTGAATAAGTACAGGGCCGCAGAAACGGCGCGGGCCGGAGGCCACGCGCGCCTGGCGCCTGCCCATCGGGCCCCGCGCAGCGCTACGCAACCACGGCATTGAAAAACAACAATTAAACACAACAAACAATATTCAATTTTCTTTGGGACACAAGTCGGTAAAATTCAAAACTTACTAATATATTAAACCATTGATATTAACTATTCAGCGATAAATAAATTATGTTCATCACAAGTCTTGAGCATATTATGTATTAGGTATACGCTTCACTTAAAATTTTGAATATGAATACAGTCACGTGCGTATCGTACATAGGTTGTAATGTTATATGCTATGCATTAATCATGAGGCTCTTTCGGGTATTCACCGTGAACTTGACCTTTTTACAGCTAGCCTTAATTAATACTAGGTTAAGAACCATCATGACAGTTGACACATGAAATGGTAGAATTGGTCGAAATTAACCGGCTCTAAACCGCAGTCCGAGTTATCCGATCGCTCTAACAACTCTGGATTCCTCTTCAAAAAGTTCCTAACCCAGTCCTCGCCTGCCATTCTAGTGTTCACGTCGAATGGATGATTCAGATGGTGATCTTCGGCGTATTGGAAGGCCAGTTCTCTAATATCCCTTCTCGAAACTCCAATAAAATATTTCTCCATGCTCTTAATATATCCGACTAGATCCTTCTCCTGACTATCTGTGAAGACTCTCCTATAATGGCCCATTGCGGGCTTAGGTTCGTCAGGCTGTTGGTAGCGTATCTTACTGGCGCGTCTTTGTAGAGTGGAGCGCGGTATTTGAAAGGTTCTGGCTGCTAGTTTGTAGCCCATCTTACCTGACACGACCGCAGCCACCGCTTTGGCCATATCTTCTTCGTTCCATGACTGGCGACCGCTCATTCTTTCGTATCTTCTGACCATTGCGTTCTGAAAACAACAAACAGAGCGCCATCAGCTACAATAACAATAAATACCATTTAATATGTGTGAAGTACCTACGTTTATTTTCAAAACAAGATGAGTCATTGGAGATTCGGACATCATGGAATGACGATAAGACTTTTGGCGAAATTAATTGATTAAAGGAATTATCAAAACGTGACATATATTATAAAAGTAGGTACTTAAGGAATCGTACTTTTTTGTGTTATAAGGCAATGTGTAGTCCGACATGTTTGAATGCTCGGCGAAGGGTAACCGCAGCCTTACCGGTTCCGTAGCCCACGATCAATGCCAATTCGAGGTGAAAAAAACATGACATGAACCTTCTAGAAATAATATTCATAGTCGAACGAATATTCTTCAAGCAGTTATTGTATATCTATTTAATCATTTTCTACAACTATTATTATTCCTGTAATTTAAACAAAATACAAAGATATTATAACAGTTTAATGCTTTAACATTTTATACAAGTACCATAATTTTATTAAATGGGCGTAATGATACATTCATTGTTTTAAAATATTGGGGGTTCCCACGTAATACGTCGTATTGTAAACATTATAAGAAACGAGCTCGACGGTCGAAAATCAAGGAGGACAACTTTTATACCAAAGAAAAGTGGTCCAAAAACGGAGTCACTTTCAATTTCGTAAAATATATTAATTTAAAGCTTAATCTCACAGTATTATTAATACCGCCACAACTGTCGCCAACCCCTTCACTTCGTGAACTTTTTCTGTTAAGAGTGCTATAGGGTATAGGACGCCTACAGCCTACCACTACCCATAATAAGATCGCGATACCTTCTTGGACAAACACGCTAAGCTTATTACTAATTGTGAGTTGTGTAAATAAGAAAACTACTAACAATAGGTTAATATGCGAACCGAAACTGGTTTGTCATTGATAATGATTCGATGTGTGTTCCCGACGTCAAAGACGAGTAATGCTGGTATTACTGATTAAATGCGATTAGGTACGCCGTGTTTTTCCAACGCGGTAACTGGGGAATACAACAAGGCCTTTATTTCATTACACTACACGAAATAAAAGCTATTTGTAAGTATCAAAATAACTGCTTTCGGTTGACAAGAGTCATTTGATTGTCATTCGTGTCACTTTAACGTTTCGAAAACGGGAAATACGGCATGATGATAGCTGTCCGTCCTTGAATGACCGCGTAATGTTTTTTATCTGTCAAAAAAGAAGTAGAATCGTCAGCGGTCAGCTGTTTGTGTTAATTCCATAAGTCGTCTATCAACACGCCTCTGTATTATCAAATGATCGGCATCGCGTCTTTTTCGCTATGTACCTAATACATTACTTCGTTTGAGATTAGAACGATATTGTGGCGGACTAAGTATAAGCAGCAATGGAATCAGTAAAACGCACATTGGCAACTCTATAAGTTTTGCGATAATGAAGCTGGATCGTTGTAGCGGTATGAGTACGGCGTGAGTCGAGGTTACTCTGACGCGTGACTTGCAAGGTCCCCGCTGCAATGTACGATGCGCCAAGGTTGGCTCGCTTCTCTGAACCGGTAAAACTCAGGACTTATCAAATAAATACAGTATTTTAGAAAAAAAATAGTCGGCCTAGCTGACAAACGCGTTTTTGCTGTAGTCCGCTACATAAAATGCAGAAACAAAAGTGAAATCTGCATCGAACGTCATCGCGATCCGCGGTGCATCGGTGCAGTTAAACAATAGGTTTAGACGTGTGTATATCGTAGTCGAGACTAATATAGATTAATTAGTTATCGCGTAGGTACTTACAGGTCGTCGTGAAGACGGCAGCGTAGGCAGCCGAGCGGGGCGGTGGTGGCAGCGGTTGACCGAGGCGTCTGAAGGGAGTCCGCTGTAAAGGCTCGGTAGGCAGCGTGCGACCGGGCTGGCGGCGCGCGCGACACTGGCGCGGGGCCCGTCTTGCCCCGCCGCCGGCCCTGGTGCGCTGACGTCACCTGGCCCAGGGCCCGGCTTTGACGACTATTTTTGTCCACAACTAATTATCTAGATCCTGCCTTTGTTCGACCGTGTCGGCCATAGACGGAATTAAACACCGAGTTATAAATACATAAGCTAAAACATACCATTTAAATTCAAAATATTATATAAAATTAACGGGCTACGTCACATTCACAATCACCTAATTATTTGTCGTCACGTCGACGTATAATTTGAGTCATTGCACTTGAAAATGAACATATGACTACTATATGCCAATATGTTGCAATTCTACGTCAACGTCGTATCTATAATAGTTGAAAATTGATTTATTATTAATGATAATGTAAAAACACATTACGAATTTATTAGCGCGCATAAACAAGTGGCCACTTTGCTTGTGCGTTGGCTTACGAATAGCGATCAACATAAACAACTGCTTGACGGCAATAAAATACTTTCTCAATTTAATTCGTCTGCATTGTTTCGAGTTTGAAAACAGTAATTATAAATTTGACAAAATTCTAAGCTTCAATGTGAATCCGATTTTCCATAGAACACGTTACAAAGTGTAAAAGTAAGGTGTCATTTTCTAGGATTCCTTAGGCATTTACAGTTTACAATTCTGTAGTGTTTTAGGGGTTGCCGCCATAGGTTCAAAAGTGTTTTTTAGTAGAAATCCATTATCGCGTGGAGTATTGTTAGTCAGATCTTAATAAACAAACCATCACGGTGTCCCCTTTGTTAAAGTGGGGGACATCAGCTTGTACGTAGTAAAAATAACACTGGCGAAAAAAATAATAATATGGATGCTAGTCCAAAAGTCCTTAAAAAAAGTGCTCTGTACTTTTGACCACATCAATCTATTTTAATGTATTTTGATGCGCAGAATCTAAATCAATTTGGTCCATACCCCTCAAAATTTCGATGGACCAAAAGGCTGAATATGGGCCAGTTTGGTTCTTTCACACCCAAAATTTTGATGGTTTACGGACCAAATGACCGAATCTGGGGTCAGTTTGGTTCTTACACACCCAAAATTTTGATGGTTTACGGACCAAATGACCGAATCTTGGGTCAATTTGGTCTTTACACACCCAAAATTTTGATGGTTTGCGGACCAAAAAACCGAATTTGGGGTCAGTTTGGTTCTTACACGCCCAAAATTTTGATGATTTACCGACCAAAAGACTCCAGATTCGGACTCAGCGCTTCGAAATACATGGGCCTGGTCAAAAGTACAGACCGCTTTTTATTTTTTGGGGGTCAGTGTAATCGTTCTCTTTCTAACTTTTAACGTAAGTGCTTTTCCTTTTAACGTTTTTTAAGTAAAAGCTACACTGAAGATATTTTGAAAATTGTGTTGTGTTGTGTTTATAAAATGTTTAAAAAGGTTCTCGGTGGTCTACTTTCTTTTAGCCATTAAAAAACTTCTGATGCCAATTAAGGAAGTCATTGGACACCTTTAAATAACCCTTAATTGTGCTTGGACTTACTAACCTGTTTGACTTTTTTTACATTAGTCGAAAATTTACCATAAATGAACGTAGATTATATTTTAGTTTTATATATCGCTGCAATGTATATTAGTTTTAAGATATGCTCCTGTTTTTCAATATTTATCAAATGTAATTAACATAAACTTTTTTAAGAAGATGAAGTTAGTAAGTCAATAAAATGTAGTTTCAAATTGTGAAAAAGATCATTGTATCGAGGGCTTCATAATAAGTGGGCGTATACGTATAAATGCCATTTTGTTATTGCTTACTAAAATCTATGAAATGTTACAATTTAAAAAGTCTTATCAGTATGCAAATGTACATAAAAGGAAGGGTATTCCAAATTTTGGCCCAATACAATCAACTCGTTTTGTTTAATTCACAATGTTGTCTCTTGTGTAAAACTTCACTTATTTCTGTACGCCCATTTGTTACTAAGCCCTCGATATAACGACCTTTTTCACAATGTGAAACTAGATTTCATTGACTTTATGTACCTGAAAAATTATAACCTTTTACTTATACAAGCATCTTCAACAGGCATCTCATAGGACGAAGAATGTATCTCTCAGTGGCCGTAATCTTCACCATTAAAAGCAATTTAGGCGTAATTTATGTTTTTCAGTAACATAGTTGAAATGAAGCCAAAACGCTACCGCTTTGACAAAGGAGAAATTCCCCAGAGATAAAACCGCGGCCAACATTTAATGAGTCATGTATATATGTCGGCGGTTTGTCCTCGCTGCCCGTCTACAACAGGCAAATGGAGCTAAGTACTTTTAATTCTGGGTTAACCCACTATCTGACGATTGTGACCACAACTGAAATTCCTCGCTTAGTATGTTTTATTGGCTATAAATAGACAACATCGACTTCTTATTCTGTTCATTGCTATTAAAATTTTGAAATTGTTATACATTTTATAAAGTATTAGTACGAATTGCAGGACTCAAATTAAAATGCCGTTGGAATATTGTAGACTTTATTAGAACTGTACAAACACCACAAGTCCAAACGTAATGTAGAAGGTCGTTATTCCATAAAACGCGCAAAGTCCGTCGCTAAAAGATTCCCGATTGTAGTACACACGTCTTGCTTCACTTTTGGTTATCGCTTGACTGCTCATCTCTCAATTGGGGCATTTCTTTATACTGCACAGATGCAATATGTCTGCCCGACTGCGTGGGCCAAATTTCCAAGAATCAGTTTGTACGTTTAAATCCGAGACACCTGGAAGTGAACACAATACAACAATAGGCCGTAAGAAAAGAAAAGAAGTCCAAATGCCGAAAGGTAATGAAATGTATTTATTTCTACAGGTTGTAACAGTATTATGTTTTCGGCTAACAATATTTCAATCAAAATATACATAAGGTAGTAAAGGACAATAAAGACAACTTTTAACCGAGTCCTATATCTTACCGACCGTACATTTGCCATAGTATCGGTTGAAATTTGACATAAGCTCCATACAAGTCCCAATATTCATTCAAGTATACATATAAAATTATTATACACATCTAGGTTTATGTATATATGTGTGTATGTATGTATTATATGTATGTATTATATGTGTGTATAGGTATATCTCTATTATTTATCCTCAATTATTATTTCATTCACTAAAAAATAACACACTACATGCTCACCCGTATATAAAAGGCAAAAATAGAGTGAGTATATTGTCACGTGTTAATGTTTGCTGTTATAATTGTACATAAAGCGCAGTTTTAGCATCTAATTCAAACCCTTTCGGGTTTTAAAATGTAGATATGTAAAAGTTATGTATATATTTGTTTAAATAAATTAATTAAAACAAAAAGTAATGTCAAAATGCAACCGATGGTAGTGTAAGTGAATGAATAGCAACTCATGGGACAGGCAATAAATTGTATGTATATTAGATGGGTATATGGTATTTTACCTATAATCCCTTAAAAATCTCATTATTTTTGCACCTTGTCCCAATGATTTGGGGTCGGTACAATATGTATTTTCCTTCCATACTTCTCTATTTTGGCATGCGTCTTCTCTCACACCACAATTCATCATGTCATTTCTTAAGATTTTAATTTAGATACTGAGTACTGAGACTAGGTCATCGACGACATTGGGTAAGCTGCCCACTCGCTATCTCGCTGTATCGCCATGCTGATCCATTGTCTGTGGTAGACCCAGCCCTCTGAAAACAGTACAAAGAAATAATTTTCACTAAAAGTTGCGTATTTGCGTCGCTATAAAAAATATATACTTACTTTCAGAAGTGTGTTGAAATCCAGAGAAAAATGTAACCTAAAACTTATTTCGACCAATGCTTAGTATAATGTCTAGCTTCTGCTTGTTCTTATCAGGGAAGTATTAACGATTTCGAGTACCAAGGTGCAAAAATCAGCTGGCTCGTGTCCCATAGTTTCTGCTTCTGGGTGCCACGCATCTCTGGTATCTCCGGGAAAGACAACCCTAGTTCCTATATGAGTCTAATCAACATCTCTCTTATTTGAGTAAATGAATGTTTGGATAAACTGTCCTTAATGTCCCGCTTTTAAGTCTTTTCAATTCCTCGCCCTTTTGGTCTAAAATGTGTTTTATTGAAACGTCAAAAAAAGAAGGCTAATTGATTCAATGCATAATGTAATTATGTCAGTTTTGGACCTTTTTCATAATTCCATAAATGTGCGATTGCCATTTCTACAATTCTGCTTACATGACGATACAATACTTAAAGAGGAAAAAAGCGTCAAAAGGTACACACTCGTTAAAGATAAAGACAGATAAATATTATCTCGAATAAGAAACGATAAGAACTTACAAATGGATCTTATTGGAATTATTTCTCCTTAGTTGTGACAACTAGAACATAAGACTGATGCTGACGCTATGGAGAAGTAATATTGTCCTTTAAAAAGTCTTGAAAGTAAAAACATAATAAACGTTTTTATTTTTCTGTTGGCGACACCCTAAAATTTGTATAATGTATGACGGAAAATTCTGCAAAATGCATTAACATTTTATCTTTTATATTAATCAATTATTTTGCTGTATGCTTTGTAAGACAATAGAATACATTAATTTAATTATATTATTTTAAGAATAAAAGAAGAGTAGGTACATAGGTATATAATTAAACGTAGCACTCTTTTGGTTGCGCTTTATACGCCCCAATAAAAGAGTTTTCTATACTAAATTTGTGCAAATTACAGCAAACAGTGTAAAGTTTCATAATTCTAGTACATTATTACACTTGTACATTATTAGACAATTTATGTACATTATTAGGTGTCGGGAATGTATTGGTATTGTACCTATAGTCGTCACGCCTCTGATGCTGATATTAGACGGATCAACCAAATTGAATTGCAAGGCACAGAACTGAAAGAATACAACATTTTTCAATGACATTGAATGGTTTAAGTTTGTGTTTACATGGAACACTGACTGAGTTACTCAAAGTGAAAGACAGACAAGAATCGTCTAATTTGGGGCTAAAATCCAGCTATCCAGAATGATGTCCAATTTCTTCCGTAGGTAATCACGATGCTAGTTTGTCCATGCTGATATGCTACTTATTACAGTGTATCGAGCCAGAAAAACTGCCCAAGCAGTGCATGATTTACAAAAAAGATTCGAACCCAAATAACCCAATGAAAAATGAACCCATTGTATCATCTACATAGATAGGTACCACGCTTTTCAACTAAATTTCATTTAATATTAATTACAGCTGTTAGCAGAAAATACATAATACATAATATTTTAAATGAATATAACATCAATTAATTATATTTATCACTAATTACAGTTTCCAAAAGATAAGCACATTTATTATTTTTATTTTGGTTGTCTGTAAGAAATAAATAAGCAAGAACATCCTGCAGTTTTCCTATAAAAAGTTGAGACATTTGATTAGGTTTTAAATCACCTGTTGCTCATTCTTACCTACCTCCTCTGAGTTGCTTAAAGGCAGATATTATTAAGTTCATTCCTATCTCAGGGCAACAGTCCAGCTAGGATAAGTTTCCTTTAAGGAACCCGTTTGTACCAGAGTAATATTCTAACTGTGTTCTATTCTAAGTCCAGTTGTGTACTCCCGAAGACATCAACACTCGAGGGAGTATGGGATTGAGTGTGTTACAGGTCTTTTGCGATTCCCGGAAATCTGTAAAGGGATTTCACCTTGAGAAGAGAAACAAGGGGACTCCCTCGCGCAGATCTATCTGAGCTCGAGCGGTGGCCCATCAACATTAATAAAGTTAGCTAAGATTTTGTACAAACCGCTTCCCTTTTATTAGTAGTTTTCAATATTAATTAGCATTAAATAGTTTAGGTTCATTTTTTGTATTTGATAAATTAGCGACAATTTTGTTTGAAGTATAGTAGTATATTTATTTTGACGCGTGAGCCAGTGAGGGTAGATATTGCTTCGAGAGTCACTCGCTGCGCTCGTCGTATACGGACATAGTTCGAAATCGCTCGTTGTTAAATTCACCTCACAACAGACTCGTTTTGGATTTTGTATAAAACATTCGCAATTGTCGCCAACCAGTGCATCAGTGCTGCATCGTTGTCACGAGTGGTGAAATTACTCGTTATAAACAATATTGTGTTCTCGAAGAAAGCAGTCGGCGCCGACCATTTGGACTCGAACTCAATCTTTGCAAGGTGAGTTGACCTACTCGTTGTAGTTTTGTTCTCATTGGCCAACTTATCGTTTTTCGCATAGAATCGCAAATACAGTCCGCTTATAACATTAGTTACAATCTCAGCATTGGGGATTGTACATTTTGGTCCATCTCACCGTGGATGCCTTCTATCTGGGAGGTCGGAGTATTGTCTCAGCTCCCTGATAGAATGGTGATCGAACCGCGCCTAGTTAGTTGTCGAAATTGTCGCTAATTTGCTCAACTTGTTGTAAAAACTTGTCATAATTCGCGTCGTCATCGTCATAGTAAGCTCGTTTTGCCATTGTATTTTCTGGTTAAATAATCTCTTTCAAGAAAATTTACACATTAACATAGCAAGTTTAAACTTTAAACTTCGCATATATCGAAAAATAATTTGTCAATTGTTCGTAATATTTCTTATTTTAATTATATAATTTCAACGTTGGAAGGCGGTTAGATGATGCAATCGTGTATAAACCGTTCAAATTAAAACGTGTTCAATATTGTATTAGCTTGTTCGCAATAGTAAGCCACATAACGCCATTCTTAATTTGTTCGTATAATCCGAGTCGTTCCCTAGTTCATTTACATCTTTGAATCGCCCCTGCGCCGGAGTTTCGCCCGTCGCACACCGATCGGGTGAGCGATTCACGCATGTCGCAGTCATATTATGAAAACTTTATAACTTTGAAATTTCTCATTTATAACTTGATTTTTATGTTGTTATCTTTTGACTCTAAATAACCTATTAGTTCGTATTAGTATATCGCACTAGTGAGTGTTAATCGAAACAAAATATTTTTATTTGAATTGATTACTTTATTGAAATTTGATGGAAATATATATATATTGATTTGGAAATCGTCGTATAAATGTTTAATCTTCGTCATTAAAAATATCGCACGTTTGATTTCGATTTACTCATAATTAGTTAAAATCTTCTAATTTCTGGTAATTTCTTAGCTTCACCTTATTAACATAATTACTACGACATACATTATCGATTTTTAACTTCAATCGTCTGTTGAATTTGTTCATTCAACATGTCGAAATGCACTCGTCGTAACTATGAATTAAAACGCGACTTGGCGGTCAGTCGCATTAATGAATGTCTCTCTGCTGGTTTAGAAGCGAAAAATAATAGCTCGCGTATACCTATATTTATGTCCCGGCATAGTAAACTCGAAAGTTATTGTTCTAGTTTTGAATCTAATCATTTATCATTATGTTCGGAAATCACGGATCCCGATGAAATGGAGATCCAGGATGAAATTCGTCGTAAATTCGATGAGAAACATTTCGAAATTATTGAAATACATTCTTTGTTAACATCTTGTAATATTAATTCTAGTGTTTTGGAACGCAATACTTCGGACTTATCGATCAAATTACCTCGTTTGAACTTATTAAATTTTGACGGTGACTTGAAATCTTGGGGAACATTTTATGACATGTTCAATACCGTCGTACATCAAAATCGTAGTTTGTCGAATATAGAACGTTTTTCAATTTTAATTTCTTTGCTTCGCGGCGAACCATTACAATTGTTGAAAGGTTTTCCATTGTCTGAAAATAATTATTTAGATGCTTACGCGGCACTCGTCGATCGTTATCAATGCAAACGCAAAATAGCATTTCGTCATTGGGAAGAAATACAAAACGTAAAGTTGAACTCGAGTTCTCCGCGTGAGTTACGGCGTCTCGTAGATACATTCAAGGAAAATATTGCAGTGATGAGAAATTTAAATTTGCCAGTTAGAAACTGGGATTTTCCACTTTTTTATTTATTGATAAATAAACTCGATATAGAAACTCGACGTCGATTTGAATTTCAGAACGAATCTAGTGATATTCCTTCTTTCGACTCGTTGTTGGAGTTTCTCAATAACGCTGGTCAAGCGCTCGAGCTCGCTGAACCGACCATGCCTGAACCCGTAGTGGCGCGCACTCGGCGTGCCGCCGCGGGCAGCAATCCATCGACTTCTCGTGCTCTCGTCGCTCATGCCATCGCTAGTGATTTATGTTGCCCACATTGTAAGGCAAACCATGCCTTATTATCGTGTTCTTTGTATCGTAAGTTATCTCCTCGCGAACGATTCGGTGTCGTGAAGGAAAATAACTTGTGTGTAAATTGTATTCGCTCGGGGCACGTAATCAAATCTTGTCCTTCGAAATCTCGTTGTTTTAAATGCAATTTACCACATCATACAACTCTACACTTCGATTCCACTCGTTCGACTACTCCCTCGGAAAATATAGATTTTCCGACTGAGACAACTGCGAATCTGAAACATTCGGTTTCAGAAACCTCGCCTTTAGTTGACTGCGATTCGTCGCGCAGTCAACACTATCAGCCTCCAGTCGCTCTCATGGCTGGTCAGGCCTCGTTATCGCATTCGTCTCTTCTCGCAACCGCACTTGTTGAAGTTTTGGATAACTTCGGCAAAGTTCTTAAAATTCGTCTCGTAATTGATAGTGGCAGTCAGCTCAACTTCATTACAAAGGAGTGCGCGTCTCGTCTCGGACTGCCATTACAAACGACTACCATGCCAGTCGAAGGTATCGGTCGGTCGTCGTCTGTCGCTACTGACTCCACCGTCTTTCGTATATTCGGTGGGGAACCACGTTTCGCTATCGATATCAAGGCCTTTACTATGCCAGAAATTTGTAGTGAAGTGCCCTCTCGCAAATTAGATATTTCTCGCTGGTCAGACTTGAAGTCGATTCGTCTGGCGGATCCTGGTTTTCACTTGCCAGGTTCCATCGATGCCTTGATAGGTGTTGACATATTTAGTCGCATCCTTTTGGGCCAACATATCGTTTGTGGTACTGAAGGTCCAATCGCCTTAAGCACCAAACTCGGTTGGATCGTGATGGGAAATGTAGACACTCCACCACTTCCCACTTCATTGTCGTCCGACTCGCACAAGGCTCCTGAAGTTCGTTCATTGGAGACTCTTGCTGCATCACCGTTTCAAAATATTCGCACTATTCGTTTATCGCAAACCTCTCGCTTGGCTTTAAAAAATAATTTGTCGAATAAATCATTTTCGAATTCGAAAAATCGTTCATTGTTATCTCGTACCTCGAATTACGTTGCTACTTATTTGAAGCATTATCTTAAAGCAGCTCAGTCAAAATTAGTCTCGCAGAAAAGAGTTCGAATGCCTCGTTCTAAATTTTGCGTCACAGCCTTGCTATGGCATCTTATTAAGTTTGTGACAAATAAAAACAACCAAATTTTGCGTTGCTTCGACTACACAGTCGGTCTCTCATGGCGTCGACCGCCATCCTTGCACTGGAAATTTCTTGCAGTAGTCGAGTTAGAAATCTCGCTTTTCTTTCAAGTCCAACAATCTGACGGCTTCTTAAACGATTGCTCGATACTCAAGAAGATTTCATATTTCGTTGTAGTTGTAAAATATTTCGTTCTTGGTAATTATACTCCGTATGAGTATAGCTATTCAGGACATCTTGTTGAAACTGAGCTGAACAAGCTGAGATCGTGCCTCGTGAAATTCGGTCAATCCCAAGTCTTAAAACAAGGTTCGCTCTTGTATAAAACATTTGCGTCTGAAACGATAGATAAGTGTTTCACCAAAAACTATCGCGCCAAGGTGGGCGGTCGTATTGCTCACTCTGACTTGGATTGTAGTTACAACTTGGTTTTGACACTTTCTGATCAATAACGTTTTACTTCTTTCGTTGTAGTTGGCATTCACCAGAAATATCGTAATTCTTGTGTTTGTAAATGCGTTAAAATTCGCAATCATTTTAATTTATTACCACGTCGCCTTAGTAGTTTGGTTAAATGTATAGAATATATTTGTAAACATTATTTATTTTTCGCACATTGCCTAGCATATAGTGATAATAGATCGCGTACTTTTCCGTCACATCGAATTCGTACTGTTAAAATCAAATTCTTTGCTCTTAACCAATTTCTTCCTTTAATAGAACAAATAGAAATATTTTTGAAATTTTGCTTACATTTTCTAATATATCCGGGTTTAAATGACAAGTCGGTCTTTACTCGGGCATATTTTCTTACTCATAAACCACGAAAAACAATTCTAGAGTCGAACACTACTTTAAATTATCGTAATCGTTGGCGATTGTTTCGAAAATTGCCTATAAGTTTCTCTAATCGTTGCTTGTTGGAATATGTATACCCTAGTAACATACGCGCTAAATGGCATACTATTGCTAGCTTGCCTCAAATTCGTATATTAGTTGTAGTTATAGCCGAACGGCTGAACCCATTATATCCGTTGCTCGGTCGCATCATCTCACTGTATCTTGAACGTGACAAACTCATGATTCAAATGCAATTAGGTGAATTGCGGAGAACTCTTATGAGACTCTGCCTTTAAATAATTAAAATACATCATCGTATTTTGGTGGGCGGAGTTGTACAAACCGCTTCCCTTTTATTAGTAGTTTTCAATATTAATTAGCATTAAATAGTTTAGGTTCATTTTTTGTATTTGATAAATTAGCGACAATTTTGTTTGAAGTATAGTAGTATATTTATTTTGACGCGTGAGCCAGTGAGGGTAGATATTGCTTCGAGAGTCACTCGCTGCGCTCGTCGTATACGGACATAGTTCGAAATCGCTCGTTGTTAAATTCACCTCACAACAGACTCGTTTTGGATTTTGTATAAAACATTCGCAATTGTCGCCAACCAGTGCATCAGTGCTGCATCGTTGTCACGAGTGGTGAAATTACTCGTTATAAACAATATTGTGTTCTCGAAGAAAGCAGTCGGCGCCGACCATTTGGACTCGAACTCAATCTTTGCAAGGTGAGTTGACCTACTCGTTGTAGTTTTGTTCTCACTGGCCAACTTATCGTTTTTCGCATAGAATCGCAAATACAGTCCGCTTATAACATTAGTTACAATCTCAGCATTGGGGATTGTACAGATTTGAATTTTAACTGTTTAAGCAAATGTGCCTTTTCGAGCTACCATGATGACTCCTACGTTCGGCGTCTTTTACTTAAACATTTTTCTAAAACTTAAATATTTATGCATATTTGACATCGTCTTCTGACTATATTTGCAAGTCCTGCAGTCAAGTATATAAAAAGAAGAACAAGAAATCTATGAACTTTGAGCTGTTTATTCAGTAGACCAGTTTCCAGGTCAAGTCTATATACAAAGCCTTTTTCGGAAACCACGTAAAAAACATGTTTTAAATTTTTAGCAAGGTCGCAAGCTTTTATTGTAAAAAAACGAAATGATATATATAGGCTTCAATCAAACGTTTGGCCAATTTGAACTTAAACCATAAACTTATCTATTCCATCAGGAGTATGGTACAAACGCTATTGGAATGATTTGGCCAATGTCACAGTGAATAAAGAATATGAAGTGGATTATTATGTAGTAATAGCAGCTAATTAAATTAACAATTTGGCGGATTTTCTTTCGAAGTATGTTTGCTTTTTCTGTTACTTGTCAAGACTGTGTAACAGAAAAGGCCTCTCTTTCAGGCGTTGCGATTGCGCTAATTTTACCGCAATTTTAGATAGCTGCGTAGTGTCCGATTTTGCGTAAAAACCCTATTCTATTGTATTCAAATTAATCTTTTAATATTTATTCTATTTTTATCAATCGTGACACTATCTTGGTAGTTCTGCGGTTGTTTTCAGCGTATGATAATTGCGATAATTTTGACCAATGGTCTCTGTGCTGCATAATAACAAAAAAATACCACAATTTCGATTCTGATAACAGGTTGTATAGTTTTTCCTTCCTCTGACTTTGAAGATTGTTAGAGAGTTTTACAGTTTTCCTTTTAATTTCGTTTCTTTTATGTTTTCATTATTATG
Organism: Dendrolimus punctatus; assembly: GCA_012273795.1. Taxonomy (NCBI): domain Eukaryota; kingdom Metazoa; phylum Arthropoda; class Insecta; order Lepidoptera; family Lasiocampidae; genus Dendrolimus; species Dendrolimus punctatus. The sequence continues at coordinate 5,620,896 of CM022536.1, forward strand.
GTATTTTTACAAACTTAATACTTATTCCAGCAAACAAGAGACACGTATGCTTTTAAAATCATAGCATAACATAAATAGCAACAGTTCTTCCATAAGCCACATATAAGAAATACTAGACAATAACGCCTTGCGTTCTTAATGTAACTTTATTGAGTACATTCTTTAATATACATATACAGGTGGTTTGCACTGGCTTACCATATCTGTTGTTCTTAATTGTTACAATGTATATTGACAATGTATCTTGTTCTTCATACAATTACTATGAAATTAATATAATGTGCGATACATCTTTGCCCTTCTTGTCCTTCTTAAGTTAAAGTACTTAATTGTTCTGATAAGATTGTAACTAAATTTATCTTTACAAATGTTACAGTAAGAACATTAAAATCGAAACAAAGCAATTGTTACAACTGGTTAAAAATATACGTTTTTACACAACTTATGTAGTTTATATTGTACCTACGTTATATTAAGATAAGCCTGTAATTTGTTGTATGTTGTGATTCTTGTCCGTGATGTTTTCCTTAAGATCCACATACGTATACCAAGGTACGTATTATATTGAGTAGATAATTAGATATGTAGGTACATATACTGTATACATATGTATACTGTCTCATAAAATCATACTTTTGTTAAGTTCTGTTACACTAAATATGTATAGACAGGAAAGTGTAGTTAGTCGGTTTAGGTTTTAAATAAATTATATCTTTTAAGGCGTTTTTTAAACGTTACATTCTGTAATTTGATAAACGATGGCATTCAGTATTATAATGTGCTAACATATTCGATACATGTGGCTTACTCTAAAACAGAATTATCTTTTAGTTTATTTTCATTGACATTTTCTCATTGATTCGATGGAAATGAAAAATTGAAAACGTTTCACAGTTCCTCGGCATTAATTTTCAGTATTGAGATATAGTACATAAAGATAGATAAGGAAATCTGATACTTATGGTATATACTATCCGTATTTCATTCAGCTACTTTGTTTGATATAGTATTTTTTTAACTACTCTACGGACTCGAGTTCCGTACCCTTTTTTAAAGCTTTATTTCTAGATTTATTTTTTAAAATTTAACACGCTTATTATTTTAGTTCTTTTGTGTGATATTAATTAATTTGTGTTGAAGTGTATGTATCTTACAGGTGGCTTATTATATTAATTTATCCTAATTTTAATACTAAACTTATACTAGTGTAGAGTGTATCTGTTACATGCTGGTGTTGTGAGGTGGTATAGTATTTTGAAGTACAGAATTTTTGAGACAATATTTCGACAATAAGTAAATAAATTTTCAACTTCTCATTGCCGTTTGAAATCGTACATGTGATAAAAGTCAATTAATCCTGAGTTGCGACATACAAAATGATAAACGCATACAAGTCACTTTAGATCACGTACAAAACGTGTCATATTCAGTACTTTGTTGTCACAATATCCACTGATACTGACTACCAAATATGAACTGGGATTATTCTAGAAATCTTGCGAGGGAATGATTCCTCTTATAGTTCTACAGAGAATGTAAGCAGAGAAAACCACAACAGATAAAATTATATAACAAAATAAAAAGGGCATAATTCTACATGAGAACGTTCACACTTAGACTAAATGCAGATTATTCGATATAATTAAAATTTCTTTTTGACGTGTTATTATTTATTTAAAACAATATTGTAAATCAGTCAACGATACAAGTAAATTTATTAGGTTTACTAATAAGTTTGACATTTCTATTATGTTTTTTTATGAAATTATATTGTCCAAATTTAATCACATTTAAAATTGAGAAGCCTGAACGAGTAAAGAATTAACATTCAATCAATTTTTGAAAAATATTAAGAATTATAGAATACTAGCTATCCCGGCAGACATCGTCCTGCCCGGTAAATAATAATAAAAAATAAAAAATTTAGGGGTGGACTACCCCTACCATTTAGGGGGATGAAAAATAGATGTTGGCCGATTCTCATAGATACCGGATAAGCACAAAAAATTTCATCAAAATCGGTCAAGCCGTTTCGGAGGAGTATGGCAACGAAAACTGTGACACGAGAATTTTATATATTAGATTGAGATTCTTATAAAAGTTACTGATCTTATTCGCATTCTTGTTTTTATCTGGGATAATATTATAAATATAGGCCGTTCTACGCAGATGTGGCGATGGGTGTAAGTCATAACTTGTGATGCGATATTGTTTTTATATGACATGACATATTGTCAGGTGACGTAGATATGTATTTATGTTTAGGGTTTTATATAAGACGCATTCCGCTATAGTCAATATCTTTAACAGTATAGTCATGGTATGAAAATTGATTCATTTAACGTTCCGTGAGCACATGTTACCTTTAAAAAATAAGTCACAGAACAGCGTGTTCCATAGAAAATTGTCTTTAACCATTTGACAATAAAGTTTAAAATTATTGATAGAGATCAAAGTTGTTAATTTTTTTATCTTGTTTAATAAGCCTTTTTATTGGTTTTGATATTTTTGTTAGGCGTAGTGATTATATGCCCTTTGTTTCTTATTGTTAATCTCAGCGTCTGTCATTGTCAACATTGCAACTTTCTTTTTCCAGGATTTCCAGTATTGTTTCTTGTACTCGTGCAAGCCGACTTTAAGGTGACGAACATTTTCATTCCGAAAATGTACTATTAAAGAAAAACTGGAAAATATACATTATAAGTAATCCTAAGGAAAATGCGTCGTAATGTATACAGGTAAAGCTGCGTGATAATTTCTTGATCGGGACAATTCGATTTTTATTTCGTAAGTTGTTGTATCACTGTTATGTGCAGTGATACAAGTTGTGCTGTAGTAAAACTGATGACGTAAGTCGAATATAAAATGTGCTTATTTAGAATCGAGTGGGTTAGCTGCACTTTTGCATAAATTAACACGAAACATTGAAACACTGACCCACATTTTAACAGCTGATGGTAACAAAAATTTATGAGTCAACATTAGCGTTAATAATATTAATTAACGAAGTAACTCCAATCGCTGAGCGACCCAATATGTGTCCTTGGCCTGCGAAACCAGAATACGATACTGTGGCCTATCCGATATAGTTTTTTGGCGACAGGTTTGGAACTCTTACGTATCAGTTCGTATGGGCAGAAGGTATTTTAGGAATATTGGAGATGGGTAACTTCGTAATCAAAGAAACATTTATAATTTTTCTTTGAGTACGAAGTTCAATTTTGGATTATATCTTATGTTTGCTCTGAAAAATAAAAATCTAGAACTCGATCTCAGCGCCACCTACCGGTTCCAATTGCGAATCTAAACCATCCGGGAACCTACTCAAACGCATAAAAACCGATTCCAACGGGATAAAAAGTATCCTATGTCCGCCTCCTGGTGTTAAGCTACCTCCCCACCAATTTTCAGACAATTTTCATATGAAATTGAAAAAAACTTATTAAGACAACATTGGGTGATTCGAATACACAGCGTCATCTGTTGGTCATAGTGACACATGTAACATTTTAAGAGAATGGTTCGCCATCTGTTGAGTGTAAGAGCAATACACACAATAATAAACATCCGCATGTATATCGAACAGCGTGGTGTTTGATAGCTGCACTTAACATTTACAATATTATGGGTATCATCGCTCTAGAATTGTGGAGTTTAGATCTAGAAATGGATTGCTTTTTACATTTATATTGCTTGCTACAGTCGAAGAACCAGCTTATCGGTCATTAGGGGTTTGTCGACAATCACAGAGATACTATTTTTAGTAGTAGATAGTATTTTTATAATTTTCTACTAGGATGATTTATATTTTAATTTCAACCAGGTACATGGCGCTGCAATCGGGTACCAGAATTAAGGTGTTATTTTTGTTGTTGTGTGTGTTGAAGTTTGTGCCGGAATGGTTTAAATAAACGATTGGACCCAGTAGGTGGCGCCGCGATACTTCTCCTAAACACTGGGCCTGATTTTTTTTGTTTGTTCAAGTGGATTTGAGAATAGTTTAGATTAACATTGGGTCCCGGTAGATGACACTGGAATCGGGTTCTAGATTTTTATCTTTTAAAAGCAGGACAACGTCTGCCGGGTATAGCTAGTAATCATATATTTGTATGTATTTAATTTAGAAAATAATTTAAGTATGTGTATTTATTTTATAAAATATGCAGTTTAAGTATGTTTATTTATGATATGCCATATAATCTCCACCACCTAAATCGCCAAATTAGGTTAAACAATTCCTTAAGTTAGGTTGCCTGGAAGAGATTGCTTTAAGGCCGCCTATTGTTTTTACCCTGACAATATTGTAATTGTGTATTTTTGAAATTGTATATTGGTGACCAATAAAGTGTTATCTTAGATAGATAACACTTCATTGTTCTATAATCTTTAATCATTGAGACACATTTTCATTTTATTCGTTTAGCACTAATGCCATTTGTCTACAACCTACAGGTTTGTTCACCCGCAAGCAGTGTGAACTATATTTTTATACAAACTGCTTAAAGCACATATTAGACGGGTAATCTTCGTCTTTCAATTTGGAACCAAAGTGATCCATAGAAACAAAACCTTGAATCACACAATATCATCGAATACCGTCGTGTACTTTCCGTTTTGTATTGAAAGATCAAATTGATTCAATTTGGTTGAACCGTCTAGTATCAGCATTTCAGCAACGTGTAAAACTAATTACAAAATTAAAATATCTTGAACACATCTTCTCAGGCGGTCTTGATATTTGTTGCATGAGCCCACTCTTGGCATTCACCGCGTGCCTTATGAATTCGATATACAACATAAAGGCACGTGCAGTGAACGCGAGGAGGTGGGCTGTCTTCTCTCACGTTTCTTTCTTCTTTTTTTAAACTCCATTTAAATAGTAGCTCGCTCCTCTCTCTCACACGATTTTCTGTATAACGTTTAACTTTGTCAAATATGTAAGGAACTTCCTTGGAGATATGTTGCACAGTACAAACTTTCAATACGTCTCGTCATTATTATAAAAATAATATTCTTCTTTCCTCTGACTGTGTTTTTGTCTTACTGAGCGTGCACTATTTGCTACAACTCCATTAATCCTTCGCAAAATAATTCTGCAACATACCTACTTCTGTATAAAACTTAGAAAAAAAGAACTTGATGCCAATAGAATAAGAAATGTAAAGAAAAATATTTTTTAACTAGACGTATTTCTTGTCGCTTTTTTTCCTTAACAGCAATAACACGTTGCGAAGCGGTGTACATAGTAAAATTAAAATAACTAGTACCTAAAATTGATTTTAACTTATATAAGACCTATGTATGGACTTTCAAAAAGTTTGCTCCAATGGTTCCATTGGAGAAAACTTTTAGAAATTTTTATTTTTAATAAAAAGTTTTGAATTTTATGTTTTAGCTGTCTAATTCTTTTACTACTACAATATTATTTATATTATCGTTGGAATCCTGCCCTAAAACTGATAATAATATAATATTTTTTGTTAACTCTACTATTTTGCAGATATAATTTTGACAGGCGCTTGTATTACTTATAGATTCAGATCACTCAACTAACATCTCAGTTAACAACATACCGAGTGTCCAAATTTCAGAGTAATTAGACTTTGCCCGCAAGTTTTGTGGCCCAAATGTGTCCAAACAAATTCTGCACTTGATTTTACTATTTGAGAAATAACTTTTCCTTGGATAAATCTGAGAGAATACTACTACTATTAATCACACATATAGATTAATTCATAATCACATCATGTTGCAGCTGATACCAGCATAAAAGGACGTCTTCTTCTACTGATAGCTAAAAGTAACCTGCAACACTTTGATTATATAAATATGAAAACTTAATGCTTAACTTTGAACGGACTCGGTATTATCTCATGGAAAATATTAACTCTCCTACTTATTATTCACGAGCAAACTAGAACCAGTTGGCTGTAAGAAGGTATTATCTTATACTAATATATAAAGCTGAAGAGTTTGTTTGTTTGCCTGAACGCGTTAATCTGAGGAACTAGTGATCTGATTTGAAAAATTCGTTGTGTTAGAGCCCATTTATCTTGAAAGGCTTATATATCATAAAGCTAAGACCAATAGCAGCGGAGCACGAAAGAACAATGTTTCTAATTCTGGGGTTTTAAAACTTACTTTTTTTTCTATTCCATGCGGACGAAGTCGCGAGCAGAAGCTAGTTAAATATAAATTCAGTTTAAACGGTATTATTATTTTGAAATTAAAATATTAGTGAAATTGACATGTGTTTAGATATTCTGCTAGTTGTAAGACAAGTCATAGACTTCTACTGTATTTTGTCATAAGAGCGATCATGAAGAAACAAATCGTGAAGCAATCTACACATCCAAATAATCAGTGTAAAAAAGCTCCTAATCTATCTTGGACTGGATAAGCATGCCAGTATGCGTGCGTACTCTTAAAATAGAAAGATACGTAAGTCTAGTAGTGGGCCTTAAAGGACTTACAATTTTCAGTATTTGTTTTTTTACTAAGATCCTATAACTTGCGGGAAATGCCGCCGAATTAGCTATATATATTCTAACATTTATATATACGCAAAAATCCGTGTCCCCAGGATTCTAAACTTAATAGTGCTTCATAACGATCGTAGATCCCAGGGGTGCATTGTCCGAAACACAATGGCTGGAGGGATGCAGCTGGCATGCATTGTGCGGATGAGGGGTGGCTAGACACGCGTTTCAACGTTATGATTATGACTCCTAGTTTTAATAGAAAACTGTTTAGATAACGGGAATGTTGGTTGCGGTTCTCATGGTTTGAGAAAATAGGAATATGACTGTGTTAATCGATGGAAACACGTTTCAGTTCTATCAAGTTGCTAGAGCGCTATTATATTTTGTGAATGAAATAAACGCGAAACTCCTACGTTACCAAAAGTGGAAACAGTTTTCATATCCCTAACTTGAGGAATTATGGGTTGTGTTGTACATAAAATTTGTCATCCCCTATTTAACCTGCTTCTAGATTGTTTTTTAAGATAAAGGGTAACAATGACATATCTTAGATATCAGTCCTCCTGTCTTTTGTTAATAGCAGTTCTGTCGATTATTCGTAAAAAGGGAACAAACAATTGGATTCATGTACTTATACCCAATTTTCATGGCAACCGGTTGTCCGCAAGAATTTAATTGCAAGGCAGCGCCCTTATATTGGTCAGTTTAAGTAAATTGAATACCATTCGATTCATATACGATTGCCAGGTGGTAGGGCATTTGCCCGACTGGATGGCTACCACCCCTGGTCTAGAGTATGTCGCCATAACAACCTTGTGTTGTGTTCCGGCATTAGTGACCAGGTTCCAGGCTCCCTAAAGAGAGCAGCAGCACATTCGTAGCACCTTTGGTGTTGCAAATGTCCATAGGCGATGGTAACCGCTGTCCATCAAGTGGGCCGTCTGCCTGTCTGCTGATCTCCTGCAATAAAAAAAAAAAAGATACTATAAGATACATATCGAATACCATCAAAAAAACAGTCGATACTAAAAAATACTTAGGCTGCATTCAGTTCAAACCAAGCTTTAGTGACGCTTTTCTAAAGCGTGGAAATTAAATTAAAAATTAAATAGAGGCTTTTATATTGTTTGGTTTCTACTGAAATAATTCCTGGACCTATGATTATAGCACACTGCGCAGCAATAAAGGTTACAATGGTACATAATAAAATAACACAAGAATGCATTGCACACAAAGCACATAATAGTAATATCGCTAAAAGTCTATACACATACAGAAAAATGACCGACAACCTTTGAATGGACATAACAAATTAATAAGAATAGTGGTATGTTGTATTATTCTCACTGCGGAATCAGTAAAATCAGAAAATGCGTCAATATATTAATTACATTTATGCACATGCATTATTATATTCAAATTGTGGTAAGGGGCCATTCATAAATGACGTCACACGGATTTCGTGACTTTTTACCCCTGTCCTTGTCACAGCTGGTAACATTCGTGAGACTCCTCCCTCCCTAGTGTCTACATATTTTGCAATTTTACATTAAAACTAAAATTGAATTAAAACGGGGATTCCGTAATTACTTTTATTTGCCTTTAAATTATATAATCATTTAAATGCTCATAAAGATAGAGTTTGTAAATGTTTTGAAGTTTTTCGTTAATAGTTCAAATTTCGTTTTTTAAAACTTAAATATATTAGTTTTTGAAATGTGACGTTAAAAAACTTAGGCCTCCTCCCAGTCCTTCTTACACAATGTCACACTTTTTCGTTTTAGTGGTTGTAAGCGCGCCACTCTTCAGTAGCCGTGATCAAGGAAGGCAACTAAAAAGTGGTCGAAATGTCGGAATAATAAAAATCAAATACATTACTGCCATTAAAATCCTTATATAAAGTAGTTTTATTTTGTATACTAGTCGCGAAAACTTAAGAAAATATTATGTATTTTTAATTGAATATCTTATTAGATATAACTAACTTAATAAAAATAATAATAATCTATATATATAATAAAACTGTAGAAGTCGAATTTTTGTACAATGAAAAAAAAAACTAAAATCCGAGTCAGGGGAATGTAAGAAGTCAAATAGAACTAATTTAGATTTTTTAATTTTTTTTGTTTCTCTGTTTGTCGGTTTGTCTGTCTGTTTATACCGGCTAATCTCCGAAACTCCGATTTGAACAAATTTTGTATGGTGGTAGCTTATATCCCTGGTCAACATATAGGAAGGATACTTTTGATCCGGAAAAATTAGAGTTCCCGTGGGATAATTAAAAAACCGTACTACGCGGATGAAGTCGCGGGATGAAGCTAGTATTAGATAAAAGTGAAGAAGTGATTATTATTTGCAAATGAAAATTTATATTTACATAAGTAAACAACTATAATCAAATTGAAATAATCGAACAAGTTATCGTACAGCTGTCTTCAAGGTCATATCCTCATACACCGTTACTAGGCAAATATTAGACTGCCGACATAGTCTATTGACCTTTTCATTAATCAACTCAATCGCCGAGCAAGTAGCAGGTGGTTAGTCGAACCCACGTTAGGGGCCAGGCAGGTTAATGGTCCTCGAATGTTTACTTACCTTCACCATGGAGAATGCATCGGCCACTGGCGATTACACTATACAACCAAAGGGGACCTTCGTGATCAATCACAGCCTACTTGTATTCCTTTAACAATTGACTTTACTATCGTGGCTTATGATAGAATGTTAAGACGCACTGTAGTTTTTATTTTATTTGGTTGCCAAATAACATAAGCAGAATCTAATAAATTCATAATGTCAGTCTAGTCCGGTAAATTGGGAAGTGATAAAACGTAAAAAAAGCAAAAACAATAATAATTTCTTAAGTTTTCGCGACGTTTCAACCACTTTTCAGTAGCCGCAATCACGGAAGACGGCTGCTACTGAAAAGTGGCCGCAACGCCGGAATAATAAAAGTCAAATAGAATCGCGCTTAAAACCGTTAAAAAGTAACTTTATTATTTATTATAAACAAACAATTCGATGTAAACATACAACTAAAATTGATTGGAACAGATTTTTGAAGTCGTTTCTTTCATGAATATTGGGATATTTTCAGTTACACTGTTTTTGAGGTTTCCTAAACTACTACTACTAAATAGAGAAAACAAATTGTTTTTAACTTCTACGGTATCCACCATGCATGTGGCTAATAATAAATATGGCTTCATTACTTGAATTAACATTATATTATAAGAGTAAAAACCCATGAATCTAATCAAAAAACATTTTTTGTTGATATTCTGGACTACTACATAATATAATTATGTCTGAAATAAAGTAATTTATTGAAGGGATTACAGTTACTACACAATGTAACTAATATTAATAATAAAAAAAGTGTATATATTATATAGTTAATTAGATACAATTGAATATAATGTAAGAAAACTTAATTTATTTGTATTGTATCTACTCCCTCAAGACTAATTATAATACTGAGCATACATCACCGTCTTCAATGAGTAAGGTGCCCAGAAGGCTGACTACGTTTCCTCCCTGGATCGCCATACTGATCCGTTGGGCGAGGAAAGCACCAGCCTTCTGATCACCTGAAGAGTCGATGAGTCGTTTTGATAAATTTTGGTAGAGGTAATGGCCTCAGGACCGCACGGTCCAAGCGTCATTTATTTGAATTTAAATATTAAAATATCAGTTAGCTTTGTGATTCATCGAAAAATTTACAGATTCGATCTGTTTGTTTATTGACAATTTGTTCCAACGTTTTTTCGCGGTGTTAGACTCATGACTTTAGTAATCTGTACGATTCCATTTTGAGATAAGTATATCTATTTTCATTTTCATAATTACATTTTTTGCCAGTATAAAATATTCAGAGTAAGCTTTGTGTGTTGTTAAGCGATTTATATCGTCCACGCCACTGTCGAACCTTTACTGAGGGTGGTAGTACCAGCTTCGACATTTCTAAATCCGTAGCAACATCGATTCTTAGACCATTTGAAGAATTCATGGCAAACACGAAAGGACTTTTTTGCGCAACTTGTATACCTATTAAGTAGTTAGCCAGCAAAATATATTGCGTAACATATAAACTATATTGAATTTGGTTCAATTATTTAAAAGGTGTATAATTGTTTTTAAGGTTGTACTATTTTATAAGGTAATATTTGAAAGTTCCGCGACTTATTATATATAGATAAATATTGTCATTGTATATTGTATTACAAAATATTGTCATTTTAAACCTGTTAACCTGACTTGGGCTTGGTCTTTTAATATTGGAATAACATATTTTCTAAGTAATTTTACTTTGCTGAATATATCACTACTGCTGTGAAAGAACTTGTAAATACATAATAACATTTAATTTTAATATAATGAAAGTACAGTCTGATCAAATAATAGAGCAATGATGATGAACGTTAAAAGAACTTTTGAACTTTTTAAAGAACACGCTATCTTTAAAATTAAAAATTATTATCAAACAGGGTTTATAAAGATATAACATTATGTTTAAACCGATAAATACACAAAAAAGGCGGTCTTATCTCTATTGGCAGTGATTTCTTCCAGAAACTGGACAGTGGAGAAGTTTGGTAAAGGCAGTGGTATGTTGCATAATCATCGCTAGCGAGTATTATATCTTGAGTGAATACCTACCATATAAAATATATAGTCATATAAATGAAATATATATTATAAATGTCCCAGGCCCGACAGACGTTGTCCTGCTCTGAAAAATTCCAGCGCCATCTATCGGGTTGAATTGTTAATTTAAACCATCCCGGGACCCACTCAAATACACACAAAACATTACACAAAAATCCTGGAATCCTTTCCAGTGCCACCGGCCGGATACAATGTGAATCTAAATTACCCCTGGACCCATACACAAATAAATCTCCGTTCAATCGTTAAAAAGGAGTTCAGTGATACACACAAACAGAAGAAGAATATGTATAAACTTTATTGAAATATTTGAAAGTAAAGTTGTTTGAATGCCCGAAATATTTATTTAATTTTTTTGTCGATTTTCTTCCTTTCGACAGTTTTGGTTAACGAAATTAAACATATATTTTTATCTAAAAAAGTTGTAGTAATTACGTAATTTGACAATGCTACTAATAAGTATCGCATTCCGGGAAGTAATGACATATGCACAATGAACTGTACAATAATCTTTGTTATTAAATCGGCTGCAAAGTAGGTGTTGCCATAGCAACCAAATTATGTTTCATATAAACACAAAGTTCGGGAAATCCTTGTTACGTCAAAGCCGCAAAGATCGTATCATTCAATAAAATCGGCTTTAAGAATTAATTACATTGCGGTTGGATTAATATTTTTAAGTGAGGAAGATACCATGGTAATATTTTGTCGGTTATGTCACAAAAACTATTCAAGAGCTTAAATAGAATGATAATGTAGAAAAATGTACGTGGGTTGCCAGGCACCTGCCATGTTTACATGATTTGTATACGAAACTATAGCAAACACTCCATACCTAAAAAATTAAGTGATCTTATTCCAAAAACATTTTATTTAAAATTTTATCTCCACCATCTTAATTTTTTTCAGAATTTTCTATCTACGCGTAAGTAATAATATAAAAGTTAGATGGAGGTGGCGGAGACAATATTTAACAACTTTGAATGCGAATATAGCCATTCATTCACTTAAATAACCAAATAATCAAGTAACATAGATATGATTTCATAATCTGGTTAACGACTACATAAAATGAGTACGAAAAGTTTCTTCAGTTGTTCAATTTTTCGCGATTTCACTACACTCTAAAGCATTGTATAGTGGCATGAACACAGATTATATATTCCTACTATATTTATCTATATAAGTATTTGAAACGTTTCAAAGTTGTGTTCAACATTCAGAAAGTCATCGGGTTTCTGACTTTATTAAAAAAAATGCATATCACATCAACAAGCGTTCTTTGAAGAACTAACTATACAAGTTAAATAGTTTCCGAGAAAAAGATTGTATGCTGCTGTAACAAACAAATGTTAAAATTAAAAATATATAAACAAATATCTGACGTAACATTGAGAGTAATATTACTTGTCAACTATTTCGAACACTACATATTTATTATTTATATATCTCCTTCTTTAACCAATTAATGACCAACGCTGGACGTAGGTCTTCCTAACTCTACGCTTAACCAATTAATGAGCAACGATGTACGTAGGTCTTTCTAACTCTGCGCAGTCTCCCGCCTTTCTCATCCAGCCTCTACCAGCGACCTGACGCAGGTCGTCGGTCCACCGGGCTAGAGGGCGTGCTACGCTACTTCTATCTTTGTATCTTACAATACAAATAATATCAAATATACACATTTAGAATAGATAAAGGTGAAAATAAATTAAAAATGCACAACCCACTTAGGCGTGTGAGAACTCAGTGGCGTGAAGAGGGAAGCCCTTTACTTCCGCTGACATAGTTAAGTGCCTACTCATTAAAAGAACTATATAGGTTATTGGCTTTAACGATAATATTATAATAGACCTACCACCTATCTTAGATTTTGTATTTATCAGACGTGTTTAACATGATTAACATAAGCAAAGTGTTTATGGATAAAAGAGGTAAAGTATGATTTTTTTATTTGACAACGGAACACAAACCAACTTGACTCATAATTTATTTAATTTTTCCTTCCACCCATTTAAATATTATATAAAAACTAGCTGTCCCGGCAGACGTCGTCCTGCCCGGTAAAAAATAGGGGTTGATCGTAGAGGGTTGAAAATCTAGGGTTGTATGTATTTTTGTATGTTGTATCATAAAAAAATATAAATTAAAAATTTTGTCTAAAAAATAAATAAAAAAATTTAGGGGTGGACTACCCCTAACATTTAGGGGGATGAAAAATAGATGTTGGCCGATTCTCATAGATACCGGATAAGCACAAAAAATTTCATCAAAATCGGTCAAGCCGTTTCGGAGGAGTATGGCAACGAAAACTGTCACACGAGAATTTTATATATTAGATTTTAGAACTAGGCATGTTTGCTGAAGAGTTTCTTGCACCGCTTCTCCTCTTCAAGCCACAACATGTTGTGAAGCGGTGATAAATTAGATTAGGCTCCCATAGAGTAAATAATATCCATAAACAAAAGTAAAACTAAATAATTAAAATGAACAAGTTGGCGGAAGGCTAAATAAAACTTTAACAATACTTGGTGGACAAATGTCATCCTTGTCGTCCGTGACCACGGCCACTGAAAAGGGGCCGAAACATCGGATAAACCAAAATCAAATAAATTACCGCGCTTAAAACCGTTAAAACGTAGTTTTATTGTGATTTTATCTTGAAATATGTGAGGCATAGAATATGTGAATCTATACTAATATTATAAAAGCTAAAGAGTTTGTTTGTTTCAACGCGTTAATCTCAGGAACTGCTGGTCCGATTTGAAAAATTCTTAACCCTAAGGCAGTTAAACATTATTAGACAGTGAAATTCGTTGCAAAAATCCCGTTTGTAATGTACGAAAATGATACATACATACATAACTTCACGCCAGGTCCCTTGCGGGGTAGGCATGAACAACAGAGCACCATTCAGGCTTATTCTTACACACCTCACTTGCTTCTTTGACATCCTTAGCTCTTGTCATGCACGCTCGTCTGTTCTTAAGGCTTCTGACAAAATGAAATGATGAAAATGATCTTCTAAGGAAAACCAGTCTAAAAGTAATATGAGACTATAGTGCTTATTATATTTATGCTATTTTATTAAAATTAGTTTGTATGCATTTTCGGTTTGCCTTTTGTTACTTCACTTTCGTGGAATAATTTATTATGTAGCAATTAGCAAGATTAAAACCGAACAGTCTATGTATGTGCCACAATCTGTCAATACAGAAAACAGAAAACCTTCGGTGACGCATCTACGAACATGTTTAGGTGTTACATATTTTCACGTTATATTTAAGATTTATGTATGTATAGCGTTAAGTTTAATATTCAATAAATTAAGCAATATTGACGTCTAGAGTACAACATAAATCTTATTTTATACTCCCTTCCAGTAATTTTTTTTAAATCTTTATATGCTTATATTCATATAAAAATGATGGACGTAAGAAAAAAAGAATCAAAATTTTGCACCAGGGAAAAGACTATTAAACTATAAATATTATTAATATCGTGAATGATACTCGTCTTTATGTTAAAATATCATCAATTTAAACAATGCTATTTTTGATAACAATTTCAATGGGTCCCTTCGCTCGCCTGCCAAAATACAGGACGACCTTAGCACACATTTGAAATACCGTTTTATATTTTTTTCTCAATGGTTAGTTGTAATAATACCGGTTGGATATCGAAGGGGTGCATAATAGTCGCGTGGCGTTCACCAGGACGTTGAACTTTGGATACCTTTCAATTTAGGTTTGATAAACTTACTTGAACTGGCAGTATGTGAGTTTTTAAAGTATTTACTTATTTCTATTTTACTTACTAATCGTAATATAGCGATAAGTGTATATCGATAGACGATATTGTGAAAAAATATTTATATATTTATAATATTGTAAATTATTATACAAGATAAGGTTACTTGACTATTATAAGTATCGCTTTGAGAGATAGAAGCTGAATCAGATCTTATTCCTGAAAGCAATACAGTAAACACTGAAGCTGACGAGTGAACTTCAAAGCTTGCAATTTATAAGATACTGCGTAGGGCACATTGAGTTATATGTACTACGTACATCAATGTTAGGGCAGATAAAATAGACGACCTTTGGTTAGATTCAAACACTTCGAGTAGCTTCGCCAACGAGTTATTTCGTTGGTCTAGTTAATAATTGAAAACTTATATTGTTAACTATAAATTAAAAAAATCTAAGAACACATTTTTCCAAACCAAGACTAAACAATTACCATATTTCAATTTTAAATTGTATGTGGAAAGTCAAATGTTTTAAAATAAATATATTTTTTAAATGTCCTTGTCACTCAGTGATCTCCTCCAGACAATCTCAAGTCCATGTAGACGGTAGACGTTATCCTGCCTTGGAAAACCAAAAATGCAGAACCATCTACCAAGCCCGATTGTGAATCTAAACCATTCTCGAATCCACTTGAACACTACAAGAAATTTTATCAAAATGGCTCCAACCGTTTAAGAGTTCAATGACCTATACAGGAACAGAAGACATATATAAAGATATAACAATATGATATATAAAATACGAACATATATGGATGCATATCAATTTTCAGTGATATATCGAGTCTCTGACAGACCGGGATTATAAAGTTCAAAGGACCTATTTGAACTTATAGTAATCATATTTTGTACACTTTTCATAAAAAACGGGCATCCTTTCGTAGTTGATAATAGAATAAATATTATTTTCTTTTTTATAAATTTAACAATTAGATCAAAGTTTATATTATAGTCAGAGAGTTCAACGTAATTATACTAAACTGGTTTCGATTTATTTTAACGGGTCTAGTTCTAACAATTTTGACACGGTGCCTTTACAAAAAAATATGGGAGCTACCGTGGGAGATGGGGACTCAGCAGCTGTCGTACATTAATGTTCGAATTGACATCAAACCAATTGTTTGATTCACGATATTTTATTGTTCCTATGCGATTGTTTGTCGCGCAGCTTTTTGTCGTCGAGTTTGTAGTGTTATTTCTTTTTCTGTGGTCGGAGTATTATTACTCCTTCCATATTTAACGGACAAGACATTTTATTAGATATAGGAATTCTTGGACAGTAATATATATATATATATAGTAATAAACATATAATTCTGACTAAAGATAATAAATGCACTGATATCAAAATATTTAGCAATTCATAAACACATGCGTATCAATATTAGTTGTTTTTGACATTTATTTTAATATTTTTTTGTCTTTGTTTTTTAATATGTGATAAGTATATCTTATTTCTATTATTTTCAACCATTGTAAAGGTGATCTGGAAGATATCGCCGGCGGCGATAAGAAATCCTATTGTATATATATAATTTATATATGCAATAAAGAACATTCATTCATTTATTATTAATCCTTCTGACGTCAGCGCAATCATTAGTAGAAGTCAAATTCCGTAGTATGTTGAATTGGTGATTCATGTTTCATTATACCAATAAAACACAACGTCGTGTCATAGTCACTAGTCACCGTGAATGTTTCGAAGGGAAAAGTAATACTTGTTTGTATTTGTTCCCTTTAATAAAGTCTTCATCAATGATTTCATACGACACCTATTTGTTTACAGATTTCGGTAGCCAAACAAAACTTACAATTTTGACATCTCTGTCTAAAGATTATTTTTGTCCCAGTTATATTGGTGATTTATAGGAGGAAGGTGTCGACTAAAATATTTTGGTGAAATAGTAACTCAAAATTAATGAATTCCGCCATATTATAAAATAATTTAGCTAAGTGTTGGAATCAAACTCTAGAGTTTACCTTATTATTATTTGACAGTGTCCTAATTCTTTTGTTTTTTCTTCATTCTATATTTGTCCTTGTATTATACGTGTCATTGTAAAATAGATATTATAATAAGAAAATTGACGCACTTCTTCATGTCCAATAGTTATAAATACAGCTTACGCGCTTTCTACGCTAAGAGTTAAAATATTTTTATCGGATTTAAGTTTAAGCTTTTATCTGGTAAGGTGTGTGCTTTTAAGGGCGAAATGTATATCCCTAAATTTTAAACAAGGAAGCGAATCGTGACAAAATGCAGAATTCTGCATAAAAACAGTTTGTCGAGTATTAATTTGAACATAAGTTCTTTTGAATATGTAATCATGTTCCCTTTAATATTGTCCGTTTAAAAAAATTGGCTAAAATATTATGCATTTTGTGTGGCATAAGAAAACGACATCAGATTACAAGAATCCCTGTTATAAAAACATTGTAAGTAATTAAAGTCTATTAATATATTATTACATAAGAATCTTGTAATGTTAACGCGTTTGTGATCCAGTGTAATAAGAATATGTTAGATTATAAGATTTTTTATTAGAACAGTGTAAATTGTGTAGTGACAAAAAGTGTAGTGTTTTGCCTCTGACCAAAACCCTTGTCCGAGACACCAGTGTATTAATTAAAAAATGTTGATGATATTTTGGTGCTTAATTAATAATTCTTTCAGTATTACCGAAAATCGTCACTATGTTCAATATATACTTAACTTACTTAGAAGTTGATTTACATTATCGATTAACGTTAACACGGTAAGAGCAAGGCAGTAATGTTTTTACATTACTGTTAATCATTAGTGTTTTGAGAGCGATGCTTTTACTGACCGCTTTATAACAGTGGACGAAACCGGTTGATGGATTATCTTGTCACGATCAGGCTAGTGCTGTAACCCTCTCGAATACAATACGTGCATAATGCACATTATTACGTATGCAGATAGGTTGCGCATGCATTTGCAAAGTTTAATTCCTAGATAAAGCGGTTTGGATTAATCATCCAAAATATAGGGTGCATTTTGTGGGGCCGAAGCAGCTGCGCGGGCGCGGATCAAATTGATACGCGCACACATGTCACGCGGCGTGTTGGCGGGCAGGCGACGCGTGCGCACGCCGACCATCCACCTCATGCAATATTCGCAAGGGGGGCATAATTGTGACAATGTTACATGAATAACATATGCGATATGCTTTTTGATTAGAACTGAATATTTTTAATGAAAGAAACTTAAAAATGAAACACTAAAACGTTGTCAATTGCAATAGTAGCGCGTAAATATTGTTTATGGTTCTGTTGTCAGTTTAGCGAGAAAGGAATCCTTACGCTTTCATCGTGAACCTTCATCTGTTTATATCTATCTCCGTCACAGTAATTTTTTGAGAAATTCAACCTAAAAAGCTTTTTATTCCAACTTAGTACCACAGTTTTTGAAGGCCATACACGTGCACACGTAAGTTTAAAAAATCTAATTAAAGTTTTTATCCTAATCTATGTACTGTTTCATAAAGGGTTATTGCTGTTTAAGAAGAAACGGCAAGAAACTCCCCAGCAACACGTCTAGTTAAAAATTATTTACTTCATATTTGTCTAACTGAGGCAGTTTTTCAAGAAATTTTTGGGTCTGTTTTTGGGAAACTTGTCAAAAAGGTATAGCGTTTTTTTCAATCTACATAGTTGTGAGGAGTTATATTTACTTCTACATATCGTTAATCGGATCTGTAAAAAGCGTTCCTCAATGATTTTTTTATTTATGACATAGATCACTACATATGAGTTCCTTCCTTCTAACTTTTGAAATAAGTTAAAAAGTGTAAAAAAGATATAAGATATATAATTAAATGACCAAAACAGTGGATGTTGGTCACCTCTATAACTGCTGTGAACTTATCCGCTCATTTATGTTTGTCAATTTTAATCGATTATAATAATTGAATTCAGTTCGACTTCATACACTTCCAAAACAACTTTAACTCTAGACTATACCTTCTTATGTAATATTTTCTCTATCTATTTAATCATAGAAGACGGCCGAAGCGACAATGTAATAATTAATTTATAACACTTACACTTTCTGTTTTCAGCTGTTTGGATGTAACCCAAGAACAATGAAGTAAATAAACGACATATTTGAATTACCAAAAAATTACGATGTCTCCGAATACCGTAATACTTAACTGGTTGCCCATAAATTTTCGTTGGAATACCCACATTCGCATTCTTCTTTATAGCATATTGTTTCTACCCCTTACTTCTCGTTGTCTCAAGGAACGTTTCGAATTTCTCTATGAACCTAGTTCCCATAATTTACGCCTCTGCACTACATATAGAATAAATAGACCAGCACAGACATTCTGTTTTTATAATAACTCTTTCACCGCCCAACTGTGTTTTTCTGGAATGAGTATATTGCTATAAGAAGAGCCAAATCCGTGCTTTAAAAATCAGGTTTAGAAACATTACCTTTATATTGTGTATAATAATTCCTAAAGCTATTATATATGTATACATGTATGTGTTTGTTTGTATTGTCATATGTGTGTGTATATGTAAGCGTATATACATTTGTATATATATTTATATTATTTTTGTACTTATATGTACAATGTTTATGTTTATTTATTATTCGTTATTATTTATTAATTAAACGCACCAACGTCTGTATTAAAATTCTATTAACCCCTACCAAGAATTGTATGGTAGGATCGCTTCTTAGCGATAAGGCCGTCTGTTGTACTATCTTTTGTCTTTTTTTCTTTGTATACGCTTTGGTGTACAATAAAGAATTATCTATCTTTCTTTCTAAGGCTGTTCGTAAAGATAGCGCGAATATTTTAATATTTACGTGTATAATTCGAAGGCCATTTGATATTAAATTACTTAAACTTCCATTACAAAACCAACCAATAAGGTACAAAAGCTGACATTCACATGTCCTACTCATTAATATCTATATAATTTTTCCGTTACATTACGCACTAACACCGTCTAGTACGTCGTTTATGTCGTCCTTTACGTTATCGATGCCGATCGATACTACACCAAACTGTAATCAGCTGTGATACCCTTTTAGTTTTCATGTTGTTGTATTATTTTTAGAAATATGTAGTTCGCTTTGTTGTGAAGCTTATTAACGCGCAACCATGACATATTTTAATTCTATTTTTTATATTGGGCTGATTTTAATCTTGTAAGTAATGAACTCATTTATTTTATAGATGAAGTGTCTGATTTAGAAAACACTTAAAACTCTCGTATATTGCAAATTACTTGGTTTAATTAAATATGTTAAGGCAGGCTTTGCGGCCGACACTATACACTTGACTAGATTTAAATTCGTACTTTAATTATTATGATATTGTCATTATAATGTAGTTATTTATGTTTCAAAGGTTTAGTTTAATTTAAGTTTCATTGTAACTGCAAGTATAATTTGTAACCTTTTTCAGTTCAATAAAAAATTAAAATTTATTTAAATCATGAAAAGTCCTACAAAGGGCCAGAAAAGTAAATGATGAAACGGACAGATGGAGTTTTCATGCACTGTCTATAGCAGGGCTTGAAAACGTTATCAATTGCTTTTAAAAATATACGTAATTACCGGTATTTTACTACTGCCACACCGGTATTCTTTTTTTCCGTTACTTGGTAACTTTCATGATTTTAACGTTATAATATTATAACGTTAAAAATCGTATGTATAACGTTATGAGTATTGATAATTTTTGAAGCGACGTTGCCGTTTTTATTTAATTATTTTATCGATTGTCTGTTACCGAAACAATAGACAAAACAATTAAATATTCCATGCGCTCTCAATACAGTGTTATTTGACAATCTTTGCGAATGAAAGAAAGCGACAATGGTAACAAAAGGTAGTTATAACGGCAAAATTACCGATAAATATAGTATTGACGTTATATTTTATTACCGGTAAAATGGTTAGAAATAACGGTAAGTTTTATAACGGCATTTATTTTTTACCGTTATTTGAAATTAATATAAAGAATAATACCAAAATTTTACCGGTATTTCAAGCCCTACTCTATAAGCTATTGAGGAATACAGAATAAGGCTTTGTATAATATTCAGCCGTGAAGGTGCCTGATTTTCATTAAGAAATGGCTGATTATATGTGGAAAAAGAAATGTTTAAACTTTAACAAACATCCGATTTCTCTCGACTTGAAAAAGTTTATTGAGCTAAAAGCAAAAACCAAATTAAAATAAATACAAAAGAAATTTTATCGAATATTAACAGTTAATTGAAAACGATCAGTTTATTATAAATTTATATTACTATTAATTTATTTATTTTAAAGCTTTGGGTAAAATATCTCTGACTATAGGAATTAATGTATCAACTAATAACTTCCTTTCTACGATTGCGTGCCGACTAACAACCTTATATCCACACTCATAATTTTAGTTGCTGTTTATAGTCATTAAACATTTGAAATTGTTAAAAATTGATTTAATTGCATTTAATTGTCAATAAATATACACATTTTTTAAAGCGTCCCCGATTTATTTTACGTAAAAATTTTGGGATTTTGACTTAAGCGCATGGTCAATTTTGAAAAAGAAAATTCAATGCGAAATTCGACAAAAATACAACTCATGTTATGGGTTGAGTAAAACCAGCGGTATGTCGAATTATAAGATTGATATGATTTTTGAACTATAAAAAATAATAAACGGTAATATATTGAAATTGCTTAACTTCTTTTGGAAATGTAAGTCTCACAATAAGCATGCATTTTTATGGAAATAAGCACAAAGAACTTAGTGAGAACGGATTCAGTATAATCTTATCTTGTTAGTTTACCATCCGTTTTTATGTATTAGTTTTGTAATGATTTTATCCGTTATTTTTATCATAACATTTGAGGTTTAACAAGGAGTAACATTTGTCTTATTTACTCCTTGTTATGTTGTAATTTAATTCATGACATTATATCTATTAGCCCACAAAATACATACAAATAATATTTATTATTTATTGTAGGAGTTCAGCAGACAGGCAGACGGCCCACTGCTGCTCTCTTAAGGTTCATACATATTTAATTTGATGTCTGTTATTGCTCAAATATAGTGAAATCGTTAATATACCTTTGTAATTATTCACAGAAGCTGTATATATATAAATGTCATATGTTAATCTACTTGTTTAATTTACGTATATCGTGACCGATTTACAAAACGGTATACTTTAATATTTAACTATAACCCATTAATCCATTGAAACGTTTGAAAGCACACAGATGGACTTTGTTATCTTTATATCTAGTTATCGTTCGTTCGATTGCCGCAACAACAATGAAGTAGAAGCTTAAAAGGCAATTCTGGTTAAGTTTGAAGAAGTGAAGTTTAGTAAACTTCACAGGAGTATCTCGAAAGTTTTAATTTTAAAAAAATGATATGATCATTTTCAGTTTGAGTCGAAATCCATGAATAATTTCACAGTTTTTACCTGAAACTACCCCTAAAAGCTGCTGTACCATTCCGTAGTGGCACAAACTACCTCCCACATTGCCGCATTCCTGCCGATCTTTAGAACCGAAATACTCATAGCGGAGTAAATTGCTACAGAACCCGACACTGTGAGACGAGTTTGGGCAGTTTTATTTGTAGTGGGAATTATATCCAGGATGCATGAAGCGAATAGATATATAAACAAGATGAAGATATATAAAATTAAACGTTTAATAAATTTTCCGTAAAATTCAATCAACGTCATTTACTCAGAGTTACCATTCAAGCGTCTATATCTATTTTGTATCTCGTACCACTAAACGAGTCACTGGGTTAATCAATATTTCATTCATTGAAGGAATTACTATAATTGCAAATGGTAACCGTCTTTATTGGTTCTGTTAAACGGTGAATAATTTGTTTTCTTATTTATTTATTGTTTAAATTCGATTATTTTACAAGTGTTATTTGATTATTTTATTTTATTAAATATATTTAGGTTATATTACTATTAATGGTTAACAACTATCTTTTTTGCGTAAAAACTTGATTGTATTATTATGTACCTAACTATAAACATATAGTTAATATTGGATTATTTTTATTTATAATTCAAACTTTCATAATATATGAAAGCCTAGTTGATATTATATTTAATACTATCTTATTCATATTTTTGAACCGATATGTTCGAAATGAATGTTTCGTTTATTTCTTTTCAAATATTTATTTATTTTGTATGTTGGTTTTATGAAATCTAACAAATAATGATAAATTTTACCTGTGTTCAGGCGTCATTGTACTTTATCAGCTTAATTTGTATTTGAAATCAAAGCATCGAAAACACTAGTTGTATTGAATGCTGTTATAACTATTCCAAATGATCGTAGGCGAGCGCTACGCGGCGCGGGCGTCTGCGCCACTAGTATCGTAGTAACTGCTACGGACTACGAACTACAAACACACTGATAAAATGTTATCGTAACGTAGTATCTTTGCAGGATTTTCGCTACTACATCTAGGGCCGCTTACATAACGTTCCTTAAATTTAGTTTTTAGTTTTTGATTCAGTACTATCTAATGTAACTAAAACTGAATCTTAAAACAAAATAAAACTGACTTCCAGAACGAATGCTTATAATGCAACCGGGATTAAACGCGCGGATATAAACTTTTATATTGTAAGTATAATCATTATAATGTTATACAGACGTAGTAAAAGCATAAAGCTCATATAATGCGTTATAAGTTACAACTGATGTAGGTATAAGAGGGGTGGTTTACCCTCTACTCTCCTTGTTGGGGGTAAAAGTGGGGTTCGGAGGCTGGCACAGTGCCAGCCGACAAGGTGAAGTGGCGGCGCCAGTGAAAGTCCTCACTCCGCCACGTACGTCTTATATACACATGTATGCATACAAATTCACATATGTGCACATCTGTGAACGTAATATATCAAGGATGTTATAGCGCGCGTAACTATAAGAATGGCCGTACCGATTTGGCTGAAAATTGGTGGGGGGGTAGCTTAGAACCAGGAGACGGACATAGGATACTTTTCATCCCGTTGGAACCGGTAGGTGGCGCTGAGATCGGGTTCTAGAATCTTTCAATTTTGGTGATTTTGTTTTTGTGTGTTTGAGTGGTTGAGATTTGCAATTAGAACCTGTATTTGGCGCTGGGATCGGGTCCTACATTTTTATTTTTGCAGAGCAGAACAACGTCTACCGGGGCTGCTAGTCCGAAATAAAACTGTGATCGAAACTATAAAGATGACTAGGATAAATGGCTTCAAATTGGGCTAATTAACGTTATAGCCAATGGCTGACAACGACGAAGAAAGTAAGTAGGTGTGGTTGGACAGTTAAAATTTAAATTGTGAAAGTTCTATTCATAATCAAACTACGTTTTAACAGTTTTAAGCGTTGTCATTTATTTGATTTTTATTATTCCGACGATTCGGCCACTTTTCAGAGGCTGTGGTCACGCATTACGAAGATGTCAAGTGTCAACGAGTATTGTTAAAGTTTTGTTTAGCCTACCGCTAACCTTTTCATTTTAATTATTTAGTTTTAATTTGGTTTATGGTAATTATTTACTCTATGGGAGCCTAATCTTATTTATCACCGCTTCGCAACATGTTGTGGCTTGAAGAGAAGAAGCGGCGCATGAAACTCTTCAGCAGCACTATTCATTTCGAGTATGAAATAGCTCGCGTCACACCTGATGTTTCTCAAGATTAATTGCGCATAACTTGGTTTTGTATTAAAAATTTGTTTATTGCGCAGATGTCGGTTGTTAACTAATACCTGCCGCAGTTTTAGTGCGATACAACCTTAATCAATGGTAATGCCATTGTCTTTATAATAGCATAAAGCATTTTAAAAATATGGAAATAGTGTTCTAGTACAGTGTAGCATCTCGAATTGATACAACGACGATGAATTACGATCATATCGACCAAATGTGACCAAGTGTTATGTACTTGTATCATGATTATGTACCTTTTGATACGTAATTATAATGAATTCGTTGAACTAGCTCCTCTATCTACACTTATTACGACATCTTTTAATGAAACGCGACCGTTGCTTAGGGATATGGAAGGAAAATAGCGCAAGCAAAGACGCGTGGAACCATTGTACAGTTAAAACATAAAGAGTAATCAAATTAGGATTGTCCTTATTATCTTAAACCATATAGGTTCAGTCTTGAGGAAGCAAAATGAATTGGTCTTTAAATCCTAGCTATGATAAAATATAAAAGTGGGTTTATATTTAGTTGATCTATATGACTTTTGGTTTATTTTCACGGTATTGAATATAAACCGCTTTTAATGACTGTTGATATTTTTATTATTGAAGATAGAATACCTCGCGTGGCACTCTTAAATCGCGTGCAAAATTTTGTAAGAATATACAAGTAAAAACGGTTTTTACCTATTTAGAAAAGTGTTAGAGCAGAAGTGGTTTGTTTTAGGGTGTTTTAATTAAAGTGACCAAATTTGCGTAATTAAACTAGCTTAGACAAAGTACCTCGTTATTATACTGATTATATACAAACTATTATTTAGTTGATCTATTATAATATTAATAAATATTATTATAGATTAACTAAATAATAGGAAGTATATTATTTATTTGATTTATATAACTGTATAAATACTTATTTTCACTTTTTTTTATTGCATCAGTTCAGCAGACAGGCAGATGGCCCACTTGATGGAAAGCGGTTACCATCGCCTATGGACATTTGCAACACTAAAGGCTACAAATGCGCTGTTGCTTTCTTAAGGGAGTCTGAAACCTGGCCACTAATGCCGGAACACAACACAAGGTTGTAATGGCGGCATATTCTAGACTAGGGGTGGTAGCCCAGTCGGGTAAATACTCTACCAGCTGGCAAAATTTTCTTTCTATTTCATGATAAAAACGAACCCGATTGTAGACGAATGCAATGATATGTCGAACGTGGAAATCATTATGAAAATTAAATTACAAATTCAATAAAGACATTACAAATTCGTCTGAATTTTAAAAGTTTGAAATAATATATTTTAACGTTATTTTTTAGAAAAAAGCAATAACAGACCGAAAACCTATGTATGTACTTGAAATAATTGCATTATGATGCTTAAATTTGAGAATTTCTTCGCTTTCCAAGTATAAAATTTAGCTTACTTTTATTATTTCTGAGACTCTATTCGCATTTATTTTGTTACTTTCAGAATGAACAAACAACGTAACTGTAATGCAGGAAAATGTATTTCCTTCCAAAACCTAAATCAATGTTTATAACCTATATAACTTGAAGAATAATAGTTTGTTTATGCAAACAGTCATATTACAAACCATCAAGATTGCTTTTTGAAAAAAAGGAAGGTAGCCTATGTCCGTCCTATGTGCATGATATGAAAAGAAATCGTAGATGCTTTAAAGTTTATAACCGATTTCAAGAAAAAGGAGGAGGTACTCAAGTGGTCGCATAAATATTTCTTTTAATAATAAGTACACAGATTATAAAAGGTCGATACAGTTAAAATATAAACACATAAAGCTGAATTCATTCCAACAACATGCGACATTTAAAGCGAACACTTAAATATTTGTGTGCCCATTTTATTTCAATCTCTATTATGCTGTCCAAAAACCTTATAAACTTTTCTTCATCTCGGTTGGAGCTTTAACGATGTAAGTTTTCATTAAGAAGAGTTGATAGTGATTTAATTTTATTGAAATTTAGTATAAGTCCCGCCAATTTAATTTAAAATTGTATAATGTTAATAGCGATAACACAAAAAATTTCACTGCTCAGCTATTGTAATCACGAGAACAAAGTGTCGGTATGATTAATGGCAGCGGGCCCATCGGGTGAGGCGTGTTGCTCAGTGCGAGGATGCGCGCGGACTCTGTTTGCGTGGCAGACGGCGGCAGCAGCATAGGTACGTACCTATCGAGGGAGCGCAGGGTGGGCGTCGCACGGTTCACTCACAGCACGACTACGACTGACACTCGCGGAGCGCGCACCACCGGCACTACGTGTACGTGCAAACACCAAAAGCAAAATGGACATACCTGAGGGTGGCGGCTGGCACGGGGCGCGCTCGCTACTTGAATGAGCTCCCGGGGCGGAGCGGCGCGCGCAGGGGGCGCGGCCAGCCCGCGTGGCTCCGGCCACCGCCTCCGCCCCCCCACCGCGGCATCCCTCCGCGGCTCGTATCCCCCGACCCGCACGGCCGGCACCGCTCAGCTGGGCTCCGATTAGCCCCCGGCCAGCCTATTCAATTAAGGGTTGCCTGGTGCATCGCCGATGTGCGCCCGGCCACCGTCGACGAGCCTTTGAGTGCTCTCTTCATTAAGACCTCTCTATCGCCGTTATTCTTATTGAGCCCGAGGGCTCGCTCCCGGTCTCCCGGGACGAGCCGAAAATTTAAATTTACCTGGGCAGCAAAATTATTGATCAATTTCCTGGTTTATTAAGTCAGTTACTTAATATAAAATAATTAGAGTGGGGAACTGAAAGGCTTCAGAGCGATGAGGAAAATCATTTTAAAATGTATTTGATAAAGTAAATATACGACGGCACATATGAGATCTTATTAGAACAAAGATTTCTACCAGACAAAGAGAATAATGCGACCTCGTTAAGGGTATTAGCAGACGCGCAGCGGTGACTCGTTACAAACTCCTCAGAGAGTTACCAACAATGATATTACCGTTTAACTCTATAGAAACCTTAATTGGATTGCGTGATGAAGGAGAACCTTCAATTGAATTTGAGACATCACATCTAAAAGTTTGGTCTCAAAGTATATATAAATGCCTCAGTGTTTTAGACATATACATTTCTGACAAGAATACGTTGTAATCGAAAAAAATGTTACTTTATAAAATTCGACAACTTTTGTCATTTAATAATCCATGAGTTGCATTTATAAAAAAACTTTATTAAATGAGATTCAAATTTTTCAAAATAAAACTACGTTTTAACGGTATAAAGCGCGGTAATTTATTTGATTTTTGTTATTCCGACGTTTCGGTCACTTTTCAGTGGTTGTGATTACGGAAGACAAAGATGTCAAGTGTTAACGAATATTGTTAAAGTTTTATTTAGCCTACCGCCAACTTGTTAATTTTAATTATGAGAAAAGTAAGAAAAATAAAAGAAATTATCAGTCAAGTTGGTTTGTGATTGTTGCGCAGAAAGAGCTCAGTGTCTTGAGGTCTGGCAGTTGGTTTTTCCTGTGTTCGGGTCTTAATAGTTTTGATGATCGAATCCCAAACAGGTGGTACTTGCCAACCATCGTCTCTATTGAAATTTGGGTATTTTTCAATAGCCTCACGCATCATTCTAGGTATAAAACGATTCTCTTTCGCGAGGATTTGTAAGTGATCGAATCTGATGTAGTGGCTGGGTTGGTTCTTTTACCCGTGTTTTTGTGCACCTCTTTGTTTGTGCCCAATGTATGATAAATCCACACTCAGAATCGAGCTTGTAGACACCTGCATCATGGAGTGGGATATTGCATTTCACAGGTCTCAAACTTTCCAGTAAGACATTGAACAAACTGCAAATTTATCCTAAATTATATCGTCTCTACCTCAACAAAGCACAAATAGTTATAAATTATGGTCATCCTTAGTAGATGGGAGGTTTATTTACGACAAACACCTTATAAATGAAAATTCTTTTCAATTAACAGAAAATAATTAAAGTAAAATTATGCTCACAAAAATAAATTTATTTCCCGCTTAATTTACTATTCAGAATGTTCTAGTATAGCA
Source organism: Dendrolimus punctatus (assembly GCA_012273795.1). NCBI lineage: Eukaryota > Metazoa > Arthropoda > Insecta > Lepidoptera > Lasiocampidae > Dendrolimus > Dendrolimus punctatus. The sequence continues at coordinate 5,649,616 of CM022536.1, forward strand.
CATACGTACATCTTATACATATATATAAAGATGAAGAGTTTGTTTGTTTGCTCGAACGCGTTAATCTCGAGAACTACTGGTCTGACTTGAAAAATCTTGCAGTGTTAGATAGCCTATTTATCGACAAAGGCTATATCATCACGTCAAGACCAATATTTTTTTTATTTACCTTTTTTTAAACTATTCCACACGGACGAAGTCAGGGGCAGAAGCTAGTGCATAATATACTGCATGTTCTGTGTTTTGAATTTGGCATTTGGCGTGTGTTCTATATGTATAATTTAAATATAAGAACCAGGGACAGAGGGGAAGTAAAAGCCCATACACAGGTTATTAGGGTAAATTCAGCTACATCTCTGGCCTCAAGTCAGAGACTTTGTCGTATAATTTCATTTGGAATTTTCTTTGTAAATGTCATAAGTATTCTTTGTTTTATTAAAAATAACCCAAATATATAAAAATTGAATTTCTCGTATTAATCTTTTTTCTAATAATTACGTCATTACTTTTGTGACGGTGCAGTATTATTAATTTTCTTGAAATATTTAAGCTTTCAAGCATAAAACAAGGGGTGCATGAGCCAGAGAAGGTTTCTGAGTTGGTTCACAATTGGACCCGGTAGGTGACGCTGCTGTCAGCGATTGAAGCTTTTCCGGGCAGGATGACGTCTGCCGGGACAGCGAGTTTATAATTATCAATAAATTTTATTAATTCGTAAAATGAAACTAAGTACTAACAACAAAGAATAATTGAAAAATAAGTCAACACATAACAATAAAATTCACTTATGTCCAAGCCGTTTTATGTACAGTTTTGTCTCACACTATTATTAATTAAATTAGTCAAAATGTAAAAAAAAATTTCTCTCTAGAGTTTAATAATAAGGTCTTATCAGAGCTTTTAAAAGTGTACGAACTATGTAATAACGTTGGATCTGCTAGTAACTCAGCGCCGGCTGGAATTGCTCGCTAGGTGATGGCGGGAACGGCCGTAAATGGAACATTAGGACAACCCCCGCACATAATGGCCAACTACTTATTCACTCGTCCGCACGTTCAATGTCTTTTTTGCACGTCCTTTGTGGAGGTATTGGATAATTCAGATGGAAATGGGACAGAATTCCAATAAGAATTACTGACATAAATTACTTAAATGGAAATCGAATTTTTGTAGTTTTTTGTCGCTATACGAAATTTGTCATTTTATCTAGTAGCATTTACTAGAAAAAGAAGAGGTTCTTAATCCTTCGTGTAAATATATGTAGGTACATATTATGTATGTTTAGCCATAATTATTTTGTTTCTGAACCGATTTTGATCATTTGCGTTGGAATCAGTATAACTTCAGATTTTTTTTTACATTTATTGTTATTAGATAACATATAAGAAACTTATAAAAGAACAAAGAATAATAGTGAAGCAAAAGAAATATAAAACTCACTTCAAGAGTATTTCAAAAACCATAAATCAAATATTTTTTACAACATCTTGAAATCGGTACCAAATAAAACATAAAAATACATTAACAAATTTGCAAAGAACTTCCAGAGTTTGAAAATAATCATTTTTTGCTTTTTATTTACTCTGGTCTTTATATGGGATTAATTCATGTCCATAGATGTTGAAAAGGAGAACCGTTTCTAAATGGGACAGAAATTATGTAAATGACAGTAACCTCCTACATAAACGGAATTGTGTAAGTTGTCTATTTCCGCTCTGAAACTCACACCAGTTAAAATCTTATTACCCGAGCGATTGAGTCTAAGCTCTTACTGCGCCGATTCTAAAACGACGCCGCGTTAGGTGAGGGTGAGTTGGCATCGTGCCAATGTTTGCCAACGATAGTCTCGACATTTCTCGATGGGCGCATTTATAACAAGCGGACCGTATAAAGGAAATTTCCACCAACCTGCACAAGAAATTTCAGCTAGTGCACCCGACTCGATGCGCGGCAGGTCGTGAACTCATTCGAATTGAATTCCCACGTCGCATTAAAATAGGAGACCGTATCGCGAAATGCCTGGAAAGGACTGAGTCTAGGCGAAACACGTCCCCGCCTGCGAGATCCCAGAGGTGACTGGTGCGCTTCGGATGCAGTTCTAGCTCGCTGCGGACGGTTTTAACGAGTGTTTCCCGGGCCGTTGCCTGGGATGCTACCTAGCTTCCTAGCTGTCACTCCATTATATTGCATGCTGAAATGATATAGGAAGCAAGCTATGTATATACTAGTGGCCGTTACATACGCAACTTTTCAGCGGTCGTAATAAGGTTCGATATGAATTATAGAGCTCGGATGCAAGTGGTTGCGTAGTGTCGTGTGCTTACAGTGGGCGGCGGTGTGCGCTTCTGTCTGTGTATAGCACGCCCGGGGACGCCGGGGCAGATCGTTTCAGGTGGTACGCCTGTGTGCGTGGAGACAGGTGAATTAGTGAGCGCGGCCTGGCTCCCGGCCCCGGCCGGAGCTCCCGGGCGAGCTGGGTCGCCATAGCGACACTCAGCGCCCGATACAGACGACTGTACGAACAACAAAAAATAATACAGAACATTCGAGATTAAATGAAAAAGTTTAATGTGGGCGGCAAACTGAAAAATATACGGTTCGTACAAAAAGCATTTCGTAATGTAATTTACATATCTAGTACCTACAATGTAAACAGGTTTCAGTGTCTTTAGATTAGAAAGCATTGCTTTGATGTGATATGCAATGGCTTGCTGTGCGACTGTTGCTATGGCTGGCGCGATATTCATAATGCATATTAGGAAACACTAAGTTTCTCCATAATTAAATACCCATCCCATTATTGTGTCCATATTGCTTAAATTACTTAAGCGTATGTTAATATTGTTAGAATAAAATAATTATCGAAATGCTATTTTTAAAATTTAAGAATTAAGTTCTAACTTTTTAAAAGAATTTGTTCTAACTTTTCATTATAGCGGTATCTATTATTTAAAACTGGTTTAACATTGTGAATGTCGAAAAAGTGTTCCTAGTAATTGTTTTAAAAAGAAAATTGTAGGAATTGAAAACCTGTGTTCTTACACTTTGATCCAATGCTTAGTATAAATCATAATTAATCAGTAATATTGCCAGAACATGATGATTAATTCATTCGTAAAATTTGAATTGCTATTTTCATTTTTTCCCTAACCTTAAAAATATTTTGAGGAGAAGACCCAAAATAGGATAGAAGAAATACATGAATAAAAATATTTCAATGTAAAACCTTTATATATGACCTTTAATCAAAAGCTCTGGCCAACATTTCCAAAAAAATTCTTACACATTTTTTTAAAAGATCATTATTTTAACACAATTTGTAGAAAGTAACCCTCGTCCCGAATTCCTTTGAAATCTTTGAAATAATATATATACTATATATAGATAGTTCATAAATATAAGTCTTTTTGGTCTTTGCGCTATAGCCGGGCTTTTTGATGGACCTAATTATGATACTCGATGCGGTGTTAGGAGGGTGGTGGACTAGCTGATGCCACACAGCCTGCGGATGACTTTTGCCCTTTGTCCAACAGATCTACAGACGCACTTTACACTCGAATACCTTTACTAGGTAATTATGTATCCGCAATCTTTGTTAAATGTTAACAGCACCGTTGGCTAAGTGATTGCTGTACCTGTGTGGATATATTGGGTTATATCCCTCATAGAGTATTCTATAATTTTACTTGTATTAGTTCGTTTCCGGCCTGTGTGTTCTTTGTGTTCAACGATTGTACATTTTTATTATTCTTGCAATAATCGGTTTATGTGTTGAAAAAAGGAGATGTACTTAAAAAATATTATCTTCATCGTTGTTTTTTTATAGAGATAAAAATTAATCATAGGCTAAAGCTACCTGTGGTAGGTTCGAATCCTGGCCGGTAAGGATACACCACTTGGTATTTTTCTGACCTAATGTGTATACTGTTACAATTACAATGTGCTAATGCTCAAGAAAAACATCATCATGAAATCTAAACTAATAGCCTGGGACAAGGGTGTATACTATCCATTCTCCTATAAATAGAATCTCTCTCGCTCGAACCCAGCAGTGGGACGTTTAATGGCTGTTATTATTATTTAAAGAACAGTTATTAGCCATTATATATCCGGCTCGAAGGACCAATTGACTATAGACTGATTCCTTGACACTGTAATACTTATGTAACTTGCTTAATTTGAAATATATGATGTAAGTGTGTTGTTTTATATATTTTAGAAAAAACAACCATTTACATGTTACTTTATGTTGCCCGATTTATAAAAAAAAATCAGTCCATACATTAAAGTATTCTGTTTGTGTACAAATCAGGCGGAATTGAATTGGGGTCGTTTGAAGAGCGTTTAATTTAGCAGCCCCGGGAGTCCGGCTTGTGTAAACACATAGCTCACGTACACATGTAGTAAATATATACAGCCCTTTGCAGATTTAATCCTGTTCCATTAAAAGCTGTATTGGAAAAGTTAATGAGGGCTTTGATGCATATTGCAGTTTTAATTACGTTTCGGTAATAGGGCCGTCCTTCTGTCTACTTAGGCCTTTGATGTTACAACGTGCTTGTGAAATGTAATTACGACCCGTAAATTTCATTTTCCGCTTATCAATACCATACGAAATTTAATTATACAAATTGCTTACTTTATAATGTTTAGTAATTATGCCCGTGATTTTGTTGGCAAGTGTTCTTCTCTGAGACCATCACGATATTAAAATGGTAAACACAAAATTGAGAGAATTCCTGTTTTAGTATCTAAGAATTGAATCTGTTGAATATAGAGGGTAATAGAATATAGAAAAAGACCCATAACTTACACTGTCTGCGAAAAATTCAAACGGGAAACAAAGTGTGAGTGAGCTTGTTAAATGTATTTGCAGGTTTTACTCGTAATAAGTGGCTGACGACGTGTATTGTTATTACCTTATTTATGATATAGTAGCAGTTTGTGGACTTTTTTTTATGGCATGAGTTCAGCAAACAGGCAGATGGCCCATCTGAGTGAAAGCGGTCACAATCGCCTATGGTCATTTTTAATCAAAGGTTTGCTACTGTGCTAGCAACTTGCTGCCGCTCTCTAAAGAGGAATTAGCGTTATGGCGGCGGCATACTCTAGACCAAGGGTGGCAGCCATCCAGACCGGCAAATTTCCTACCACCTACCTGTGGGTTGTTTTGTCGCCTCTTACGACAGATCGCCCTTTTTCCGTCCCTACACGGCTAGAACGGACGTGAAAATGTTTTATTTTTCTAAAATCATTTACTTTACAAAATGTTTTTTGCTTGCTAGGAAATAATAGGTTCTAATTTACATTATATGAGATACATTGTAATTAAGATTTGTTAATCGAGGTTTTAAGACATTGTCATTACGTATTTTCCAACTGAATAACATTGTATTTTGTTAAGTTTTCGCGACTAGTATACACAATAAAACTACGTTTTAACGGTTTTAAGCGCGGTAATATGTTTGATTTATATTAGTCGTTTCGACGTTTCAGCCAGTTTTCAGTAGCCGTGATCACGGAAGACAAAAGCTTAAATTAAAACTAAATACTAATAATAAAAGTATATACTATAAATCAAGCTAAACTTATAATAAGATATCTAAAAATTGACTCCAAATCACTGTCGGCCGCGAGTGTCCCCAACATCCTGACCACTTCGCCACGTTGAATGGCAACGCTGACGCGTTACCTCAGGTACAGGCCAGTCTATTGGCCACGCAAGACCTCAATGTACCCCAAGACTCCATAGCCTCAGGGTCTCAACCTCGAAAACCACAAATATGTATCCACTACCAATGGGCCCAATACTTGCTTATTAAAGTTTTACAAATTGAATCACAGTCCATTTCAAAAGACTTTACTATTCTACGCTGAAAAACTAATAAAAAGTTCCGTGAAGTCGAGAAAAAGGAAACGTTCAACTTAAAAGGCACTTTTTTATTGTTAGCCGCTTTTGTTGAGTCGGTCTATAAAAGCAACTATGGCCGAGAATTCTATATATTCGCCCGCTTCCTCGAGCTAGTCGGAAGTTCTTTGTGTAAGATCCGAAGCGGTGTCAGGTGCCACGTAACGTGGTACATAATATAAAACGCGCAGTAAAGTTCCCACTGAACAAGGCTTTGGGTGGCTGTAACTCGCAACTCGCCTGGTTAAGCCATTGATCAACATGAAAACATTTACAGGGGAAAGTTCCACGTTAGATGGACTTTTCACATCAAAAATTGGACCTATATGTAGACTTACATCCAAATGTGAAGTATTTTGTTGAGTCTGTGTATATTACAGACCGTGAATGTATAACAGTGAATGCCATATTTTTGTGTGCTGAAAATTTATTTTTGAATGTTAAAAAAGCTAAATAATATTAATGTTAAAGCTTTTTAAAAAGGAGAACTTTTGAGATTCTGGATATCATATAGCAGCAGAGTGCTAGACAAGACAAGTAAAATGAGCCCAAACACGACGCGTTTTTAGTACAGGAGTTCCTATGGCCAACTCCATCATCAGATCAGCTCTACGGTACCATATTATTGCATTGTCACGCGATATACATATGTGTGCAAAATTTCAGTTCAATCGGAAACCGGGAAGTTGGTCAAATTTATCTTGTAAGATTCCACCCGTACTTACATACACATCCATTGTAAGTTAAATAAAAGCTTGTAAAATAATAATTTTGATTGAGTAGATACTAGTACGTGATGCTTGTCTTATGTTATATACAGTACAGATCGTTTGCTGGCCATCAAAGATGCCGCAATTGGACAGAATTTATAAAAGGAGAATTTATACCATTTTCATCGATTATTAAAAAATAATTGAAGACATGAGTGGATGAAGGTGATAAGTCGCATAGTTCCAATTCTGAGTAAATCGAGATAAAAGTTTTACTTTTATTTGAAACTGAACTGAACTTAACACCTTTAGCAACTTTTTATTGTTTAAATATGCCTTATATCTATAGTCTAAGGTCTGTAGTCATTTGGTATCGACTTATAACATTCATCTACACAAAAAAAGCAAAAAACCGAATATTCGACATATCACCTTCATCCACTCACGTCTTCAATTGTATTCCGTAAATAATTTCCTTTGGCGATTCCCTTAAAAAATCGTACAGCTCAATGATTGCAACTCAGAACTCGGCTGGTTAAGCCCTCGCAAGCCGAACTTCAAATAACTTTCCTACACTAACTTTCATCTGAGCTTCGTACGTGGATATAAAACCCCCAGTTTCACATAAGTTGATAAGTATATGACGTTCTGTTTATACCTACATGAGAGCTAACGATATTCTGACTAGTCTGTGTACGAGGTATATCCCTTGTACTCGCTTCCAATTAGCGCATACTACGAACAACTTGTTGCCAAATATTTACTAAGTAAATTCATGCATGATGTATTTTAGTCGAAATTCTGCTCTTTGTGCACATTTGAGGGAAATAGTTTATTTGAAACAAATAATATCACTGTATTTCGGAACTGCTATTAGAGGAATTTCACTCTTGTTATAGAAATACATTTTTTTTTAGATTTCCTCTGTCTTTCTCGATTATTTGCTAATTTACCTGAAATTCTGACTTCAAGTGAATTCTGACGTATTCAGTGGAAAACCAGAAACTCGTAGTCCGACACGCAGCACACACAACTTTTTGACACCAACCCTGAGATAAGAAATATAAATCCATCATATATCTGCAACGTTCTCTTTATCTGTGCGGATCTTTTTATCTTCGGAACGGAGAAAGAATACAATTTCCTGCAGCCGGGCGGCCTGTCGTAAAGGCGACAAAACAACGCACAGCCAGGTGGTAGGCTATTTGCCCGCCTGGATGCCTACCACCCCTGGTCTAGAGTATGCCACCATTATAATCTTGAATTGTGTTCCGGCATTAGTGGCCAGGTTCCAGTCTCCCTTAAGACAGCAGCAACGCGTTTGTAGCACCTTTGGTGTTGCAAACGTCCACAGGCGCTTTCCATCATATGGGCCGCCTGCCTGTCTGCTGAACTCGCGCAATAAAAAAAGTTGTATTACTTGAAACAAAAACATTAGATTGCATAAAATCTTTGTAATAAATAAAAATATATAAACATTTCATTTCATGATGTTGTTACTTCGCAAATTAGTCAAAGGTCCGCGTCCGCTGGGGTGACATGAGTAATATGAAAAAGCCGGCGGCAATGGCCGGCGCATACAAAAGTTGACGGACATCCGCCGTGATTGAGTGGAACCCTTGATACAAGCTCTAATGGGCCCCCGGCGACGCCCGGGGGTGGCGGCAGGGCACTCGTGGTGCACTATATTTCTGTTTAGGTCTGGCACCGTCGCTCCGAAGTTAATTTAGTTGGACCCCGTATATAAATTTATAACAGGGGTCATCAATTCGTTTTACTCGGGGTCCGTTTTAAGAAATGAAATGACCATCGACGGCGTGCACAACATTTTATAGAAAAAAAAACTATAAAAAATGTTACGAAAATAACAAAGGTATTTTTTTACATATCAATGAGTTATTTTTTATTACGGACAATTGGTCTGAAGTTTGGGGTAAAATTAACGCAAAATTGACATTAAATCCTGGAGATGTTCTTCAATAAGTCGAGATCGAAATTTAGTTAGCTCGTTGCTTCGTCCGACCGTTTTCGACTTGACGTCAACAAAGATAGGGCGGGGGATACATTTTTGATTAAATTACGTACTCTGTAGTGCAAGTTGCCGTGTTCTCGCGGTCGGCAGAAAATGGGTTGGCGGTCCGGATGCGGACCGCGGTCCGCCATTTGGCGACCCCTGATCTATAATTATGTAGACTAGAATAGATTCTCCATTTAGATAGCAGTCACAAACAATATACGAAAATGTAATGTTAAACGATCACAATTTCATTGAAATAAATGCTGGTATAAACGTGGAAGTGTTTATTCAATTTTAACATATATTAGCAAACGCCTACTCTATAAATAATAATCAATTCTGTTCATTATTTATTCAGGCATATTTATAGCGTTTTCATAGCTGTTCTAATTTTTGTGGACATTTTTATGCACTATTATTTTAAATATCTTTCAACCTAATACTTGCAAATTAAATATTTCATCATCTGTGTCAGCATCTGATTTTAAAAACGTAGGTTAAATGCCGGTCGAGAAGCACGCATTACGTAGGCAGTTTTTCTAACCTAATGTGCATCTTGTTACAATACAATACGTGCTCAATGCACATATCGTAAGAACAAATCATTACGAAATTTACGCATCAAAATTATTATTATAGTTAGATAGATAGCACTTTATTGCTCACTAAATAAACAAATACAAAAAGAAAATGCATAAATACAATACTTCTTGGCGAAACAACAGAAGGCCTTATCACTAAAAACGAACTCTTCCAGACAACCTAGCTAAAAAGAAATTCTTAACTAATCTGGCGACGTAGGTGGAGCAGAAAAAAGATAGGACTGTACAATTTAAATATACATACTTACACTATTTTATAAATTTAATACATATATAAAATTATATTGTGTGAAACGCGCTAATCCAATTTATACATACATATTATATACTTACATTATACATAGCATTAGGATTTCATGGACTGGGTTTTTATACATTAAAATCTTAATTTAATACGTAATTAAAAAGTGGATAGAATCCACAATGAGGATATAATTTTAGTCTTAGACGTAAGATTTCTCGCGAAATCTTTCTTCTAAGCCAATCAATCTTAGTGTAATCAAGGCGCTGTTCATAGCGCCTTGACTGTGAAAAACAGTTTGTTAGGATAACCTTATTCCTTCATCGTACGTGTAAATTATTGTTGTTGAAGTGAATAGATCGTTAATTATGTCAAACTTTCTCAGTATATTTGGTATATTCTAAATAAAGAATATTTTTCTAATTACCTTATTATGCCTAAAAATGTTAAGAGTTGTTTCTGTTTTCGTTGTTGAACTTTATAATATTTGATTCATTCTCAAATTTGCGAAGGCCAGCTAACAAACAAATAAATTCACTGTTAAAATTATATCTAAACGTATATCAGAATGACGATGATTGTGAATTTGACCATTCGGTATTTTAAACCGTTGTTATTAGTATTTATTTTAAAATTCAATAAACAATCAAATTGTAGGCATATTTCTTGAAACCTCGGAATAAAAATTAAACAAATTACCGTGCTTAAAACGTTAAAACAAAGTTATATTATCCGTACTAGTGGTGAAAACTTAAGAAAATACTATGTAGGTATTTGACCAACGTAATCGGCAGAGTATGCCATTATTTAAAATTTGTTATCCTCAAAGGAGCATTATGTATCTCAGTTTCCTAGCTTAAACCTCCATAGCCTTACTCTAATGGATTCTGTAACGTTACCTCCGAGGCGGGAACAGAGACGATACTTGGTGTATGATGGTTACTTTGCATAAAACATGAGAACCAAAAGCTTTTCATATCAGATTTTTAGGATAAATCCACTTTCGAAACGTGATACTCTTTGAAGATGGGTTGTGTGTAGTTTTTTTACATCCACGTATATTCGAAATGAAACAGGTTTATTATACATATATACTTTTATAGACAGACGTACAAAATGTTTGTTAGGGCGTTCGTATCACCAATTTTCATGGGCTTATATGTGAACTGATTTTCAGTAAATGTCGTACATTAAACTTTAAACACCAGACTTTAAACCTTAGGTCATGTAAACGTCTATAACTAAATGCTTTAAGCGAAGGATATTTATTATTTCGAACATCACGCTTTTGTTTTTTCTTCACAGGACTATATATGAAACGATTTTAAAGAAATTTGGTACTCAAGTACTTTAAAGATATGTTCGGATGAGAGAGTGAAACGGCCTTAATTGTGTCTTGTATATGTATACTTATTAAGAATTGCCCGGTTAAAAGTGCTTCCTCACTGCCAACATTTGCCTATAATGTAACGCGAATCCGAGCATTACACCAGTGACGGAGGAGATCTGAGTATTACTTAATATTATAAAGAGGTTAAATTTGTGACGTGGGTAATCTCTGGATCTACTAATTTTAAAAATTCTTTTACTGTTCGAAAGCTACTTTAACAGGGAGTGTCATAGGCTTTATAACATGGCCTATATACCACGGGAGCGGGACAGAGCACAGATGAAACCGCGCCGGGCCGCTAGTATGTAACATTTTGATACAATTTGTAACACAACGATAAGTTCGTCTGGCATTGTGGAATTAACTAACTGCTCAAAATCGAATCATAAATGTTATATTACAGGCGAATGGTCGCGGTGTGAGCACCTTCACACTAATTTAATAATAAACATCATTATAATTTTACTAGGTCCTTCATCGCGATAATTATAAAGCTACTTTAAAGAATTGTATAACAAAAGTAAGAACAAGACCGGGCAATCGAAAAATGCTAAAATATCAATTTTTAGTCCAAAGAATAAATTTTAGCCTAGAGCTACAGACAATTTTCGCTACAAAGTGTCTGTAGCTAAAACGAAAGCAACTTTCATATAACAAAATAGCAATTTCCGTTCAAAAGGAACGTTGTTTTATATATTTTTTAAATATGCAAAATTCTGAAGCGTAAAGTTTCCTTTGACTCAAAGCTATCATTTGTATACTGCTCGCTCGAGACATTTTATTAACTTTTGTATGCTAGTGCATGGCTGTGAATTTACTCGAAAAAAAGGTAATATGCTTTAAAAAACTAAAATAGGGATATTACAATCCTATCGGCATACGTCGTCGTTCAATTACTAATTTAAAGTATTTAGCTACGCCGAGGGACAGCTCCTTTTAAATTCTCACTCCACGCCAACGAGAAAAATAATAAAATTTATATTAAAAAAATATATATATATATATACATACATAACATAATAGAATAATAATAATAAACGTTGGAACACGCAATAAAGCAAATGAACATAATTAGAATAATTTCCATTTCTCCATATTCTGAAAGTTCACTTGGAGTTGTCTAATCAGAGGGATGAAAACAGCACTTTTCGTTCAATTAAAATTATTTTACTTTTCCATGGAAATAAATAAAAGATAGACAGACAAACACACACATTCTATGTCTCCTATATGTAAATATATAACAGACGGTAAAAAACATACATATCATATATTTGAATTTATCACATACACTGAATAGGTAGTTATCTACTAATATTCATGCAATGTGTACTTCCTTTCTGACCATAAAATCTTTAGCATTGCAAACTTTCTGTATAGACAGAAAGTTCGCAATGCCAAAGATTTTACTACTCACTTTTTATTTCGTGCACGTTTGATAATATTTCACACCACTGGATCAAAGGGTTTTCAATTTTATTAGACTAACAATTTTACTTTAGTACGAAAATTGTGAAAGAAATGGGTTCTCATAGTTAGAGTATATCTTATTTTTTGATAATGTGTATAAAAAATAGTCTGGTTTTACTTGCCAATTACACTTTAGTATTATCATCAATTATTGTCCTTGCATGAAGAAGATAATTATTATTATATACTAGCTGACCCGGCGAACTTCGTATCGCTTAACCAATCAACTATAAATTAGGATGTAACCTATCCTATCTTTCAAGTTGGATCACACTGCACACGGTGTGCAAATTTGATTAAAATCGGTTAAGTTCAGGAGTCCATCGCGGACAAACAACTTGTCACGTAATTTATATATATTAAGATTATTAAAAGAGCTTTTATTTCCAAAGCGGCTTTGATAACTTTCGTAAAACTTTTTTCGAAATTTAATTTGATTAATCATTTTTTAATTGTTAATTTTATTATGAATATTTTATTTTCTCTTAAATATCTTTCAATTTGTTTAATACATATTTTAATATACGACCTAATCATTTTTCTAAGAGCGTTAAATATAATTCAAGTGAGCACATAATTTTCTTTAATTGTTTTTCCCTCTTTGTGAACATGCATGAATTTTGATTATCCTTAAATTCGGATAAACTACACGTATATCTCAAAAAGATATTTCTGGGTATTAATTTAATATATATGAATGAAGTCTTTATATCTAAACGTATATAACATAACTATTAAAGATAATCTAAATACATCGCGATCGAAAGAATATTTGCAAAGCATCCAACCCTATTAGGGTTGGATGTTTATAGTTGATGGTATCTGTTTACCAAGGCGAGCGATCAGAATTTGTTGTACTCCAACCATTAAAAAAACTGCAGTTACACCGAATTCGGTAGAAATCTTCAGATGAAATAAAATTAGGCATTCTACTTTACATTTTTAATATGTAAATTTGTTTTAAATCTCCAGCCTATCTCACCTACATTTCAAGCTCATTTCATATACCAGCAATGAACACAAACGTGTCCCAGGCCGCAGGGCTCTCAAAAGAAATAAATGAATGTTCAGAATACGAGACACGTAGCGAGCCGACCGTCGTTGTGCGCTGAGTTGCATGATATATGAGGGTTATGATTTGACCCCAGTTTTTGGATCCCGTACTATTATATAAATGTTATTATTACAGCCATGCATCTAACTGTAATATGCATTAATTTACTGAAATCAAGCGCGAAAACGTGCATGATCTTCTCAGAAAGTGGCTGAGGAGAGATTTTCTTAAGTTTGCATTAAAAATAGTATCCAAGGTGGGCAAAAGAAACTCGAGCAACTAAGAACGCTACAACTTATCTGTTGATATGTAGTTGCGAGCGTTTTATGCAATTGCATTAACTAGTATAGTCTGTAGCAGTTAGAAATCATGTACATAATAACAAGTGTGTATATAGCTCAATAGTTATAATAGGATTATATATATTTTATGTGTATGTACTATTAACAGCATATATATATGTATAAGATATTATGGTTGTTATTATAATTATGCTCTGCAATGGTGTAATTTCTGTCGAGATGATACTTTATGGGCTCAACAGAAGATCAGCGCTGGTCAACAGACTAGTAGTATGCTGAGACTGATGCTCCTTTTAGGACGAGTTTTGTTTTAAGTCTATTTTTGTTTACAATTAATTTTGTATTAGAGTAACTGTCCTAAAAAAATATTTTCTTTCTCCTTTCTTTCAAAATACACTTTTAATATTTTTTTGTTTTACCATTAGAAATAATAAAATCTATCGTAACCTTTAAAGTTAATAGAATCCATAGCAATTTTAAATCTGTCGAATGTCACAACAAAATGTTGTTCAATACAAGTTGGTGAAAAGCAATTAGTAAATCGTTTCTGGAAAGTCCGTACATATAGCAACCTCACCCCCCTGGTGTCGCGGTCAGCTCTCTGGCTCAAAGGAAATCTCATTTCGATCCCCCTTCCCCGGCACCCCACCCCACCGACCGCAACATTGCGCGAGTCCACCCGCCGCATCTATGCTATTAAAATTATTTTAGAGTGCCCTGCCATTAGAATAAACATGGTAAGCAGATGTGACAAAATCAGATTGAAGTATGTTCAACGTCTACGGCCAGTATTTGGGACAGTCGAATTTACTGCTGGCGATGTTGTGGCTCAGTGTTAAGGCTTTGTTGGGTTTACATGGCAGTAATGATAATAAATACAATAAGTACATATTAAAGCATGCATAGGGATTGCAATCTGGAAAACCGGATCCGGTAATCCGGCGGATCTGGCATCAAAATGCACTAACCGGATCCGGTACTAACATGACGGATCCGGTGACCGGGTTCGGTGATTATATATTTTGGCAAAATAATCGCGCGTTGAATGAATAGGTAGGTACTTTAAACGCGTGGTAATTGTGAAATTTATTGGTTTTGACACTGAGAATCGAGATCGAAGAATTTCGTTTTTTAAAATTAGTCATATTACGTTGATTTGGTATATGTATCGTTTTATTTTTACACTTGATTAATGGTCCATGTTGGAACGAAAAAGGAAAGTTAAATTAACCAGGTCAGATCATTCCGACAGAATTAACGGAAATCTAATCGGATCCGGCCGGATTGCAATCCCTAATGCATAGATTGACAAGGAATCGACTAACTAAGGAATATAATGTTCGATGATATAATATTAAAATAATTTAACATTAGTATACTTAATGCTTCGACGTATGAAAAATAATAAAGAATAGCAATACACATATATGTATTTATAAAAAAGCATGTAAAAACAGTAAACAAAGTTTCCAAGGGTTCAGCTGTTTCCTTTTTACAACAAATTATACACAATAAAATTTTAACTATTTTGAAAAAAAAAATAGATTTCAGTAATAATGGTGTATAATTTGGTACCTTCAAAACACACCTTTGAAATATTATCCTAGTGTTAAATATTATTTACATCAAAAACATGATGTTGACAGAGATATGGTATAAGAAAGATACAAATGATGAAATTTTCCGCTGGTTACAACAGTGAATAAATCTGTACATAGAGAGCTGAGGTATAAATACGTCCGTCTGCTCTTTCAATTACATGATCGTGTACTTGTCAGCGCGGCGGGGGCCGAGAGTCTGCCCACCTCCCAATTTACACCGTGTTTTATCCATCATGCCTCTTTTGTGTTCAATATCAAATCAATAATTGGAAAAGGCCTTTGACGTGCTCTTTTATTTTTAAACAAAAATATATTTTGCTCGCTCTTGAAAAGCTTTATTTTTTGTAGTTATCTGAAAATCTCTAAAATGCTGTAATCTTTTCTGTACTTGTAACATTGATGATTTAAAAAAATAATAATTCAATGACAAGATTATAGGTTAAGAATAAAATAGTTTTGTAGTATGATAGATAACGTTTGCTAGAATAGAAGAGCAGGGAAGGAAAAGACATATTGGTCCAAGAAATAGGATTTACATATATTATGGCGTTGGATATGGATCCTAATTGAATTGTATAAAGATATGGACCGCATTTTGATGTAAGGAGTTAATGGAATGGAACTATACAACTATACTGTATACATATCTTAATATAATTGCAAATGTGCAGCTCACGGAAACATAACTTTAATGAATAACTAACTGTGCCGATTCTTCGTCTTCAGCATATAAGATCTGGACTTCTTCTGCCGTAGCCTAGAGGATAATTTAAACACACAACAATATTTATGATATAATGCTTGTTTTAATTCCAGATTTTTTTATTGAAACTCGTTGACCCCTCTCGGAGAGTGTTTGTCTTTTAGAGAAAAACTATAAAAATTGTTATTTGTACATTTAATGGAAATGGCAGTTCAATTCAATTTATTGATATACAGAAGGGATAAAAAAGAACAAACATTTTTCTATATTACGTAAAGCTTACATAATTGTTTAAAAATAAAGAAGACATTGAATTACTTTAAAAATAAGGAAGAAATTGAGGTTTCCTTAGAATTTCAGTCACACAAGAACACTTGGTGAGCTTTTATTACATTGCTACGTCGCTACGCTACTACGCCACAGATTCGTAGCGTAGCTAGTGAGTTTACGCCCCGCTACACATTCAATTAGTCATACATTACGTTGAAAATTCTCGGGAAAATAGTCCTTTTAATGTTAGACGCAATATAAAGAGAAATAAGTGCACATTAAGTATTAGAGCCTTGCTCATTGCAATTTAAATTTTATTATTAAATACACACTATTAAAATAAAGAAATCTTTATTGCTCTATAAACATATGCGGAACACTCAGAAATAAAAAGAAGTCACACGGTGCTAGATCAGGGCCGTAAGGAGGGTGCCCCAGGAGTTTGACCGGCGTGCTGTCCAGAAAGTCGTTCGTTTTGAGCGCGGTATGGGTGGGCGTGTTATCATGGTGGAGCAGTAACCTGCTGAGCCCTGTATTTGGTCGCTTGTTGCTCACAACTTATACCAAGCATTAGGTTGTATACTTTTCGGACTTGATGCTTCTTTGGTTTCGTAAAGCAATCGACAGCAAGTAGCCAGTCAAATTGAAACATCTTCTCTCCGGGTCTAGATCGCTTCACTTTGGTAGGCGTTGATTCGTTTCAAAACAACCAAACCGAACCGTCGTTTTTGGATAGTAATAATAAATCCAGGACTCATCACCAGTAATGATGTCAAAAACAAGCCGAAATGAGCCTACTTCAAATTCGTTTATTATATCACGGCTCTATTCCACCCGGGCTTGCTTCTGAACATCGGTAAGGTTGTGTGGCACCCAGCGTGAAACTATTCTCCTTTCGCGAAGATGCACGTATAGAATCTCGTGAAGGCTTCCCGATCCAATCTACAATTCGAGCCGAATCTCTTGATACGTAACTCGCTTATTGTTTTAGATAAAAAAATCCATAGCTAGCACATTTTCTTCCGTAACAGCCGTCAAATGGCGACCCTCATGTGCATCCCTCAAAATTAGTCGACCGTGCTTGAATTCGTAATAATGATACAGGGTTGCCTTGGAACGGCCGTCTATCGTACAATTCGTCCGGTTTCACGTGACACTTGAAATTATAAAAAATCATAGCGCGAAAATCCATTTTTCAATGAAACACGAAATTTAAATTAGCTAGTATACCTATTTTTTGTTATAAATAATCATATTTACAAATAAGATTTTAATTGGCCAGTTTCTCATCCATAAAAACTTTTTTCGCAATACTTTCTGAGTGCCCTGGTATAATCTATAATACTATAAAATTCTACACATGCGCTGTGTTTGCACATTGAAGTTATTAAGAACAAACAACTGGAATAGACTATATAAATAATGGAGAGCACGGCGTATTTTTTGCCGGTGTCTCTGTTAGTTCGAGATTTACATAAAAACTACTGAGCCGACGTCGATGCCGTTTTCGCTGATCCACAGCAAATTCCTATACTTAAAATCTGCGCTACTTTTTATCCCGGAAATTTTTATGCGAATGAATTAAAAGGGTCAGATTGAAAAAGAAGTTCGAATTCCAATATTATTTTTTCACTGATCACTGATAAAATGTGTGACATTTTTTTTTGAAATCTCGGGAGCGGTTTGTAGTGGTAAGGGTGTATAATAATTAGCTTATTCTGACACGGTTTTCACTAAAACGATAACTGCGATAGTTACTTTTCCCAGGAATCCTGCGAGAATTTCAAGCTAAGCGGATGAAATCGCGGGCATATCCTTTTAATGAACATAAGTATAGGTTAATAAAATGGCAGAAGCATGGCAGGTGTAGTACTAGGGGGGCAAGCCCATCAGAGGGGTTCGACGGCCTCTGTGGGTGAATGCCTTTCCGGCTGATATAACTGGTACGCAGAGGCTCCGAGTTCGATTCTTGGCATGGTAAATTTCGTAAACGAGCATTCCTTTATTTATTATGGTCTAGGACACAGAAGTACACCTATGAAGTTCCCACTATCCTAAACAATAAACGAAGTCAAAACTATGGATTTTTAGACAGACTAACAGAACGCAGACAGACTAACCTACTCCAAAAAGTAAAAAAAATACAGTAGATTTATACATAAGCGTTAAATACAATTATACAAATATTTGACATCTCTGTATAGACATACAGCTGTAATCCAATTAATCGTTAGAATTGTCATTATAAATACCTACTCGTAATGGAACAATATTCCCTACACGCCACAATGGCTGATTGAATTAACAACACGGGGAGCCCGATTCAATTGCGACATGTGAAACATTACACGTTACTTGATAATTGTATACGTATACACGAAAGTACTGTGCAACCACAAAAATAATGGCTGATCCTATTATTATAAACAAGTAAGTTTGTGAGGATAGATAGGTGTTTTTTAGTCTTTCATACAAAAAATACTGAAGGGATTTTGATGACATCAGAATGACATATTATAGGCTACAATTCATAAAGATGTTGTTACGAGTTACGGTACTCGAATTAAATGCCATTACAATTACTATATAATTTATTAGAACTATACAAACATGTAAAACACAGGTACAACTTAACACAACCAGTACAAACGTAATTCACTATTCAATAAAACGCGCAAAGTTCGTCACTATACTTATAGATTATCGAATGTACACACGTCTTGCCTCGCTTGTAATTATTGCTTGACTGCCTTACCCTCCCGTTGGGGCATTGCTTTATATTATAAAGATACAATATGTGTGTAGAATGAATTTCTAAGAATCACACCTGGCTAGTGACTACCATAAAGATTAAATTATAATTAATTCACAATGGTCTATTTTTCCAATCACAAATTTTAAACACAAAGTAAACAAAAGAAGACGGACATAAAAGTGCTTTAATGTTATTAGCTCAAACACCGACGGGTAATAAATGTGCTCTGTTTTTGTTAGCCCACTTTGTAACAATATAATGTAAAATAATATAATTTAAATCTGTTTTATTATGTATGTCTTTATTAGTTTATTATTGTTATTATTTTGTTTTTTCTTCAATTACGATTGAATTCGTTTCAATTCAGTTAAACTACGAAATATTGTTTAATTTTCTTGTAATATCTTCTTGGACACCGGGTTGCCTGGAAGAGATTGCTATAAGTGATAAGGCCGCCCATTGTTCTAATTGAAATGTGTTTATATTAAATATCTAGTTTTAAGTTATGGTGAACAATAAAGAGTTTTCATTCATTCAATGTAAATTGCCCAAAATACAATAACAATATACAAATTTAGTGCACAATACGCCTCATCGCCGGGTGAGAGACCCGGAAAGGGATCATCGCTATCAACTGTTGTGTATTATTGTTAATTTTCAGGTAGCAACGCAAGTGAAGTCGCGGCCGCTAATTTAAAATAATATAATAAGTATATCGATATTTATTTAAGTTTTGAATTCATAACTGATTTTGACTCTAAGCCTGATTTACATTTGCATTTGTTAAGAAGCGAGTAAACTTTCGAAATTGGTGAGTTAAGCCCTTATGATCATTTACAACAATTTACTAAGAAAGTATTAGTTGTCGTTTAAGTAAATGTCTGTTCAAACGGTAATAAGGACACCTTTACAAGTTAACTTGTGACGTTGAGATAAGAGTCAGTTCCTCTCTGGTCATTCCGCTACAGGGGTCCTACAGCATCTGGGGAGTCCAGCATATGAGTAGAAGGGTAGGTTAGTTTGATAATATCCTGAAAAGCACACCACGCTTTTTTTACAATAAAATTATTTTTTCTTACACTATTTTTAATTCAAATGTATTTTCTATTTTTTAGTCAAATTTTCTACAAAGGGCTATTTTTTTGTGTTTTTTTTAAAACTATTATTTCTTTTTCATTTTTTAGAGATTACTTAATGTTTTAATGCCCCTCTCCGTAGAAACTTTGAAAAAATAATTAAATACACTCTTATGATAAAATGGAACGTTATGTAAAAAATAAGCTTTTTTAAAAAGGTTTTTAAGTACAAGCTTTTGAGATCTTGCATATCATGTAGCAGCAGAGTGCTAGCCAAGACAAGTAAAACGAGCCCAAACACGACGGGTCTATCTTGTTTAAAACACGAGTTCCTATGGCCACCTTCCAACTATATCATCAGATTAGCTCCATGGTACTATATTATTGCATTGTCACGAAACAAATACGTGCAAAATTTCAGTTCTATCGGAAACCGGGAAGTCAATCAAATTTAACTTGAAAGATTTCGTTACATACGAACATACCTACATACTAACATACGTATGAAGCTAATAAAAGTGTATTAAAAAAGACTCAGTTCCTCTTTCTCCTAAGCCACAGAATTAATTTAGGTGGGTCAATGAATATACGGGTATACGGGTAATGAGTACACGGAATTGAAGATTGAATGTATTTGTATGTAATTGTATTCAATACTACGGGATATGTAGTATACATTGTATTCCATCTGCTCCGTAATATCCTGTAGATTTATATGCACAATTAAAGATACACTGGCCTGTTGAAGTCTTGGAAGCTCTTCAAAACCAATAATTCAATAGGTCTAGTATTAGCTTGACCGGTAATTGGCCCCGTCTGGAATATGTTGGCAGGTTTCCTTAAGAAAGGAAGAGTAGCTTTGGTTCTGGAATTAGATGCCAAAGAATAGGTTTGATCCAGTGTCCTCCACTAGAAAACTAAATAAGCTCGAATAATTATACTTATTTTTAAATAGTAGAACAGATACCATACATATTACATCTGTAGATAACAACTCGAAGAAGAATGTTAAAACAGGTTTTGAAATGTATAATATAATATTTTTAAAAAAATATGAACAGTTGATTGATATTTGAATTTCGTGCGAGAGCGAAACTTATCCGTAGTCATAACTTGTTTTTATTCTTGACAGTGACATAGTTTGACAGACATTAGTAGTGTCTATATTTGTTTAAAGGTGATTCTTTCATTGCAATAAAATTAAAACCCCGCTCTACAATATCTTACCACGAGATTTCCCCCGCCCTGTCAGTCTAAACTCTATGTTAACTCTAAATGATAATGTTTATGTTTATGTTTTATATAATTTTTTAGTGCTTAATAATATTTGTTTATAGTGTAGATAGTCTAACATAATATAAGTTTGTTTTGTCCACAGGATGACAGACAATATAGATAGATAGTTTAAAGGCGTAAGTACAACATTACAATCTTACCACTTAAATAATGCAAATGCAAATCAAGTTACTACTAACTATTACGTTTCTATGTTTTAGCATAACATATAAAAAAACTGCGGTCTGAAAAGTTCCCCAAGTCAATACAGGGCATTTCGTGACCTGAATATAAAAATACCTCCACTACCTATTTTATTATTGAAACGTGACCCATTACTGGGCTTTCTCTCAGAATATTATTGTTTTTTAGGGTTCCACAGCCAAACTACAGGAATAAAATTCTTATATATTTATATATGAAGAAGCGTTAGATGAAACACCATAACATTGTTTCATTTGTCTTAAACAACAGCGTCCGAATTTATCACTATAACACTTGTATTTAAATGTACATATTCACATTATTCAGTATGAATGTGAACATACATATTTTATATACGGTTACGAATATATCAATTTAATAATATTTTTACATCTTTATTTAATCATACTGTTAGGAACTCTTTCATATACTTATTTTTAAATTTATTTTAATTATAAGAGAATGACATTTTTGTTTACTGGTTACCAAATATATGTATTTTCACCATGGTTGTCCAGCATATTATTTCAGTTTTTAACCTATATTCATACAGTCCGTAACATTTTGCTCCTTCGAGCCGGATTTGAACCAGTGACCTATGGATTGGATACTATAAGCATTTTCAGTATATAGAGATGCCATAGAAATATAGTTTATTAACATTTGGTAGATTTATGTACGTTGTCATTAATTTCAAAGAGATGCCTTAAATATTTTATGCGTCTTGCCCAGCGTATGAGATTTTGATTTGTTGAATTAAAAATGGTGGCAGGTTAAAATCTAAAGTTATACGTCATTTTCGAAAAGACTGAAGCATAAATAAACATCATTGAAGTGTAAGAATCATGGTGAACTGTGTTATTTTTGAAAATAAGTTTAAAAATTTTAAATTGTAGTATTCTACGTCTTTATTGGGTAGACCCGATTTATTCGCTACTTAATTCTCTCTGCGGTAAATAGTGCCTTTTGGGACCACGTATGCAATTTTTTTTATGTGTTTATAAAGTTTTTAGTAATACTGTACAAGGGGCGTCCTGGCTGGTGCTGAGGTGGGTGATCCATCAAACTCGCACCGTTTGACGAGCAGCATTATTCGACGGCCACGAAACAAATGATTACAAATGAAATGGGGGCTGGGAGGCGGGGGACCGTTTCCATGGCGACGCGAGACGATCGATGCGCCCCCGCTCGTGGCACCCCCGCAACCCCCAATTAAACAATGATTCACACATTCAGCGATGACGGACGCACAAGCATAATATTTTTTGGGATTAGCGATTACATACAAATAAAACCCATTCTCTCGTTTGCTTGCTTGCCCATTTTTTACAAGTTTTTTGTTAATAAGGTTAAAATAAGTAAACCCAGAGACGTATCCTTATGGTCTTACTCCGGAGTCTACCTGTTTGTATATATATCTTTGTTTCAGAGATTTTATACCAGACGCAAGTTATGACGTCATTACAGACGAGTCAAATAGCGTATTAATTTTTTTACAATTATTTTCATCATGATTTTTTTAGTTGGCGGACCAACACACACATTATATATTGTCAAAGCTAAACAAGTTATCCTTGTGTTATTGGTAATATAATAGAACATTCTGGAGCTGTACCCAGACACCCAGACGAAATTAACCATCTAGGAATCAAACCCGGAGCCTCTCCGTTCTTTTATGAGCTCGATCAACAAAGGTTTAGCCCGCCCAACCAAAAATGCCGTTAAATTAAAAAAAAAATTGAGAGGTGTCAAGGGACACTCGGATGGAACGAAGTTACACACACACACACACACACACACATAGGTTAGAACACGCACGGCTTGCTAAATACATACGCATTGATAACGCCGCACGGCTTACAACTGTAGCAAAAAGTGTCGTTACAACTTTTGGTCTTAATTCTTTCCGTCTACCCCCCTTTCGCAACGCGCGATAAGGAACTTCGTTTCAAAAACTGATTGAATTCAAGTAAGAAAAACGTTTATTTGGTCTTCACGTAGCAAAACACATGGCGAGGAATTAAATGATGTACGTAAACACCCAGTGAAAAAGTATCGGGAATGGTTGATTTGTTTATGGATTCAATTTTTTGTTAGTTTGATTGGCACAACTGTTTGTCATTTTGGCGCGTAGTTTGAGTTGCATCGGTCATTTATATTAAATACAGTGCTGTTTTATGTTAGATCATATTTATTGTGTGTTACGAATTTACGAATTTCATAATGGACAAAAACTCTTTGTTCGATAACAAAGAGTTTGTCTTAAATTTTGCATCGCTAATGGAATTACGTGTTCGGAGACACTGAAAGTGTTACAGAAGGCTTACGGTGAATCGAGTTTATCAAAAACACTTGCTTATGAGTGGTACAAAGCATTCAAAAACGGTCAAGAGATACTGGAAGATTTGTCTCGCCCTGGTAGGCCATCAACGTCTTCAATTGAAATTAACATCGCAAAAGTGAAGGAAATAGCGACTGAAAATCTGCATTCAAGTTTGAGAAAAATAGCCATACCTATACCGTACCATATACCATCTAACAAAAGTAAACTGTTATTTAATTGGGATATGATATCCTTTGATATGTTTACCCAAAACCACATAAAAGCCGATTTTCGGGCTGAATGAGCTTTTAATTAAAGCAGATCAACTTTAACTGTTATTGCATATTTTAATAGCAATATTTGTACAAAATTAACGGTCGAAGAGGGTGTTTGAACTGACGGCCCATAGCGCTGTGAATTAATTCGGTTCAGTTACATAACATTAAAATTGGAAGGCCGGCGGACCGCCGCAGCCACTCGATGCCTCTGCCCAATCCTATAAGCGATTGGCTTCAAGCTCTGCACACTGCCCGTAGCCTGCCATACCTACCGGTGAACTGAAATAGCTATTTAAATACGGGCCTGGGGATCCCGGGCTTTTATCGGATCAGACAATCTAACTCTGGCCACTCGCCCCTATACGACTGCATTGCAAATTACCTAGGGTTGTCAACAATTAGGTATTCTTTTAATACTCTTTTTTAAAGACTTCGAAGATAAGAGATTAAATCTCAAATAAAAATTACCGTTTTTCCAAACCATAATATATCTTATTTCATTCATACAAACGTTGACATTGTTTTCTAGTGTCGTGAACTCGTGATAACATAAGTAGCTAATGCACTCTAGAATTCTACTAATGAGCACCGCTTAGGCAGTTTTTACTTGATACAAATGTAATTACCATAGGCGGACGTTATAAATAAACAACGCGATAAAACCAATACGTTAAACCCGCTAATTGTCTTTTGATAATCACGGTAGGAATACCGCCATTTCACCTGAAAAAACCCAACAGTGACATGTTTATAGGCTCTGCTTTTAATTTTAGGAAAATATAAGTAGCAGTAGAAAGATTAAACGTTGATGGTCTTATTCATATTGAGTTAGAGTAAGTTTGTAGGCTTCTTTAAGGTTCTTAAAGTTCCACACTAGTTAGATTCCTCATTACTATCCCCTACCAGTGAGGTGTAGTGTTTAAAACATTTTCACCTCGATATAAAGAGATAAAAAGGGAGGCACTTTAATTAAAATCTTATTGGAAAGAAATGTGTACTGTTGGTAACCTTTTTGTGTTATTACTCCGGTTCACATTCAACCTAAAAAATTGAGTGTAGCTTTCAACGACCAGTGCGGCTCCCATTACGATAATAATGCTCGCAACACCTGCATTTTAATACGCAGGCTTCTAGTACCTCATAAATTATAAGAGAGCTCCGGGTATATTGTCTTTAGTCTTCAATTAATATTTGTACTCCGGTAGGGGAGTACAAGTATTAATTGAAGAATGGGAGTCCCGAGCCCAGCATTGGGACAGTTATGAGCTGTTGTTATATTTATTATGCGAAACACAATGTTTCTTTTTCTTTTTCTTAGAGTCATCATTCTGATATTAAATCTGACCTCTTTGAAGTTTTTATTTCAATGATAGTTATATAGCCTGTTCGCAATATCTGTCATAAACTTCATTTGGTAGTACTTTTGTTGTTTATTTAAAATATAGATATGTATTATAATCTGGTTCAGATACACAGGATCTGATAAGATTTGATTATTATTTACCATGTTCTAAAGTCTCGTATACATTTTGCCCAATTCCACGGAGGCAAACAGGAAAGTGACGAAGGAGGTCAGCGTGAGTAACATATATTTAAATAAATCGGACGTGCATACTCCAACTGCCCGCCTCCATTAGCAGTTTCTTTCTTGCTGCGCTAGAAGTGTATACAGTGTAAACGAAGCGTAAGACGGTGTGGATCTTACCTGAACATTAATAATCGTATGTATAAAGAATAAATCTAAACATAAATATATTAAAGTATATGATATGAATTACTAAGCCGAAGTTAGCGATGAAAATATCTCAAACATTATTAACTTATTTAATAAAGCTATTTGCTTTCTGCTCATAATGTATTCGAGAAGTATATAACAACGTCGAACAATATTGAAAGTAAATGAGAGAACTCAAAGCAATATTGCTAACAAGAGTTGTTAGTTGTTAGGCAAGTATCTGGATAGCATGTCTCTCGTCATGGCAACGTGGATCCCACTGTGAATAGGGAACGCACTGGGGGTAAAGTGGGTACTAGGCGGAGCTAGCACACAGACAGCTGGGCCCTATAAAAGGTCTACGTACAGAGCATCATTGCTTTATAACTATTGAGTTATATCATAATTATTATAAAAGTATAAAGTACAATTCTCTTTATTATACCCTAATACAAAAGAAACACACACTTTATTATCTTAAATACTATAAGATGGTACAATAGGATAGGATATAGATTTGTCGTTTAGAGCAATGTCTTAACGGTAAGCTTTAGACGTACAAATTTCAGTTAAAAGTATATTCAGTTAAAATTTTGCTGAAAAAAAAACAAGCATAAGCATGTTGGTATGCACTTATTTTGATTGTTATAATAAAAAAAAGAGTAGCAGGAATTTGTTATTGAATTTAAATTATGTTTCTAGTAATTTACTAGTTTGCCTTGCGGGTGCGCCGGGTGTCAAACCAAAAAAACTAAAAAATAATGTCATCATATGCAAATATATGCTGGAGTATATTAAGCGCGCCAGTTTCCTCTGTCCTGAACAGTGTCTAGTTTTCCCAGTTGTGGGATTGAAGTTCGGTTAGGTCATCACTGTGTTTGTAGTGATACTTACGACGGCCAACCGGTTGCCGAACGACTGGTCACCCCAAGTATGCTTTCATCACATTCGGATCCTCCTCCATCCGTTCTACGTGACCGAGCCAGTGGAGATATTGAGCCTTTATATCCCCAATTATTTTAGGCTATGTCACGAGGTTTTCTATGACGGAGTTGGTTCGGACCCTCCAGCTACTATCTCCTCTTTTTGTTGGACCCAAAAAGTAAACTTGTTGACTTAAATTATGTTTTTATATTTTATTACTTATATTTTCCATCCTATAATTATAACTACATAGTTTAAAAATTGGCACAGATTTTTAATGTTAAAATTGGTACGAATTTGTGTGCATTATGATTTGTTGTTGTGCAAATGTTAATTATATGTCTTAATGTAGAAAATACGTTACTTTATTAATACATATTAGTCCGTAAATTATACTTAGTACATTAATTAATACGAGTATTTAATAACGGGGAAACAGTTTGCATTGCAATATTTTTGTTACGCAAACACAAGCATACGACATAAATACCTTTGTAAAGAATGCTTCATTTAACGCTTTTATTTACGTAGAATAAGATCATAATAAGCCATCCCTAATTACATTGACAAGTATTGACATTGACGTTATTTGGCACTTATCCCTATTAATATTATAAATACGAAAGTAACTCTGTCTGTCTGTCTTTCTGTCTGTCTGTCTGTCTGTCTGTCTGTTCCGTTTTCACGTAAAAACTACTGGACCGATTTGGCTGAAACTCAGTATATATATATATATTTTCGATACCGAGGATGAACATAGGATACTTTTTATCCCGAAAAATTGGATAGTTTCCGGGATAAAATGATATTTGTCTGTTTGTTTGTTATGCTTTTACGGAAAAACTACTGGACCGATTTGGCTGAAATTCGGTACGTATGTAAATTAAATACTGAGGATGGACAAGGGATAATTTTCATTTTGGCCTTTTTGGTAATTTTGGCCTATTTGGTCATTTTGGCCTTTTTGGTCATTTTGGCCTTTTTGGTCATTTTGGCCTTTTTGGTCATTTTGGCCTTTTTGGTCATTTTGGCCTATTTGGTCATTTTAGCCTTTTTGGTCATTTTGGCCTATTTGGTAATTTTGGCCTATTTGGTCACTGTTTCCTTTTCGGTCATTTTGGCAATGTTGGTCAGTTTGGCCTCTTTGGTCATTTTGATTATTTTGGCCATTTTGGTCGTTTTTGCCTACTCCGTCATTTTGGCCATGTCGGTCACTGTGGTCTTTTGGTCATTTAGACCATTTTGGCCTTTTTGACAGTGTACGGTTTGTTACATCCGGGGATATTAAATAACTAGATAGATTAACTTGGAACTATGATTTATTGATATTAACTTAATACTAGATATGGAATGATATGATATGATATTATGAGTTACACGTACGCGAATCGCGGTGCCTTTATGTGAACTGTTTAATTTGATTGTCGAATATAACGCTTGCTCGCGTAAATGCTGATTGTGCAGTCTGTACGGTTGCACCGTACATGTTCCCGCACAGCAAGATGAGATATGGAAGATGTATGATATGAGCTAACCTAATCACAAGATGAAAAAACAATAATCCTTAAAACTAAGTACAAAAAATGACCCCGATAATTAAACGTCGATCTTAAATCTACGCTTCATTAGAATAGGTGACGTGTTGATAGATTCAGTAGAACGACACTTAGCACACTGATTGTCTGATGGCCCTACATTTTCGCTATCACTCACGCACTCTACACTTGTGTCTGTTTTCACATTTACACTATCATTTACGCACTGTACACTGCTGCTGATGGCGGGCTGGTGCGCGACCGGCGTGGCGGAAAACCGCCGCCGGTAGGCGCAGCCTAGGCCCACTGCTGCTGCCAGTCCTGCCACCGCCAGGCAGTAAATGGCGACGTAGTGGTGCACATCGTGGTAAGACACGTCAACCTGATCCGATGCCGCTTTCATATCTTCTATTCGCTTTCCGAGATTCAATAGTGAGTGATTGATAGAACTATAGTCTAGCTCTGGTCTGATGTTAGGTATCGATATGTTGATAAAATGGTTGACAGGTGCGATTTTCGGAGCTAGTATCTCCGGCTCAATATTCATTTTGTTTATGAAGTCTTTGTGGGATGTGATGGTGGATAAATCGCTTTTGATGACACATTCATTCCACAAAGTGATGACGTTGAGGCCAGTCACCTGTTCGCCGGTAACTTGATCACCACATATAAATCTAAGGGGACATTGTCCGCAACAGCTGATTATAAAAACATTGGTTTTAATTGTTATCCACGTCGTCTCACATTCACTTAGTGTAATCTTACACACGTGGCTTTGTTTACTTGTAACACACAGATTATCATCTGAGTGTCTACGGTAGACGGGCGTTTGCAGTTCGCAAAGATAAGTATTTAAGTTATACGATATACACTTATTAAAGTCGCTAGTAGACATAGGTATAAATGTATCCTTTTTTAAGTTCATCGCTATATAACTTGATACCGGAATGATGTTCACCATATGTTTGTCTACTTGATGTGGAAGTGGAAATGTTTTGTAGATATCATAATTCTCTCTATTTATTATAGGAATTTGTATTTGAAAAATAAAATATTGCTGCGTCATTCTAACTTTAACCTTTAATATTTTATAGATATTTTGTAGATCTGTTTGCAGATTATCTAATGGAAGTGCCAGATCCTTTGGGAGCTGTCCTCCTATTATGCTAAGTTCATTTTGTAGTTGAGAAGGAGTAAGAAGATGAATATTGAAGTGCTTGAGGTTTGTGACGGTATCTAATAATGCGTCTTGGATATTTTTTAGATTCAGAAGAATGTTGTTAGCTATTATGCTTGTTAATATGAAGTCGTTTGTAGCTTCTACTTTAATTATCTCTTTCTTCAAACTATTGGTGATTTGATCTAGATCATTGAGGTGTTGATTAAAGATTTTGTGTTGCTTCTCTATCGTATTTCCTATTCTTTGTAATAAATTATTTTCTGCTTCTATAACTGATGTTTGGTTCTTCCAAAGATGTAATAAATGATTTTGATTAGCTTTGACTAAATTAATATCGCGCTCGTACTGTTCAGCGAAACGCTCGTCTAAAACACCGAACAATGTATTCGCGATATAGCCGACTCCGTTTACAAGGCCTCGTCGCATACGCCTCGGAGTATCGAATTTCTGATTACGTAACATTCGGTCATAGAACTCTAATTCCTTGTACCCGTGACGTAGTTGGAGTAAAACGATGCTACAATGGTTGTTGTTTTCTGAATTAGTGCACATTTTATCCAGATGAGTAATATAGCTCGTAAGGACCTTTGATCCTTGCCAATAGGGTTGCATATCGTAGTATGCAATTAATTTCCATTGGTCTTGAATTAAGCGCATATCTCCCACGTTGTCGAAAAATATATGTCTATTATTGCTTAGTTTTGTGATATTGTATTCGCTACTTGCGATTACAGCTGAAGTAAGGAAAAATAATAATAAAGTAATAAGGTATATAGGATTGATTCGTAAAACACTGTTTGAGTTTTGATGTTTGCGTGTGCTTGTGTATGATGTGGTGGTTTCTTTATTTGATTCTGGATTGTTTGTTGGAAGCTTTGATAATTTTATGATGGGTCTCTTGATTATCCCGTTTTTGGTTTTCACACTGACTACCCGGACGTGGTCATCCGTTCCCGGATGTAATTCGATAACACGTCCCAATGACCATTTTCCTGGTGGTAGATTGGCGTCATGTATAATTACGACGTCATTTAACGCTATATTAGATTGTGAAGTTCGCCATTTACTTCTAGCAGATAATTGCGTTAAATATTCAGCGCGCCATCGTTTCCAGATGTCGTTGAATATTTTTTGTGTAAGTTGCCACCTAGTCCTTTCATCTCTTTCAGTCTCTACGATTGTCAATACTGGACCGCTCGCTAAGAAATGTGAAGGAGTAAGATAATCTAAATCTTGTGGATCTTCGGTTAATGTATTTAAGGGTCTCGAATTGAGACAAGCTTCAAGCTGAGAAAGCAGAGTTGTGAACTCTTCATATGTTAACTTTTGATCACCTAAGACTCTACGTAGGTGATATTTTAAACTTTTAACAGCTGCTTCCCATAGCCCTCCAGCACTAGGCCAAGAAGGCGCATTGAAATGCCATTCGATTTTCATTTGATTAAGTTCCGCGTAGAAGTCTTCTGATAGTATTGATTGATGGTTAATAAATTCTTTCTCTAATATTTTGCTTGCTCCTACAAAATTAGTGCCGTTGTCACTGTATAGGTGACGTGGGCTTCCTCTTCTCGCCGATAATCGACGTAATGCTGCTAAAAATGCTGAAGATGTAAGGTCGGACACTAACTCCAAATGTACCGCCTTTGTAACCATACAGATAAATACAGCCACATACCCTTTGGTAGATTTGATGCCGCGGCCTTTGCTAGATTTGATATCTACGTAGCCTGTATAGTCTACTCCGCAATGATAAAAAGGCCTCGTGGGGTTGCTCCTAGCCTCCGGTAGGTTTCCCATGAGTTGTGTATGCTTGATTGGATTGTGTCGCCTGCATAGTACACAACGACGCAATCGATTTTTAACTGCTCTATTCCCGCCTACTATCCAGTACTGATTACGAAGGTAAGAGTGAGTTAATCTCGCTCCTCCATGAAAGGTCGATTTGTGTGCAAAGTCAATCAATAAATTAGTTAGATGGCCGTTGTGAGGTATGATATAAGGATGTTTCATGTTGTAAGATATATTGCTATTTTTCAGTCTACCACCAACTCGCAGTAGACCTTCGCTGTCTATAAACGGATTAAGACATAACAGCTTGCTTTTTTGATCCACCTTACCCTGTGTTCGAAGATCATTCAACTCCTTTTCGAACTCTAAACTCTGCACAGAACTAATGATTTTCAACTGACTGCTGCGCAGTTCATCAATTGACAAAAATGATTTTTTCTGGCGGTCACGAGAAAATGCTCGCATTATCCATGTAAGTACGCGTGACGCCCGCGTGAAATTACTATACTTATTTATAAAATCGCTGATGAAGTTTAATTGAATATTATTGTTTTTTATAATGACATTTGATAGTATTTTCTTAGACTCTAAATCCGTTTTAAATATTGATTGCTTTTGATATGCTTGATGATCGTATAAAGGTAACCAAGAAGGACCTTTCCACCACAGGTCATGTTTTATTAAATTTTCAACGAACATACCACGACTGGCACAATCAGCCGGGTTTTCGCTAGATTTGATATAAAACCAGCACTCTGGTTGTATGATTGCAGTGATTTCTTTCACGCGATTGGCTACAAAGGGTTTCCATCGACTCGGATCACCTTGTAACCACCCAAGGACTGCAGTAGAATCGCACCATGCTATAATTTGTAGATTGTAGTCGCTTAAGCTCTGCTTGATTTTTGTCATTAGTTTTGAAAGCAAGAGTGCGCCACTTAACTCAAGCCTTGGCAATGATATGTCACTCTTTTTTGATGTGGAAGTTTTGCTGATCGGTACTAGTTTAGTTTTTGCCGCTAAGAGTGTGATTTTTACTTGGTTTTGACGAACTATTCGCGCATAGACAACGCATGCGTATGCCGCTAGGGATGCATCGCAAAACCCATGTAATTCGATACTATCATCCTGCTCGCTTCCTATCCATCTTGGAACTTCTATATCCTTTATCTTTTCGATATCTGCTCTCAGTCGGATCCATCTTGTGTACATATGCTCTGGTATGACGTCATCCCATTTGAGATCTATCGACCACACGCTTTGGAACAATAGTTTAAGTTGTACTACTGCCGGTGCTAACCATCCAAGTGGATCGAAAATTTTGGATATTTCGCCTAATAGTACTCGCTTCGTTGGTTTCGCATCTGGCTGCGTAGTTAACTTACACATGAACTTAAACTTATCCTGTTGGGCATTCCAGGTAAGACCAAGTGCTTTTGTAGACGATTGATACTTAAAGTCATACGTATTAGGTATGCTTTCTGCTTTATCAACACTCTCTAATAATGATATCTCATTCGCTGACCATTTACGAAGGTTAAATCCTCCTGATTTGAGGAGTTCTATAAGATCCTCTTGCAATTGCTTTGCCGATGTGAGGTCAAACGCGCCACTAAGTACGTCATCCATGTAAAATTGCTCCTCTAAAACCTTCGCTGCTACTGGATAACGACTGCGTTCGTCTATAGCTAACTGTTTAAGTGTCATCATTGCTAAATATGGTGCGGCTTTAGTACCATATGTTACAGTCGCTAAAGTATATTCTTTGAGGTGATGATTGGGATTTTCGCGCCAAACGATTTGTTGATAACGCTGATCTTCTTCGTGTACGAAAATCTGCCTAAACATCTTTTCGATGTCTGCAGTAAAGGCATATTTGTATTTCCTCCATTTTAATACTAATGATAAAATATCCTGTTGCAAATTTGAACCCCGATACATAACATCGTTAAGACTTAAACCCGTATCTGTTTTTTCCGATGCATTAAATACTACTCGCAGTGACGTAGTATTCGAATCAGCGCGATGTACACCGTGGTGCGGCAAATAGTAGGCAGGTTTCATGTTACTTGTTGTTGTTAAGTGCATGTGACCCATATCGATATATTCATTTATAAATTTTTTGTATTTATTTGATAATATGTAGTCCTTTTGTAACCTTTTTTCTAGCTGATAAAATTGGGCACATGCTTTTGGTTTAGATAACCCTAGCTTTTCCTCTGCATCTGGGTGTAGAGGAAGGCGAACAATGTACCTCCCGTCTGGCTGACGAGTAGTCGTTGATTTATAAAGCTCAGTACATTGATAATCCTCATCCGAAATATCTATGTTTTCGTTGATATCTTCGATAGACCAAAACTTATGCAAGTTTTCTACATCAAGCATGACTACATTACATTGGTATGATTTCACGTTGCCACATAAGATCCATCCCAGTCGTGTTTGCTGGGCTACCGGTAATGAGTCGTTTTCTTTGATAATTCCTCCCATGATAATAGATGAGTAGACGTCTGCACCTAATAACAGGTCTATAGATCTACGACGATAAAATTCTGGATCTGCTAATTGTATATTTTGTATAAAAGACCAGTTTGGCTTAGAAAATGATTTATTGGGTAAATTGTTAACCGCGTGTTTTATTATAAAAACTCCGGTATTTAGCGAATAATCGCTATAGATAGAAGATATTTTGACATTCATCATGCCTTTGCAAGTATTTCCCTGCGCGCCTAAACCTAAGATTACTCCTTTACAATGCTGGCGTGGGATACCTAGTGTTTGAGCTGCGTTTTCTGTTATAAGCGATGTCTGCGATCCTTGGTCGATGAGAGCACGCATGATAATCTTAGTGCCATCTGCGGCTTGCACTGTCACCAGGGATGTGGCTAAGAGAATTTCCTGCGTGTCCTCTTGTGACACGTGTGTGCTACCTTTCGATTGTTTATAAAAGTTATCCGATATTGCGAAATTTTGCGATGTCATCGGTGAAGTAAATGCTTCATGAACCACAGTATGATGTTTTGCATGACACTTATGACAATCTTTGTTCGAAAAACAATCTCTACCGTTATGATTATAAAGGCAGTTTTTACATAAAGATAACTTTGCAATAGTTTGCCTTTGTACCTCAGGTCGATACCCTGCGAAAGTGTCGCAATTCGGTACGACTATTTTTTGAATGCGTTCGATGAAGATATTTGCTGTTGTTGCTGGATGGGTTTTGATTGATCTTGCTTACGTTTAGATGATTCTAAGGCGGTAAATTTCGCCTCTAAAAATTTTAAAAATTCCTGTAAGGATGGCAACTCCCTTGGATTTTTTAATGACTCGATATAGTCATTGTGACTCTCTTGGTCTAATTTCTGTGATAAGATATAAACTATCATCGGGTCCCAGGTATCAATAGCAACTCCTAAGTTTTTTATAGCATTTAAGCATTCATTTGTTGTGTCATGGAGCCTTTTGATTGCTGATGCTGATTGCTGCGGTATAATCGGAAGATTCATGATAATAGACATGTGAGAGTTGAATATTAGCTTAGGGTTACTGTAGCGATGATCTAGTAACTCCCAACAAGCGGTATAATTATCCGAGCTTATATTTAGATGTTGCACCAATTTCTCAGCTTCGCCCTTAAGTTTGCTTTTCAGGAACTGCATCTTCTGTGCGTTCGATAGGCATCTGTTTCTGTGAATAGTTTCTAAAAATAAATCCTTAAAGGATACCCACAGATGATAACTGCCGCTGAACGTCGGGATGTCGATATGTGGAGTAGACTTTTCGCGATGACATTCTGACCACATCTTGCTATTTATTTCTTTTTTGATTTGAAGATACCTTTGCTCACATGAGTTGTATGCTTCTTCATATTCTTCATTCTCTTCGTAAAGCTCGCTGTCAATTTCCCAATGCAGAGCATCAATAACGGACCATCGTGTCTGCACTGAGGTCATTGCGTCTTCGAATTCCCATTTTTGGGAAATGATTTCCAGGTCTATGCTCTTGATAGTTCTTTGGAAGGCTTTAAAATTACTACTTTGCTTTCTTAATAATTCTTCCAGTCTACTAGGCGAACCTTGAAATTGAGTCTTCGGAACCTGAAAGGATGTTTCGGAACGCGCGGATGGTTGAGGCGTCCTGTCTACCCCCTGCGCATGTCTCTGCTCGCTTGATGATGGTTGTGTTAAATATCCTGGCGTTTCAGGTCTGATGAATTCTTTCTCCTGTGATTCCGATGGCAAATAATTTATCATATAGGTACGTGTTTCTGAGTAAAATTTAGACGTTCTTTCATAATACCTATTTATAAAATAATCATGCGATTTATTTTCAAATTCACCAATTTTTATGTGGTTGCATTGAAACTCATGCCAATACGTTTCCAATGTGCTTATTCGCTTTTTTATATGAGCCGGAGTCTTGCGTTCGACACCGTCTTTTTTGAAATTGACCAGGAGCTGTTCCATGGCTCCCATGATTTGATTTTGTGTTAAAACGAGATCTTCCATTGTCTCGTGATAGTAAAGATAAGATTTCTTAGATAAGATTGACAATGTGGACTCTCCGATGCTGCTAGCTCACTTACGTGGCAGTTCCTACCGCGCTGGTACTCCTATTATGTATCAAACACTCGCGAAGTAGGTCCTGCTTAACGTAAAGCTCGAAGGACCATAAAGATGTACGGTTTGTTACATCCGGGGATATTAAATAACTAGATAGATTAACTTGGAACTATGATTTATTGATATTAACTTAATACTAGATATGGAATGATATGATATGATATTATGAGTTACACGTACGCGAGTCGCGGTGCCTTTATGTGAACTGTTTAATTTGATTGTCGAATATAACGCTTGCTCGCGTAAATGCTGATTGTGCAGTCTGTACGGTTGCACCGTACAGACAGATAGACGGGGGATGGTATAATTAGCGATATAAAATGAAGTGAATCTTCCGTGGGCAAATACATAAAAAATGTAATATAATATAACCTTTAGCACTTGCTCTATAAACAACAGGTACGCACTAAAGGTTAACCCGCGGCGCAGCCACGGGGTAAACTCTAGTTTTATATATAAGCAAAAACTTATGGATCCTAACAGTGCTATCTGTTATGGAGAATGTTAATCATACGAATAACCTGAAAAAATTAAAAGGACCGAAAATCCTGAGCAGCAACAGGAAATTGAAAAATTTACAAATCTATAAGTTAATCGGGACTTTTTATTTTTTTCCGACTCATTTTTTCGAAACTTAAATCACATGGGTCAAACGATAAATATGTTACTATTTGAGCGTAATGTGGCGTTTAAGAGACCAAATTCCACGCAAAGGCCCGATTGAAAAATTCTTGGATTTTGCACCACGATAATACGCCTTCGTACAAGACCATCATTGTGAGCAAACTTTTGAACACAACTCAACAAATACCATCAAGCGACCACCTTATTCACCAGATGTGGCTCCTGCCTACTTCTTTTTCCTAAACCCAAATTACTAATTTTCATTTGGTAGAAGACAAAGAAGAATTCGCAACGAGAACTATATATACTCAATTGCGACAAAAGCGTTTAAAAATGTTTTGATGATTGAATTTATTCGTTGGCATAAGTGTACCGATTCTGAAGGA
This sequence comes from Dendrolimus punctatus, assembly GCA_012273795.1. Classification (NCBI taxonomy): domain Eukaryota; kingdom Metazoa; phylum Arthropoda; class Insecta; order Lepidoptera; family Lasiocampidae; genus Dendrolimus; species Dendrolimus punctatus. Next base: position 5,686,568 of record CM022536.1, read on the forward strand.
GCCAACTTTGAAGGTAAGAATACAAAGTTGAAAGAATAAACTAACAATTTATGTATTATAATCTTTTTCCGGTACTTTTTGGACAGAGTAGTATATTCACCTAGTTGAACAAGAAATATTTAAATTTAAAGAGTATATACCGTCATACAATTTCAATGTTACAAGCATGCATGAGCCCAAGAATGCGTAACTTTCCACCGGCTGCGTGGTTGGCCACCCAGGTACAGAACGCGAGTGAAATGCTCCATGACTTTTCGCAATACGTTATATTAGGTACTTACCCGACGACGTTGTGCATAACGAACATAATATAATAATGTAGGTACGTACTCTGAAATAGATTCAATATACTAGACGCTGCATAACTGTACCTTTATATTATTCGGCAGGAAATTGAGTGATGATTTCTTGTTGTACAATTTCACTTTCAAAAATGTAAAATCGGCAATAGCTATAGTTGTAGGATATGGTTTTTTTAATTGCGTTTGCATGGTAATCTCAACTGTTGAGTAAAATGTTATTTTTCAAGCTACCACAAGAACTTCATCGTTTGGCGTTAGTTAAAGAACCAACAATTTTGATAAGACTTGTGTGAAAAATTATGGCCCAGATTTCGTCTTAGTAACATCGATTTGTTTTAGATTTATTTTAGAACTTACATATTCATGAAAAATTTACACTGACTAAATTCACAAATCATGAGAAGTCTATTATTAAAAAAGAAGTAGACAGTAATTATAATACATTTGTCAAATTGAAATTATATACATAATACACACTGTATATTTCATACAGATGACAAGCAAAACAAAGAGTACTGGTTTAAAGATAGTAATTCCAATATTTAAATGACTACCGATCGAGATCATCAAAATGCCTGGCTTCATCATTATCCCGGACACTTTTCTGGTATCCCACTCAACTGTCAGCTTTAGTCAGAACTGCCACAGCTTCAAAAGATTATGAAGCATAAGCGAAATTTCTCCATCGCATTACGTATAGTATGTAGTGCGAAATGTAATAAGTATTTGTAGAGGGTGGTTCGCGGTGTGGGGGACCGGAGGCTGGCGGCGGTGGCCGAGCGGCAGAATCAAGGGCGCGAGCGGCGGGGAGGTTGCGGCGGGAGGGGAGACGGGATGCTGCGCGGGGCGGGGGTGCGCGCAGATCAATATCTCGCGTTGCCGTGGCGACGCCGTGCCAGACCGAGTGCCTCCCGTACTACGCCCCCCCAGCCCGGCGGCCCACTCTACCCACTACTCGCTTATTTAATACATGCCGTATCTGGGATGCGAGCTTTTTCATGCTAAATGACGGCACCGTAATACCCCGAAACGTCGAGTCACCGCTCTCGTAGTCCCGGCCGCCATAACCATAGCCACGGTCCCCTTGGCTGAACATAAAACCGAAACAGCGTAATGGCAGCGACGACATTGACCTCCTTTTGACGAGAAAACTTACATTTTCATTTCACCCCAAATTTATGGCTTGGACGCTTAAGATGTTCGCCGCCCTGACATCGCAGAGATAAAGTTATTAAAAAGAACAAAAAATGTGAGACAAAGGGTCTTTAGGGTTTTGTGATGAACAATACAAAAGCAGAATAACAAACAATTCAGATGCCTGTAAATATTTACGCCACTTTTATTATTATATAATTTACTTAATTAAACTAAAATTAATTAACTTATAAATAATTATATGATTATTGCCGTGGACATTACTCGCAAAATTCAAAGTTACTCCTTTACCCGTTCGTCGTGCACAAAATTACCTCGTCTATTTGCATAAACTACTCCACTGTAAATAACATTCACCTTATCTGTTAAGTATCCTAACCCTTAACAAGAAAGGTAAAAAAGTGTATTTAACAGAATATTTATCTTAGAAGTATGTAAAAACAACACATTCTACTATATAGGTACCTATATAATCCGTTGAAAAATGTGTCGTGTCTACGACGAACTCTTTATAAAGAACGATAAGTTAGATCTATATATATATATATATATATATATATATATATATATATATATATATATATATATATATATATATATATATATATATATATATATATATATATATATATATATATATATATATATATATACTGGACCGATCAGCATTAAACCACTCGACGCGGAATTAATCGTAGATGGTTATAGGCTATATATTTTTCAAATTCTATGAGCCCTTTGCCACGTTTTCTCAATTTGTTTGTTTATTAATTTATTTGCTCCCATAAAACAAAAGACAGGCATTTATCCTTGGTTCATTTGTTTTCTAGCTCATAAAAGAGGAACATGATTTAACATAACCTCTATGTTAGAAACAACTATAGTCTTAATATATAAAGCAGAAGAGCCTGAATGTATTCTTGAACGCGCTAATATCAGGAACCACTGATTTGAAAATTCTTTCAGTGGTAAATAACCCATTAGCTATATATCATCGCGATAAGATTAATAGGAGCGGAGTACCAATGAAGAATGTTTCAAAATCGGGTTTTTTTTAGCTTACCTTCTTTTTTGTTATTCCACGCGGACGAAGCTGCGGGCAGAAGCTAGTATAATAATAATGCAAAAACTTTAGCTTTTGAAAGACTGGTAATTTCTTTTTTAGTAATTTATTTAATGCTTTCTTCTTATCCTCGTATTATCTTTACAATGTATTACTAAAACTAATTATTTCTTACAGAGATTTGAGTATAATTGAATTATTAGGTAGTAATAAAAATTATTTAAATAATGTCAGTACGTTATTTACATAATTTTCTTTACGAAAAAATAAATTTAATACTGATGCGTTAGTACGCTTGGATTCTAATCTAGACCTTATAATTTACAATCTCTGTTATCGTAATGAATTATTGATTTTATTCTTTTGTGTTGTCCAAATAAATTATAGAAAATATTGCAAACCAAAATTCTAGCACAACTAACTTTGTATTTCCACGATGCGGTTCTAAAGAGTCGCTGAAGAGACTTAGTGATAACAAAAACCACATTGTATACTAAGTACTTTCATTGAATTAATTCAGCAAGCATTGTTGTCTTTCATTGTTGCGAGGGCGAGCGCCCAAATTTCGCGGGATAATGCTCGCATAATCGTGATCTACCCCCATTCGCCACACGCCTCCCCCACCGTCTGTGTCTCTATCGGCATACATACCCACTTCGTAGATATCGTGTATCTGACCTTTGGGTTCTCGGTGTCGATTTGATTGCCTTTGTGTTACAAATTACGTTTGGCTAAAACAAATATTTCGTGACACGTTTCAAAAAGAAAAGAACTAAAAATATATTTTTGAATTCAAAGTAGATGATTATTGCTGTGAACCAACGTGTAGATATGTGTTCAAATATCGAGTCAGTTAAAAAAAGTGAAGCAAAGCTTTTATGAAAACAGCAATACATTGGTAGTCTATACAAATATTCCTAGGCAATGGGAACCGCTTTTCACTCCACTACACTTTTAAACAGTCTGTTCCGTCAAAGAAAAAGTTATGCAATGTCATTCATCCTGTAACAGCTTCTTGCACCGCCATTGGATTGTTGGTAAGCGGGTCACCAGGGTATATAATTATACATTGCCTTACGTACGCCTATTGTGCACATCTTACATTGATAGGTAACTTGTGATATAGTTAGGCAAGTATCATTTAACGGTCCTAATTTGTCAACCAGAGAGATAAATATATAAATTTTATATATATACTATAATAAATCTGTAAATGGTTAGAGTTTGTACATTGCATTTAAAAATGTGAAAAAAGTCAAGGTAAGAGGAGTTCGGACCAGGAGATATCGAAAAACCATTTTTTAAAATTTTTGTCTGTTTATTAGAGTATGCGCAAAAACTACTTTTTTTATGTACATGAATGAAACTCGACATAAGGCTGGCTTATAAGCCAGCCTTATGTCGCCCCCCATATTCCAGTACAACACAGCTATAACTAATGTTATTATAAATCTTTGTCTTCTTAGCTCGATTTTCCACCTGTAATTTTTGCTCACTTAAGTGCTTCTAAGCATACACTACGGTTGTCAATGATGGACTCATTTATTTACACCTGAGTCCTAAATTGGTGAAGTATAGCGCGTGCTGAGCCTGAACTTACGTGCAAGACTGAGTTTGTTTGTTGTTTTCAAGACTGGGATCTATACCTAAAAGAAGACTAACGTTCATAAAATATGTATTTAATTTATCTCTTTCATTTCACCAAAGAGCAAGTGATGAATGTCGTCGAGAATATATATTACCTAATATGAACGTAGTGATCTTTCAAAGTCTATTTGAGAGGTGATATTGAAAGTGTAATAACTATTTGCTAATTAGTGTCTTGAATTAGAACGGTAATTGCGTCAATAGAGCAACGCCTCTCATAATCCAGTGATCAGGTTCCATGGATGTTGGCAGGCGCATAAAAAGTACATAATTGGTCGAGTGTCCAGTGGTGGACAACACTCCTCGTCTATCACCTGTCTTATACAAAGGACAGTTATAGAATACTTCGTCAGGTATATCTTCACGTTTCAATGGTATCAACCACACCTAAAATACATTTTAATCAGTCACATTTATTAAGTATATTGAGATAGGAGTTGTTTTTTTTTATTGTGGGAGTTCAGCAGACAGGCAGACGGTCCACTTGATGGAAAGCGGTTACCATCGCCTATGGACATTTGCAACACTAAAGGCTACAAATGCGCTGCTGCTCTTTTAAGGGAGACTTAAACCTGCTCACTAATGCCGTTGTTGTATGTTTCCATCAAGTGGGCTGTCTGCCTGTCTGCTGAACTCCTGCAATAAAAAAAATAGTAACCGAAATAAAGTTAGTTTGTGTAAATAAATAAATTAGAAGATTCTTTGATATGATTTATCGTAAAGCAAATTGTATACTTAGTGCATAAATGTAACACTTTTCATTCTAATAATCTTTCTTTCAGTTATTTAATATAAAATCTTCAAAACTATTACAAAAATATTTATATGAGAGATGTTTGTGTTGAGCGACTTACCGGTGGGAATTCATCGTAAAGTACTTTTGGCAACGACTCGTCTATGTAATAGTCTTCCATATTCCACCTGGCACCTTCCATGAATAATCCTCGAATGTAGACGCCCTCCTCCGGTGGTTCGGTTATTTCTAATTGACGTTGCACCTTACAAATGTGAGTGATATCATGAGTTATTTTACTATTTCTTTAGTACGATCTTATACTCGTAAAGTCTATTAATATGCATATAAATTTTATTCAAATCCATGTTTATATGGGAAATATAGATACTCAGAAACCATTCTCATTTATTTTTAAGTGGTAAACGTGAATTTGAATAAAAGTGGTTAATACAACAAAATAATAAATACAGGTCCTAGGCGACAATAAAACTTTCCAATGAAAGGGGCTTACTTACTCTGTGGAAGGACCACCTGCCAAGTCCCACTACTAGGATCGGATCTCCCAATTTTAGGGGGAAACAAACAGTATACCCGCCACGTTGGTCCGGCTTGGCGGGATTAGCAGATCGGCTATCTCGATATACATATGTCATTACGACGTTTTCCTTCACTGTCAGAGTTGTAATGGTAACGATATCCACATTAGGTCATAAAATTGCGTAAGTGCATGAATTTCCCCCAGGATTCGAACTCGTGTCATTTCAAGTGCGAGTTTGGGTCGTGAGTGCATTATCTACTAAGTAACCACGGCTATTAATAATTGTAAGTCGCTTCGCCTTAACATAGTGCAGGAAATAACTGAAATAATCTTCTTACACGTTTCTGCAACTTAGTTAAATTCTCTAACTATAACTACATTCTCGTGTAACTATTATAATTAAAAGGGATATGGTTTTCAATTTTCTAGCCGTAAATAATAATAAGTTATTTCCTTGCAAACGCATGAATTACTTAAATCTTCAAAATAAAAATTATTCGTAGAAATATATATATAGGCGCATAACTTGAGAACGACTTTACCGATTTTGATTATTTTTTTTGTGTTGTTGAGTCGGTCTCCAGATGGTATAAATTCACAATTGGAACTGGCAAGTGACGCTGGGATCTGAGGACCTCTAGTATTTAATAAATAAAATGCATACGAAATTTACTAAAGTATTGTGATTTTAAATCTTAGTTATATATAATTTATAGTTACCTGATAGTGGAATGCTAACTGATCTATGGGGATCTTGTATTTCCTCGCATAACTCTGCTGAGCTGCCGTTAAAAATGCTTGTGGGAAGTAGAACCCGGACAGCCAGAACACCACCGGCGGACCATACTGATGCCAATGCTATTATGAAATCATTATAAGATTAATACAACTCGATGATGGAGAATGATAGAAGAATGTTTGTTCTCTCTTCGTTTTTGCTGTCTCCTAATTAATTGAAGTCAATACAATTTGACTTTTCATTCCATACTCCTCAATTCTAGCATACTTCCTTTGTCACACAAAAATCATCATGTTATCTCCTTTACAAATGTTTTTCTTGCCTTGTTTATAGGGGCTTTGAACCTTTACGTTATGTCAACCCCATTGTACCCTTTCTTAATTAAGTATCTTACATTACATTACCTTAGCTTACTATTTAACACAATCCTTTCACCTCTTTCTTGGTTTACCTTTATAGTTGTGATTATCAATTTTCTACTTTAACATTATTTTTGTCACATGATTTTCATCCCTACATGCCCATACTACCTTTGTCTTCTTTCTCTTATTTAAAAAAATATAATAGACGGTTATCGTTTATTTGGTCACAAGGTTTAGGTGGTAAAAAAGTTCAATAATAGCTTTTATCTTAAACGGAATTTGCTTGAGTTTTTACTCATTCAATAATTCTACGCGGGTACTATGAAGTTATTGGAAATAAGGCAAAAGGCCTTTTAAAAAATTTCGCTGGTTAAATATATATTTTTTAAACAGAAAACAAAACATTTCAGAAAAAAATTAGTTACTTTTATGGCAAAATAATATTGACCTGCAGGAATTCTAGTCTAGCCAATAGATCGTTGAAGTAAGCTGCAAGAGGCTTGAGCGATGGGTAACTTTTACCAGCCCACAAAGCTGGTATGCGCCCGCGTACCATACTGGTCAATACTTCCTCCGTCACATCAGTTAACACACTGACACCTGTATCACACAATGAAGAATATTCCAATTATTATATATTAAAATAATATTAATTATATAGTTTCATATGCCTTTATATACTGAATTATTACAATATAAGAGTATGTATTAATGTATTAATTAAGAGTAATGTATTCACAGATAATTGAAAAACTCTACTGAATCTTATAAGTAGATAGTTTGGCTAGTTTAATTGCATTTTTTATATTTCTATGCTTGTTCCTTTTTGACAGATATGGGAATTATCACGTTCAAATTATTTATACATGCATACATGTTGTTTCGCCTTTGAAGATGTATATTTTATCATGGAAAATGGGATAATTTCCATAGAATGTGTTGATTGCAAAAGGCGTACAAAGCTGCATGAAAACGCTTAGTTTAAACTAGGATTTAGCAAAACAAATGTCGTGTCTTGTTGCTATGTTTGTTCCTTTCAAATGCAATTATATAAATGTTTGAAAACACGGAAACAGATTTCGCAAACTGCTCACATTAAAGTACCGGAAAGAGTAAATCTTTTCTGCTTTACAAGTTTTACCTTGTACGGCTCCGATAACAGCTCTGGAGCTACTTCTTACAACATGAACGAGACGTTCATATCTCGCCGCTTCTTGTATCACCACAATGGACATTGGTGTCATGTCTGCCTGCTTAATGTCACCTTCATGGGATGGTCCGGATAATATTTTGGCTGGCAGTCGAGCTAAAACATCTTCCGCAATTGCCATTGCCTGTTCTTCTGGCGTTGTACCAGCCCCAGCAGCTGCCATTGTGTCCTAAATAAAAACAATATCCTATGAAAACGTAGCCAGTGTTCTTTTTTGTAGACAAAACGTTCAAAGCAGTAAGCAAAATATGAGAGTACGAAATATAATAATATACTATTTGTTTTTAGGACGCAGCACACTTACTATGACTGAACTACAGAGTTTCTTCACAACGCACAGATAAAAAGAACAAACAGGCAAATATTAACATGTATAAGTCATTTTTACCACCAAACATTTTCTGCATTTTTGTGTTATAATTTAAGTTTAAACAAGGTAGTTTTAATTTTGGTGAACAATAAAGTGTTTTCATTCATTCAATATACAGAAGAATTAGAGTTTTACAACAAGCGTAGTACTTTTCCAGCTCACCACATAGAATTTTCAGCACTTCTTGATACATTTTAGCTTATAATTAAGTTACTACTTACCAAATAATTTCTGAGCAGATCCTTGGCGTGAAATAATAAAAAGATTAATAAACAGCTAAATAGAGTTACTTACTAAATGAAAACTAATTTACGACACTTACCATTCGATCCTACGAGAATGTTCCAGATGTTGAAGTATGAATGCAAAATGAAAAATACATTAATTTATTGCATACTTAATCCAAACAGTTATAGTTACTACGACAGAACTATATCAAAAACACTTTTTTGAAATACAATATAAATAAAAAAATGTTTTCTTTAGAACAGACAACAAATTATTCAAATATTGTTTTATTATAACAAAAGTTGTTAGACTACTACTGCTTACGTATTAATGATATATTAAAACAACATTCTGACTGCCACATTCACTTAAAGTACCATTAACATAAAGGTTTTTAATTTATTATAAACATTAAAATTATGGAACTGAAATGAATATGAATAACGGTTATGACTAAATAGATCAAGCACATAACATTTTAAAAAAGGAAAACTAGAAACTTAACCCTCGCGGTTTGAAGTTAATAGATCGTTCGTAATGAATATGGATCATCAGACAGTGTGGTGTAAATATATTTGACATACTACTTTTTATTCAAAGATACTCTAAATTCTTTACATTTCCTGACAACAGTTTCACATAAACAAATATAGTATTTTTGATACTGTGTAAGTATAGCAGTATCAAGAAGCTCTTCGGCCTCTCTGAAATGCTTAGTAATATCGGCATTTGGATGAAACCAAATACACTCGGGGGTGCAGCCACCGGCAGTGATCTTGAATACGCAATAAAATCAGAGTGTTCCTTCAACGTAGGTATATAATATACTCCTGTATGAATAATGAATGAAAATTAATGTCAGCGAAATTATTGAAAATTGTAAGATATTTGAAGGTTACTACGTAAATAAAGTCAAACTTAGCACAAATTTTATAAAAATTTGCTGTACGAAACAAATTAAGTGTATTTTTTTTATCCACCAAAAGTATCATACGATGCTTTTATGCAAAAGTTTAAAATAAGCTAAAATAAGTATGAAAAAATTCTTCTTCACGATATAAGTACACATGTAACAGTAAACACTGATATATAAGATAGAAATAAAATAAGTAAAAAATATAACATTATATAAACATTGATGTATAAAATAGTATAAATAAGGAACTAGTATTATGTAACATAAAAAAACAAAAATAAATATAAGGCTTTTGATTGTATTAACCCAAAAAAATAACGTGTAAAAAATGACGCGTGAAATACTCGTCCTACAAAAACAGTAGACGGCGACTAAAAAAATGGTCTTTTGTTAAAAACTAGTGTTCTAGATTTTTTATTTGCAATGGGCTTCATTCTTGTACGTTAGGTGCCATAGCCACAGGTGCTGTCGCATTTTATGGGCTGCAAATTATATTGTTCGGTCCTCTATTGTAACTATTGTATATTTTCTTTGTCATTGTGAAACTCAACTTCTAATATTCAGATCTAAGTATGAAATGATTTCAGAGTACAATAAATCTAGCTACCAACCTGTAGGATCCAGAGGGTACTTCTCTTCATAGATAGCCTGAGGGTTATAGAATTTGAAGAGTATTGTATTAAGACATCGGCGGTCCCAGTCATCGGTGACCCGTCCGCCGTAATTACACTCGCCAGTCAAGTATCGCAATGCAACAAATTGCACGTCCTATTTAATAATTATAATAATCATTAATAAGATTATCAATTAATGCTTTCTTTAGTTTCATAAAAATACAATCGATTATAAATTATCATAAGTTCTTAATAATAGCATGGAAAAAGAATACTATAATATATAACAATTTCATAACAGTCACTTCATTCCCAAAGACGAGCTCAAAGAATAAAAAACATACAAACATCCAAAATAATTCATTTTTACATTTATATGCTATTGCTATTATATATTATATATATTTATATTTATGTTCTATTGTATTTTAAGATTATCGTCCAGATTCAAGTGTCGGGCAAACTGGTGATCTAAAACGCCTTATATTAACAAGATTAATAATGTGTTAGAAATCAGGTTACGTTTCGACTCGAACCGCTTGGAGCAAGTCGCTTGACTGATTCTTTTTAATAGAACATATCTACAAACTCTAAGTTATAATTAAATAAAATAAGGTATTTATTTAATTGGAATTTAATTTATAAAGTATTGATTATTACGCGCTTGTTTTTTATATATTGTTTGGGTGTGTAACATTTATTTGGTAATTTGTTGTGTTAAGATGTCCCTTAGTTTACTTATAACAAATATATTATTAAGGGCCGATTTTTTAATCATCAGATAAAAGTCGTCATTTGAAAAATTCATAAACTGACTAAACTCAAAAGTAAAAAAATTCAACTGTTTTATGCACGCAACTGTCATTTTTAATATTCCCATGTTTTATTCTACAGAATAACTTTTATCTGGTGATTGAGAAATCGGCCCTTAGTCTATCTTATAATACTTTTTCTAATGTGTAGTATTTCTGTTACATTACGCTTAAATGATTTGGATTAGCCACGTACATTCTAAACATCCCACGTAGAGGAATGAACATGAACGGAATTCCTTTATAGAAATAACTAATAAGTTATTATTGTGAAAGGGGGTAATATTTTTTTTCCAAGACAAGAAAGTGGATTACAACAACCCCTACTGTTACCGACCTTCACAGGCAGCAGTGACTAGTTTTCATAAAATAGACCACTTGCCCAATTACATTCTTTATTAAGCCTTTAATTGGAAGGAAAAACTATATGAATAAACGAAGAAAATAATGGCTTCGTTTATTCATATAGATAGATTTAAATCTACCAATGCCTATGGGTGTGGTGCACACTAAAATAGGAAATTGTGGAAAGAGAGGGATATTCGGAACCCAATAGGGTAAGCCATGAAAAACACAAAGTAATTATTACTAGATAGTTTCACAGCCTTTTTGGAAACCGGCCCTTTTGCGTGTGGAACGAATGTGGGTAAATCTATCTATACAAGAGCTATTCAAGAACTTCTTTCGTAATTAGTTTGGGATAATGTGAGTACTAATTAGTATTTCTATTAGAGCAAAAAGAGAAGAATTGGAAAGCAAATCGACGACTTACATCGTATTCGTTGAGAAACATATACAGTTGGGTAACACTAATCCTTAGATCTGTTTCATTGAACTCATATCGTATGTTCCATCCCAATGGACCAAACTGTCGCCTTTCTTGAACAACCGCATGAAAGAAGCATAAAGCAAACAGCAGTTTTTTGAAGATTTCAGGTTGTTTGTTCCCTTCAAACCATTCAGGGTCGTTTATTGGGTCGCTTTGATATGAACGAGCTATGTTTGCACGAAGACCTAGGAATAAAAAATGATAACACTACCATTACATTGTTTAGTTTACGCAGCAGTATTATTATATATATTTTTATATTTATACATTTTTGTTATTATAATTAGGTTTGTAATTACAAGTACGAGTTTATTAATAAAAGTCGTATCGTATTATCAAGCGAATATATGCATGTAATTTAGAAGTAAAATACCTTGAGGAGGTTCGTTTGTCATTTTAACACCGTTCTGTAAAACATACACTGGAAAATGATCCGCCGGATATGACGTTAGCCAAAGCCTAAAATCTGGATGTGTGGAATCCGGCAACAATCCTTCGCATATCTAAAATTGAAAATTCAGTTATATTATAAAAGCAGTCTGTTATTTATAAAAAATGAAACAATACAAATTGATTTGTATCATGGTCATGCCTATTCATTTTCACAGACTTCAAAAAGGAAGGTTCTGAATTCGTATGTGTTTTTTTTGTATATTCCTTACTCGACTTTTCCGTCAATTTTGGGCGGTTTTTCAAAAAAATCTTTTAAAAACCGCCATATCCCATCGTTATCATATCATAATCTGATGAGAGGATCAGTTCCCAGGACTATCGAGTATAACCCTTATTAAAGAAAGCCATGTAGTATGTATACTCCGGAGGCGGTTCCATGGTCACCAAGTCACAATATGATTTGTGTATCGCAAGGAAATCGTGCAGAAATCTCTCCGTGCAGGAAAGGCAAAAGAATATCAAGTATTGATAATGTGTGTCCATAGGCGACGGTAACCACTTTCCATCACAGTTGTGTAGTCAGCCTGTCTGCTGTGCTTCAGCAATAAAAAAAAAACGAGAGCAACCCTTAAAGAGCATATACACCGAAGATTATATTAAAGAAGAAGAAGATTATATATATTATTTCTAAAGCTATTAAAGTATTTTCGCAAATAAAAAATTAAATTTTTCATTTCATTTTTAACTAAGACAAAACTGACTTCACACTAAAAGCCGAAAGTCAGTTCTCTTATTCAACTAAAATTGTTTACATGAATAAATAATTTTATAGATCCGTATTGATTTTATACCTTTTCCAACATCGGCATCCAACTTTTTGCCAAGTGACAGTTTTGGAGCACAACCCACGTGCCACTGCGCACGCCCTCATCAATCAATTTTACTGCAATCGGCCCTTGCCCTTGGCCCAGTGACAGAGAAAACAGACGAGAGGCACCGAAACCCTAAACATTTTATCAAATTATTGTTAGAACAGAGTGTACAAAGTTATTTAAACATTGAGCTACAATTTTGAAGTAAATTTTTGAGTGACATCCTACAATGCTCTCTTGAAACATTGATTAGTATGGGACATAAAGCCTAGTTTGTTTTATTTAGCAGTAAAAGAACTAGGGACGTATTTCTTTTTCTCATATTTTTCCTTTCCAATTTATTTTTTTATGTGAAAATAAATTACCTTCATTAAGAAGTTAATCATTCAAATGTATTTCTCTGTTTCTGAAAAATGAAGATGGGGACCATTAAATACAATTACCTGATCATCAGCAAACTTCAACAATGTTCCCATTGGATCTGATCCCGGTGTTAGCACAAATAATAAGGGGATACAGCAATGAGAGTCCGAGTAAGACGAAGCCAAGTCGAACAGTGGCGGTTCCACGAACTGCCGCCCCATTTCTGTTTCCACGAAATCTTGGACCGCAGGTACCATCATATCCAAACGCATACATCGAAGTACCATCATTTTCTGATAGCAAGAAAATTGACAAATTATTCAATTATAAGAAGACGCGTTTAAGTAACATTTTAAATACTGAAAATTTACTAAAGTAATTATAATATTTTTATTATAACCGTATTTTTCGTTATTTCTTGAACTAAGGCCTACGTTACTTATACCTACCTACCTACCTACTTATACCTACTTGTTTTTCTTGATTAAGTTTATGTCGGTGTAATTCATAATATTTATGCAAGCGCTCTCTATTATATGTGTATAATCTTTTTTACTACTTACCTCAAACATATTGAGTTTAGTATTCCACGGAGCAGGTAATGGTTGGTTGTGAGGATCCGCAGTATCGCAATACGCCTCCCAAACCGGCGTATTTTTCATGAAATGATCCACAATGCCATGGAATTTCTCAATTTCATTTAATCTAAATTTTATAAAAACTTTTTGTGATACGAACCTAGATTCTTATCATAAAAAGATTTTATAACAAATTAAAGGCTTCTTGCGTTAAAATATGAAATTAAAATTTTCCTATAGGATTCCAGGTACATGTTAAGCTGACTTTCTAATCTTTCTACTTATTGGGTGGCCTAATAGAGACTAGACCTGCATCTTTCTATAGACGTAGATATACATATTCTATCAGAAGAATAATTTTTAATTTTTTCATTGCAAGAGTTCCACAGACAGGAAAACGGCCCACTTGATAGAAAACGGTTACCATCGCCTATGGACATTTGCAATAACAAACACCACGCTACAAATGCGCTGCTGCTCTCTTGAGGGAGACTGGAACCTGGTCACTAATGCCAAGACACAACTTGAGGTTGTTATGGCGACATTTTAGACCAGGCCATTCGGGCAAATGCCCTGGCTATGGGTTGTTTTGTCGCCTCTTATGATAGGCCGCCCGGCACCAGGAAATCGTATTTTTTTCGTTCCTGCATGGATACGTACTGTTGGGGCAGTGTTTCTGGTATAAATGGTTAAAGTGTAAAACGTGCTGACGGTGAACAAAAATATATATACATTGAGGTTACCATTGTTACCAATCTGTAAATCCTTATAATTTACCTTAGATATATGTTGCGCAGTACAAAGAGATATGCGAGCCCCCAAATCAGCATTTGATATTTATAGAGCTATTATTATTAATTTATCAAGCACATTTATCATTAATGTTTTAATACACGCTTACCCATTAAATTCAGTCCAAGCTTGTGGACTGAGAAAGTGCACAGGATTGGGTGGCACGTGTCGAGGATGTGCCCCACCGAGTAAAAACAAAACATCCGTTTGATCTAAACGATCTTCTGCTACCATTATTGTTATGGTCAACAGTAGGGAAAATACCAACTTGTCCTAAAATAAATCATATTTATATGAAGACGCATGTTTATTTTCTATAAAAAAAGAAATTAATTACAGAGTACTTAAAACCAAAAAAAGATTACAATTTAAGAAACAAGCTTTTAAAAGTCATTATACTTATAAATCCAATTCCACTCCATAACTAAATTGAAATTCATTTTGTGACGAATTTCGTAGTAGTTTAATACAAGTTAATGTTGCTAATTTTGAAAATTAACATATGATTCCATAAAAATTTAATTCCTATGCAACAAATATAAGAAACACAAAATAAACATCTGTTTTTTTAGATAAAATCTACCAATATAGACATATATCAGTTATGTTTAGATATTTCTTTGTACATACATACATACATAACTTTACGCCAGGTCCCTTGCGGGGTAGGCACGAACAACAGAGCGCCACACAGGCCCATTCTTACACACCTCACTTGCTTCTTTGACATTCATAGCTCTTGTCATACACGCTCGTCTGTTTTAAGGCTCCTAACATCACCTTCTGCTAACACATGATCAATTTGATCATGGAAGGTGTGTCGTGGCCTTCCGCGACTTTGCATCCATCCACTTTTGCATTGTATATCTGTTTAGTCATTCTTTCATCATACATTCTTTCCACATTCTATTTCTTTGTACTCTACGAATTTTAAGTAATTTATATTTAAAAAGACCTTTTTTAATATCGGAGATGAACATAGGATACTTTTCATTTTCAGAACTTTAAAAAATACTCTAAGACGTGAAATCGAAATACTAAACTTATAAAACATAAAAATGGTTAAAATCAATACAAACCTTCTCAAATAGACTTCTACAAATGTTAGCATAAAGGGAATAGGTAAAATAAGCACGAAGAATTGCTAGTCTCTCTGCTATAACATCCACTTTATCAGTATTGTCTATTGCAGCAGTGAAGAGACCCTCAAACCATCCCAATGAGTATTGATACATTGGATCAATGTTAGCTAGAGAAGCTGTTAGTAAAAAAAAATACGTTATAAAACCATGTTTCAATGGCTTTAAGCGCGGCAATTTATTCGATTATTATTATTAAAGATATCAGTATCAATAAGTATTGTCAAAGTTTTATTTAGCCTGCCCTCGACTTGTTAGCCAGACAACAGCCAGAAATAAAACTTTTACGTGCAAATGAAACATTATTCGCATACGAACCAATAAGGAAGAATAGATTAGTAGAATGTACAGCAATTGGAATATAGTCATTTCTTGCAACGTCAATAGCCTGTTCTGTAATCATTGCTACTTCTTGCTTTTCTTTAATTTCATTGGAAGTATCTTTAGCCGAGTTTAAAATCTGAAATGTTTACATTGAATTTCAAATTTGAATCTGGATACTAGTTTTAGTTGATATTTTATTAATATCATAAAACATTTATATGGAAACTTGCTAATGAACCTATAAATATCATTATTATGCACCTGTACAGCTTCTTCATCTTCCAACAAATGCTCTGATGTTGACAAAACGTTTAGAATTTTTTTCTCAATATCTTGCAAAAGTCTTCTATGTTCTGCGCCTTGAGTAGTTAAATCAGACTTGGCTTGTTGTAAATCAGGTCTTTCTCTAGCGACTACTCTAGCTAGCAATTGGGCTTCCAGGCCGTCTTTTGCTAACATAAAGTTTACTAAAGTCACACGTACACCCACTTCGGGCAAATAATGAGGATTAGCCAATTTCGTACTTATATATAATCTGTAAATATTAATTAATATTATGTAGGGAAACAATAAAGAGACGACATTAATTTATATTCTAAAAAATAATTTATTTGTTTAGACGCATAATTTATTATTGCTCTAAGTTTATTCGACACAACTTACCAGAAGAATTCATGTAATTTGGTTGATAAAAACTAGCCCCAGATTTTATAAATGCCTTACATTCTCAACAATTATTGATATGTTATGAAACAACAACGCATATTAAATAGATAGAAGAAGTTAAAAAACTCAATTTGGCAATAAAAGCAGCACTTTTAAAACTCTTTTCTTTCACTTTTCCAATTATTTAGGGAAGGCAAAATATATGTCTTTCCCTTTCATACTCCTCTATTATGATATATGTCTTCTGTCACACAATAATCATATTATCATCCTGCACACAATCCACCCATCGCTTTTTGGTCTACCTTTACATTCGTACCCATCAATCTTGCAGTACAACATTCTTTTTGTCATGTGACTTTCATCCCGCCTCATTACATGCCCATACCACTACCCTACGCTGCACGTTTACTTTTTTTTGCACAACTTATAGTACTTACTTGAAGTCTTTGCTGTATTCGACTACAGAGTCACCAATCTTGATGCAAAGTGCACCTCCCTGTCTAAATGTCTGTTGTTGAAGTAATGGTTCTAACATTGGATCCAACTCTTCCAATACATTTTCCAACAATACCTAAAGGCACGTTATAGTATGAACATATAAATAATAATATTTTTTTCCTGGGGTTGTCTAGAAGAGATCGCTCTTTCTCTATATCAATTCTTTAAACATCATTTTAAGGCCGGTTCCTAAATCTTAATAACCATGCATATACGTTACTATTGGTTACTTAACAAAAGTAATTTCTGTACAAGAGTATCAAAGAAAAACATATCTCTCTATAAATATAACGCATACCTATAAAACATCAAAAATGCAAAGTAAAACTTCTTACAGGTTGCCCAAATTGTACAGCATTTTCTAAGACACGTCCAAGATCGGCCTGTGTCATGCGAACAATACACAGATTGTTTGGTTTCTCCATATTCTTAATCCACCTATTTGCTTGGCCTTGAGGATCAATCATTAAGGGCCAACGACGTGCAGTTCTGAAAATAATATGCAATTAATTGTATGCGTTTCTATTTTCTTAGGAATAAAAAATAGTGAACAGTGTAAATGCTCAATTTTACGCCCTTCAATCAAATTTAATGAAAATGAAACTGACGCAAAACATCTTGGACTTTAGCGTGGCAGGTATAACTGTCCGTGATGCCTAATAAAGCCTGGCTTATTTATTGGCTGATATTAAGCACATACAATAAAACTATTTTAAAACTATTTTTAGATAATATGTTTTATCCCCGTTTATACTTACTTAATAATAATAGCGCTTTCAACACTGAAATCATCCGACGGCAATCCGTCTATGTTCCACTGTTGAATTGTGACAGGCTCACCGAGAGATTTAATCAAACTGAAGTTCAATGTGCATACTATACCACAATCGTGGCAAGCTTGAGCCCATTTTACTACCTATAAATATTAAAGAATAGTTTCATTAACATATGTCAGTGCATAGTTTGTTTATATGAAAAATACGATGTATCAGGAATTATGTTAAAAAATGCGGTTGCAGTACTCACTTGTCCCATCCGAAAAATAGCTGTAAAAGGTCCAAGGTAAGCAATAATACCCGCGGCAATTAAAATATCCCCTGAAAATAATTAAATATACTTAATTCACATAGAAAGATAAACAAATTAGATGATCAGTACCTACAATCAGCCCCTGTGTCAATGTAATCGTATATTCTACATACTAATCATATTGTTACACTATATAGGTACATTATTTCTACTGCTACGACGATTTAGGCTTAATTGTTTACCCACTTAAAAACTTTCACAGGAAAATCTATTATAATCAAAATCAAATAACATGTTGGGCCGTCATAAATTGTAGAAAAGTATACGAAGTGAGAAATATAACCAAAACTTAAAATACTAAATTAAATACCTGTTAGTGAATTATAAGTATCTCTCAAATTTTTAGCAATTTGAGTCCATCGAGTCTTTTCACCTCCGAGTCCGGATATTAACATTTCAGCACGCTTTAATTTATTACTGCAATCCATTACTTCATCGTCCAATAATTTTTGCTGACGACTCTGCTCTGCGAGAGCCTGTTCTAGCTTTCCTAATTTTAGTTGTACCTAGGTAACCATCAAGCAATAAATATTATTATTACTTGTATGTATGTCTTTGAAGACTATGAGCCATTAATATGGCTTGCGGACTTTTGGGGGGCTATGGAAAGACCCACACGTAGAGGCCCCTTGAGAAATTTAATATAGATGTGGCGTGACACTGACCGGCGATTATCCCTGTGTACGCCATATAATAATGTACCCAAGGATAAGCCCCGGCCTGTACAGGACTATTGTGGGAAATTTAACATGGAAAAAAGCACCGGCCTATTGGAGTGTGAACTGCTAGTGATAGGTTCTAGGGGTCTGGAATTGATTAATTAAGGAAAAATAACGTGTTTAAAATATAATTTCATAGATGCCTATTAAAAATTGAATCATTTTCGTCATTTCCCTATTGGATAAAATGAGGTATAATGAATGCATGGAAAACAGAACATTTTGTTCAAAAACTCAACACCCCTTTTTCTTAGTTTGCCATTTGACATTCCTTCAAAGAATTCATTCTGACAAGCTATACTGTAATTTGGTACAACATTACTGGACGTGTTTATTTTTGGAAAATCAGCCGTTACGATTCCTGATAAGGGTATTTGATTTTTCAAAAATCTAATGAAGTCACTTTGGTTTTCGTCAAAATCGGCCTCAAGACTCCTTTGAGTGTATTTCGCTATTTCGTATAATTTAGGATATCGGCCTGAAGGTCCACTTGCAGAATTCATTCTGTGCATAAACCTTCAATGAAAAATTATCTGACTAATGATGACATTAGACAACCGTTTAAAATTCAATTCTTGGTCTAGGAGGAATTAACGATGAACAGACAGATAGACAGCTAGTCGTGGAATACCACTTTGTTTTATATTATGGAAAGATTTATTGGTGAACAAAACTACTGTAAGTCAAGCACAAATAATAGAAACCAACGAAAAAAATACCGTGAGAAACATGTGGCCAATGGCCTTACAATGAAAAATGTCGAAGAAATCTATACTCCGGAAAAAACCGGGAATAAGCTCTCTACACGTAGCAAGCGACGCGTGTTTAGGGCATTCTTGCTCAATGTGCCACAATTTAGTGAAGTGAACACAAATCCGAGTAGAAGAGGTTTAGACCATGAGTTAATGTGAAGGAAAACATCATGAACAACCTGCACATCGACGTTGGTTACACACAACCTGTAATTCGCTTTGTATAAACGCCGCACGTTAAAGGCATCCTTTCCTCTATAAATAAACTCGAAATGAATTCGCAGTGGATTACGCAATAGATTTTAAAACAATTTCTGTTTTTTTTTAATTTACCTCTTTCAATTGTGCTTGCTTCACTGCTAAAGCTGCCATTGCCTTGTCATAAACAGCTTGTGCAGCTGCCAATCTTTGCTTTTTGGGTGCTACCACTTTGGCCACTTTATCATACTTTGTCATGGCAATGACCCATTTGCACATACCTAGAAACGTTTTATTAAAACTAATAAATCAGAAATACACTAAATCAAGACAACTTTTTGTGAAATTATTTTTAAACAGTAGTTATGAGTAATAGAAAGACACACGGATACTAATCTAAGTATTCTATTGTCTATTGTACTGCCTTGAAATGCTAAATAGAGCGATGATAAGCCTAACGTGGACTACTCTTATTTAATATTATATCTATCAATTTCAAAATATAAGCACAGCTACTTTCCTTAGTAATTTTGAATTAAGTTTTGTATTTAATCCACGGTTCTTGAAACAGCTTAAGAAGGTGTTATTAAAAAGACGAAAAAATAACAAAATACCCTCAGCTGCAACAGACACAGTTTTGATCTTTTCAGGAACAAAGCCATCATCGAGCATCACGGTGGTCATGAGTTTCTTCATGACAGGCGGTGGTATATTATCCTTGTCATAATTCTGTAGTGATTCGAGGAATTTTATATCGTTGAGAAGTTTTTTTGATGGTCCCCAATAATCTTCAACAGTCCCGACACCGGAGGGATTGGGAACTTTATCAGGTTTCACATCCTAAAGGATTATAGTTAGGTAAGTAAAATAATAAATTTATTTTATTGTGTTAATTATTTTAGAAAAAACAAAATAGTAGTAAAGTAAGCAAACATGTTATCCAAAGTACATAAATAAAAAGATCAAGTCATTTCCTTGACTGTGTAGAAGGAAGAAAGCATCATAACGAAGTAATTATCAAATTTATATATATATTAATGTGGATGGCTACTTACCGGATCGTCCTTCGATTATACAGTAAATGAAGCATTAAAAAACCAATAGAATACATAAATTACAATTTATACGCCATACCCTGCAGGTATCATTTAAAAATTTATAGGTACCCAATATGTTAAAAAAGCAAGAATTTTTTTATAAAATCATATCAACACCCTAAGTCAATAATAAATACTTATAAGAAGCGATAGTGAATAGAATCGAAAAACAAAATCGGTGTACTCATCACAAGTATACACACACTGTGTGTGTATACTATAGTATATATACATTTATACATACTAGTTGACCCTGCAAACATTGTTTTCACATAAAAATAAGAAAACACCACAGAAGGGTGAAAAATATTTTACGACCTATTCTTATATCTACCAAATACGCAAACAAAAATTCATTAAAATCGGTTAAGCCATTTCGGAGGAGTTTGACCAAAAGCACACACGAAATTTTTAAATAAGAAAAAGAAAAAAATCGGAAAAATGCCCAAAAATTTCTGTTAGGTGCCAAAACGGGCCTTGTAAAATATGAATCCATATTAAGACTGTCCGCATCGCACTTTTCGTTTTGCCGTAAGAAAAACACAGGAAAAATGTTTTCAGTCCTGATTTTTATATGGGTCTTCTTGAAGTGTTTTTGTAGAGAATTGGACGCTCTATAAAAAAGGTATGACGTCAATTTTTGATAAGTCGATTCGATCAATAGTTATTCGAGGTCAAAGTAATGCACCACAATTAAGCTGATTTCTCAAAAATCATATATTTTTAGTTTAAGGGACTGAATACGAACTATAATTTCATTTACGAATTTCAAGTTCAAAAAAATAAAACTATTGGTCTTATACTCTCGAAGATTGCTGAATTTTATAGTAGGGATATTTTAAAATGATTTGAGCTCAAAAGCAGCAAAGATTCATGGCATTTAATCAATGATACATACTTTTTTTAATAAACTACACATTAAAACATATCCAACACTTCAAGATCCCACCAACGACATTCTAACTAGAATTAATTACGAGTACTAAGGCAATTTATTGACATTTCCACTAAACTAGACATAAACAAAGATTAAAAATGTTGTCTTTTATGTGAATCAAAGTAATATTAATTTTGGACAAAAATGATTGATTATTTCAATACCTTTAATATGCAGATCGCTTCCATCACAAGCCTAATACCCCTTGGCGGACTTTTCATAGTTTTAATGAAAGTAATATCTTGTGGTGTTAATGTATCGAGGGCTGCTAAAGCCGAATTTAGAATTGGCATTGCTTCTGCTAAATCTGCGTCGCATTCGTCTTTTATACCTTGAGCTTCTGCTGCCTACATTAAAATAAATATGAAGAAGTATACATTTATTGAACACAATTAAATTTGACTAATGTTAATTATGATGTTTAACCCGAATAATTAATATCTCACAATACATAATAATATACGATCATCTCGTGATCTCGCTCAAATAAACTTTGAATACATGTATACCCAACGGAAGCTATTTCGTTTTTCCGAATTATAACTAATAAAAAGTATACTGTAAATAAATATAATGCAGCATATATTGTAAAATATATGATTGGATGATTAAATTCGTGTATAAATACACGAAAAAGAAACTATATAAGTACTACTAAGTTTTAACTATATAAGTCCTGAAAGAAATAAATATAATACTTGCCTGTTCCTCGGCAGCCGCCTGATCTACCAACACTTCTGCTTCAACCAAAGCGACTCCTTCTTTCTCTTTTTCCACTTTCGCTGTTGTTTCAGCGACAGCAGCGGCACCAGCGGCTAACTTTGGTTGTAACACTTCCAAAGCTTGCTGTAAAGCGGCTACCGAATTCGCTGCTATTGCTAACTGGTCTAGACCGGTAATGTAACGTTTTTCACCTGTCAGCAATTCTCTAAACAACAAAGATATAAGTCGTTTAATTTCAAACTCTATGATGAATGTAAATAATCGTAGAAACGTATTTGTTTGTTTATTTAGGAAACACTAAGTTTTTGTAATTTAAAGTAATAATATGTTTTATTTATTTAAATATGTTGTGTTTTACTTAGAATAATTATTATCCCAAAAAATACGGGAATTCAATCTGAATTATGAATCTATATTATTCAAGATTAAGGAATAAAGCACTGGTATGTCCATAAAGGCGACGATTTCATCAACTATGACATTGTATAATCATAATTCAGTGCTAGTAGGTTAATGACGATTCCTTAATTCGTCTTTTTAAATTTATCTACTATAAAATATCTTTAACTATGGCTTACGCCCTCTTCTTGTTGAGAAGTGTCTTGAACATATTAATAAGCTCCAGATACGCTGTAGGCGTGACATAGTTGTATCTCTTCAGCCTAAGAAGGAACTGCCGAGTTAGTTCCTGTGTATCGGTATGGAACATTTGGCACAGTTTGATAGCAGTGTCGCGCTCCAAGTCAGTGAGTTCCACATCTTCAAGAAACGAGTTGCTACTGCAAGTAAGGCGTCTGGTGGCCATTCCTGATTGTAAACAATGTTGATATTTAAAATAATATGTAATTAGTTCTCTCATAGCTATAATACTAAATGGAGTATTTTATTTTTAAAAATCTGTCAGATTTAGATTTATTATTATTTATTTCCAATTCTTTGTCTATACGGATATAAGAACATATTACATTTTTTGCGTACATGCGTTTTTACATTGTCTTTTTACTGACTCTCTGCGTGGTTTCTTAATTCATTGTCTTAATCCAGGACATATCTATAGACGTACTATTCAAACTCCATGGATATATCATACATGTTTATGGACACTCAAATAATTTTTATAAAAGCAAAAACAGACATAAATTAAGACGGCTTACTTGATGGCAAATGGTCATCATCGCCAAATCACATGAAAGCGTCGTGATAGTATATGACGATATTTTTTCATTTAGTCTTATCAAAGTTTTATATCATGTACCTAAAGCAGTTAAAGTCTGTATTTTCTTAATAATTATGTACTATGTCGCAATAAATGTCGTTGAAAAAATTTAATACAACCGTACAAATTAACAATGTCAAGAGGTCACAGTCAATACTTACCTGGAACCAATCAATAGTACAGCAATTAACAAGAGAGGGAAATTTTCGTATGCGCGTACGCAAAGAGGTGCCAGCTGGTGACATTGCTAATACAATGTGCAGCTGATCGCGAACAATTGACACGAAGTACGCGTACAATGCAGTCGGACTACCATCGGTTTGGAGTGATTTGTCACGTTGCCGATCAATCTAATGGAATCATACAATATCTGTTAAAAATATCTTGATAATTAGACAAAGTTAATAAATAAAATGAAGTAACTTTGTAACAGACCAACTAAATGCACAATAAATTCAGCGATCGAATTGAAGTAAATTATGTATTAAGTCTTCGATCATGTAAAGACTGATAAAATAAGGGATTACAGTATTTCCAGTGAAATTCATAACAAGACATGATTAATTATGGTATTTAGTAATAAAACATCATAACTACATATTCTGTATATACATACAACTCTCATTTTCTCACATAACTCCGCTTTTTCATCTGCTACAAAAATATTCGGCACTTCTCCCGAATTCAGCATGTTATTTACGTCTTCTAAGAAGCCTTCTTCTTTGATCTATAGACAGTAAGTAGTCATTTATTACAATAATTTATCCAATCAGTTCAATTCCATGTTTTGATACGATGAAGGATACCTGTGACTCGATGAAAAGAAACACCATGTGCAAATCTGGTGTGCTCGATTTCCTCAATAAAGTTTTTAAATCTTCACGCCATTCATTCTTACCATAAGTACGGCTCATTTCAACCTTAAATACAATAATGCTCAAAGTTACAACACCCTAGCAAAAATTTGATTTGAATTATAAATTTCCTTAACAATTATTTCTATATTTATATAGGTACCTATATACTTGGTCTTCGATAATATGACAGCCGAAAGTTGCTACGTAGATAGGATCTCCATGCTTACATATTACCAAACTACATATCGATGAACTAGCTAAACGAAAATTTTGCATACGTACTTGGAACAAATCGTATTCATTGATGTGGGCAGCCAAACGCGTTAAAGATTGTCTCCCAGAACCTCCAAGTCCAACTAAAAGAGCGTGGGACCGTGGTTGCGTTAGCACTCGGCAGATACGAGACACATGCTCAATGGCAAATCTAGATTGAGATCATACAATAATAAGTAGGTTATACGACGTTTTTGCATTTCTTAATTCCCTTTCTACTGTTATGAGAACAGCTGAACTATAGACTGACCGAATGATGATATGAAAGAAGTAACCGATGAAAAATTTATATAATTCGTCTATTATTTTGTTTGAAAACATTGTATTTGATACTACATATACACACTAGAAACGCACGATATTTGAAAATCCCGTTTCATCTCTATACTATCGGGCTTTAAAAAAACTGATAAGGCATGTGGAACGCAAGGATAGGTTTTATGCCGAATGTGTGGTACCCATGATATATAGTCAAAATCAGTAATATAGAATAGTGTTCGCCTATAAATACTCACTTGAATAGTACAAGATTCATAGGTTTTTTGGACATGTTATTGAATTCAACAAGAAAAGCGTCCACTGTTGAATTAAGGTGCTCCATATTAGTAGTCTCCATATAGAAGCGTGTATCAACTTTTGGATTAGCAAAATCACAATATATTAAGTCTCGAAGATGTAAATCCGTTATTACCTAAAAATGGTATGAATTTCTATATTTATTACAAAATCAGAAGAATAAATATACTTTCAGAACATCATATATTTAAGGCTTTAATAAAATAAGATTAAATAAAGAGATTTACGAAATATACGTAAGACATCAGACATACCTTATCCTTAGGACCGCGTAACAACCTAGAAAGCATTTTGTCAAAGTCGTCATTCAAGTACATGGCTGTAGCTTCTCGGAGACATGTCACCAGCCATTGCCTATCAGTTTCTTCGACCAGACGGTCAGAAAAAACACGTAAGCATTCGTGTACCCATAAACGCTTCATTGATTGAAGATCAGGCGTCACTTCTGGCACTGACAGAAGCACACCCTAAAAAGTTACATTGTAATTAATCACTAATCAAGAACTCGACCATAAAATCTTTATTTCTGGTAATTTTAATTTGCTTGATGCAGAAACGGAGAAAGAATACAATTTCCTGCGCTAGGGCGACCTGTGTAAGAGGCGATCAAACAAACCACAGCCAGGTGGAAGGGTATTTGTCCGTCTGAAAGGCTACCACCCCGGGTCTAGAGTATGCAGCCATAACAACCTTGAGTTGTGTTCCGGCATAAGTGGCCAGGTTACAGCGTTCTTTTTAAGAGCGGAAATACATTGATAGCACCTTCGGGGATACAAACGCCCATAGACGGTGGTAACCGCTTTCCATCAGGTGGGCCGTCTGCCTTTCTGCTGGACTCATTAAATAAAATAATGGATATTTAAAGTATGATACGTTTCTCTTTAAAAAATAGTACTAATCTATTTTATTATAATAATATGTAGCAATATTAAAGCATTACATTATCACAAAGAACACTTAGGAGGCAACTTTATAGTATTAGCATTTAGCGTAAGAAATAAAAAGTAGTGTTAAAGATATGTACGTCTTTAGACGCTCAAATTATATTATGAACAAAATAATAATGATAATTAAACTTCTTGAATATAACAATGACAATTTAAAATCAAATAAATTTTTACTATTTTTTTGTGTTTATTATGTGCATATATAAGGACAAAAATCAAAGAAATGAAGAAGCTGTGCTTATTTATTTATTTTAAAATTTGTTTATTTTCAACAGCTAACTGTGAATGAGATTTTCATACAAAAATAGTGCACTACTCTAACATCCACTTTAGCAAAATAGCAACTGTATTTATAGCATAAGTAGGTATGAACTTGAAGTGAAGTGAATTTAAAGACAGATGTCTTTAAATTTCAGTTTAAACTAGAAGATATGTCTAAGTTTATATGTGTAATGTATATATTAATTAGCTTACAGACATATTTATGCCTATTTGCAACAAGTATATTCTTACCAAAATAACTCTGGAGAAATCTCGCAAATTAAACGTGTAGTGGGATTTAGATGGAGTGGGCAACAAATTCAAGCGGCACTGTTTGTATACTTCCAGCGTACCAGCTACGATTTCCTCAATGCAAGGGTCGAAATCTTTTGAGAATCCTCTGAAATTCAATAATGATTTAGAACTAGTATAGTAACATAGTGTATGCCCTTAATAATCCTACGGCTCTGATCGTATCTCTATTAAAGTAAAAGGAAAGATGCAAGAATACCGAAAATACATGAAATCATTTTATCAACTACTAGAGTTTTCCCCGCGGCTAAGCCGCCTGAAAAACCCTAGATAGTAGTTCTAAGCTATGTACATATGAAAATTAAGAGGTGTTTTATATATATAAACCTTCAATACTTTAGTTTCTAATTGAATTCACTACAATTACAAAGAAACTAAGTCAATATAGTATAGACAACTGCGCAGCAAAACAAAGAAAAGTCGCAGCCAACCTGATTTTAAGTACCAATACATAATGAATGACATGTGGACAACCTGACAACATATTTTTTATTGAATTACACCGATGGTTGTCTACATGGCAATTGCAGCACCATCTATTTTGCTAATCCGTTTATTCCAAGTAAACGACGTCTTTTAGCGGGATAAAACGTATCCTAAGTGTAGATTCGGGTTATAAGCCATCCTTATATCGAGTTTCATTCATGTACATTAAAAAAGATGCGATCACGGTGCCATCTTCATCGGTATTTTCATTAACAGACAGGAAAACAGAAAGACAAAAATTCTTAAAATTACATCTCCCGATCCGAATTATCCCCGTGATATTTTTCAAATTTTTAAACGCAATGTACAAACTCGAATCATTTACAGAATTATTATAGTATAGATATATGATATTAGAACGCTGAAAATTTACCTAGTATCCAAGTG
This sequence comes from Dendrolimus punctatus, assembly GCA_012273795.1. Classification (NCBI taxonomy): domain Eukaryota; kingdom Metazoa; phylum Arthropoda; class Insecta; order Lepidoptera; family Lasiocampidae; genus Dendrolimus; species Dendrolimus punctatus. The sequence continues at coordinate 5,714,547 of CM022536.1, forward strand.
CCACAACATAATCCTGCCGAATATGACTCGTAGAGTCTCGTCATCAAACTCATCGATGCAGAAGAATGTGAAGTGGCGCGAAAAACGCGGCGTTACGAGTTTAGCGCCCGGCGTTGGTTTGCCCATGGCACACATGAACTAACAACATCCACATGAAGTAAATGAAAAAGACGTAAGCAAACTGAGTTACTTTACCACTTCAAAAATCGAGTAAAAAAAGTATATTTTGAGTTTTAAGATTAGGAGAACATTTGCTAAATATGTTGTTGTAATTGTCATAAATAAGCGATAAGCGACTGGGTGCTTTATCTTTTAGGCTTGATTGAACAAGAAATATATTTCGTGTTTCACAAACAGCGTTTTTAAAGCTATATTTTTCACGTAGTGGCCCCTTAGAACGTGAGCTCATTCATTTGTTTTTTACCCCTCCCCGTCCGTACTATCGCCGACTTCGTCACAGCTAGTCACATTCGTGAGACTCCTCCGTTCCTAGTGTGACATCACATATTTTTCAATTTTACATTAAGAAACTATTAAATTAAAACTACTGTTCCGTGATTTGCTTTATTTCCATTGTTTTTTAATCATTTAAACACTGCGTTCATAAAAATAGAGTTGTAAATATTTCAAGGTTTTCTTTAATAGTTTAAATTTCGTGTTTTAAAGCTTAAAGACGTTAGATTTTGAAATTTGATGTCACGAAATTTAGGACCTCTCCCACCCCATGTCACACAATGTCACAGTTGCTCGACGCCCAATGTAACGTGTGACGTAATTTGCGGATAGCCACTTATAGGACTTTTACTGGGGAGAAGCTTTAAAACTTTTATTGCAATCATATATAACCTTTGCTTAAATCACAGGAATCATGCTTGATTATATTTTATAAAGTTTTCGCAACTAGTTTCCCTCACCCTCATTTCCTTGAGTTCCAACGCTCAACTACGCAACGGTTCTCTAGAACATTTATTCTGCGTACAACAATGATCTGAAAAGAACTTCCCGGCGTGGTTTTCTTCGCATTATGACATGAGGTTCTTTAAGAAGGGGTTATAAAATTGCTTAGAGTTGCAAATGTCCATAGGCGACGGTAACCACTTTTCATCAGGTGGACCGTCTGCCTGTTTGCCTGCTTCAGGCTATAAAAAAATAGTGCTCATAATAATACTACGTTTTAATGGTTTTAAGCGCGATATTTTATTTTTATTACTCCGACTTTTCGTCTACTTTTCAATAACCGTGATGACGGAAGGCGAAGATGTCAAGTGGCAATGAAAATTATTAAAGTTTGTTGTTTTTTTTTTATAAAATGACTGGAACGTCGGAATAATAAAATCGAAATAAAATACCGCTGTTAAAACGTGGTTTTATTACATACTTATTTTTTACATTACCTGCACGTCGATCAGATGCATAGCAACATTGGTCTTGCGGTCATACCACAGCCCCAGATCTATGCCTTGCCGTAGCACTTCAATCGGTGGCTGGGCTCCGTATGTTTCTGCTTGTGGCATGCTTACGTCATCTACGAAAACTACGCAATAGCAGCCGATGGGAGGACCAAATACACCTGCGGCAAATGCATTTCGGTAAGATGCCTTTAGGAAATAGCAATATTCAGTAAGAACGCAAGCAAACACTGAGTGTACAGTATATATTAATTACAATAGAAAAAATACAATTACCAACACATCAATTTGGTGAACAAATTATATTTGCACATTGGGAGATTTGATGTAATAAACTAATCGACACACGTGAAATTTATTTGGCTTCTTCCCGATGAAAAGTTTCCAGCTTATTAGATCGATGTGGAATGTCTATTTGCAAGAGGCTTTATAGAAATGTGTATTTAGACAGTTAATTTAAACATTTTCTACTTTAATATCAGACTTAAACTGTTCAATAACTTGACTAATGGCCGGAATCCTATATCTTAATATTCATTGCCCTACCATCGATTAAAATTTGACATTACTTGTGAGCTTGTATCAAATTTTAACAAACCAAATATAAGGGAAATAAACGGTCGGTAAGATATACGTGTTGAAACCGGCCATTAGACATATGAATATTATTAAATAGTGAAATGGTTGCCCCAAAATGATCGTCTAAGGAAAAACTATGTACACATAATATATGTATAAATAGAAAATGTATCTACGTAATTATTATTATTACCTTTCCTTCTCTTATCTAATTTTCCCATAATAATGTCTTGCGTTTGATTACAATTCGTTTGTGCCGAGAAAGCCATGATAAGAGCCTTGTACACTTTTGTATCAACTCTTCTTACGAGATAATCCTACAAAAACAAAAGATAAATTGTATATAATAAAGAGAGTTGTCTTCGTAAAACTACATAAATATATCAAGTTATGGGACTGCTACATATTATTTTTATATCAGTTTATTATAATGCAAAAAGAGGCAGGAAAGGCAATCACCCACTTAAAATCGACCTCTGAAAAATTCTAAATTCGATGATAAGACGGCGCTTCAGATCATTCTTTTATCACTTACTAATGTTAGTTTATTTATAACAACCAATTATTTTTAGACCAATTTAATGAAAATTGAAAGATTTTACAATTATTGGCTTGATTTGGTCTAAAATATGTTCTACTATATAAAGGAACTAACGTCAATGAGCGTGAGGAAGGCGTGTTGCGTCTAGTCATGCATAATTTAGGATTTAGGAATAAGTCTAGTACTTAATGGTATAGAATATACGTTATAGTACAATAAAGAACAGCGAGATCTTCCAGACAACCTTGGGATACAAAATAAATATGGCACGAAACGAGAATAGGACTTACGATGAAATAGTGACAATAAATACTCACGATAATATATGAGGACTTTCCTGTGCCAGTGGGGCCGACCATCATGACAGGTTTATGGTGGGTTACGAGAAGTTTGAACAGAGCCAAGTATCGTATACTGTCTAATGTTGTCACTAATATCTGATTGGGCGGGGTATCTCTGCTGATCGGCGGTGCGGAAACTACATCGTCTTGCCATGGTTTCCATTTACCTTTGCCCTGGATACATTGATTAGTATGCCTCATTTATATTATAGGTAGCCACTTACACGTCAGTAAGCATGAAAGTAGCGAGGGAAGCAGCAGAACGAGTATAAGAACGCAACTTATTTGAACATTTTATATTCACGCTGCCTGCTTCCCTCGCATATTCCCTGGAAGTGGGCATATTAGAATGTATATGAGAAGATATAGACAGCTAAGAATTATTTTATATAGAACCTTTTTATGTGGTTTCGCTCCTGAAAAGTACAGTACTTGCATTTCAGGGATTCAAAGTACCTTGTACGTAAGGTACTGCGTGGTAAGGTAAGCCTGGTTTGGAAGGTCTAAAAAGGCAAAATTACAATTTGAATCATATTCAAATGCATAGTGGAACGAATAGTCATTTAATATTTTACAGAACTTAGTTTAAAGAAAATTCCCATTTGGAGATAACAATTTTTACTTTATATTTAAATCATTAACTATGAAATACCATTGACAACTCAATTATGATTTTGTTAAGATATATTTCGCAAAGAGCATACCCCAAATAAAGTTTCATGTTGGATGTGTAGTAATCATTCCAAAGCCGATAGGCTTGTAGTACAAACAGCCCTACGTAAAGTTAAAAGAACATAATGCAATTTTTGTAAAGGTACCTCCTTGATGAAACGATAGTCATAAACAAGACCTTCTTTTGGGAGAGTGAAAATATATTGCTTTTCAGGTTTCGCTATTTCACGCGGATAGCCCAGTATTTCGTAGACCTGTAACAAAATCGTCATGTTTATGGATCGTTTATGTCCCAACTGTTATACAACCGTTACTATTGTTTAACTTAAAGTCCTTAAACTATCAATACACACTTCTTGATATTACATGGTGTTTTCCACGTGACCTCAGTTAAGTCATCAAATCTACTTTTCTTTTAATTTCTTACAATTTCCTCTTCTTTTAAGGCCACGCCAGTGTTGCATATTTTGTGTGCGTAATTTACCAGTTTGCGTAAAACGTGGTTAAAACATTTCAGTATATTATATTGTATAGTGCATCCTACCAGGCATACCAGAGACTGGAACTTTGTCAAGTCCAATAGTTGTGTCCAACTCTACAACTCTACGAATACCTTTTCAGGAAATTCTTTTTCGAGTAAACCACGGAACAGCATATCAAATCTCGGTCTGCTCTCTGCTTCTAAGGTGGCTCCGATGGACCAAATACAGGAGAAGAAGAAGACTCCCTTAAAAACAAAACCATTTTTATTTTCACTAAATATAATGTAATTTGTGATAGGAGCTATCGCATCTACGGCTTATTAAAATGATGTTGGTTTCAATTTCAGCTTTGACAGTTTATTTGGCCTAAAGTGCATATTGTTGAAATTACCACAAGTATGAGTAGTAATAATGAAGAAACCCACGAGTAATGTGACTAATACTTATATCTTGTTTTCTTAAAAAATGAGTTGCCCGAGCCCTGCAGTGGGACGTTAAGGTTATTATATTATAATAATATAATATAGGATTTTTATTTACAACTAGCCTTAAACAAGATAAGGTCCAATGACACACGAAAAAATATAGGCAGACAAAGAGATAGCAATAGATACCTAAAAACGTAATTCTTATAAAATTGAAGAAAATGTGACAGTTAAAGATTGACATTCACTTACCTCTAATTGAGCTCTGATATCGAGATCTGATATTTGCTCTACATACTTCTCGTCATAGAAGTCATCCATAACGTGTCAAATAAATTCATGCAGGCCCTTACTATGTTGCTGCGGGATGTTATGTACATTATGTAACAATAAAATAAAATGCTACAAAAAAAAAAAAAATAAATAGATTATTATGTCTATGTACATTTATATGTGCTAATTGCGAGAAAATAGTTATATTACATTATGCATTACAAAAAATATGTATTTATTATTCAATACCTAGTTTTTGTTAAATAATGTGTAGGTATTCCACGTCAATAGCGAACAGAGTATATACATTAATTTATCATAATAACTACTTTTGTTAAGTATCTCAAAGATGTCAACATTTCAATTATAATAAATTAAAGATTTTTAAAGTAATAAATAGCTAAATCTCTCAAAGTTCGATGAAAGTTACTAAAACTTAACTTTAGCAAACTAAGACTGTCTACAAAATCATAGACTAAAAAATCCAAATCGTTTTAGTTAGTATTGAAGTCTTTATACTACATATAATATTACTGATCTGTTGTAACTAATTAAATTGATAACTTACCTTTCCTTTTCCAGAATACTCTACGAGCCATAACAACGGACTTAAGAAACGGTTGAAGAGCGATCTTATAAGGTTCTTATTAATACTGTGCAGGGTAGGTGGCAAAGTGTTCAACCACGATTCCAGTAACACTTTCCAGCCAAGACCTTTGGGCTCCATATAGATCATACCACAACGAGATACCTACAATATATTTTGTATCAAATCCTATTAAATTATGTTATTAAGGCTTTCATCGCATACACTTTTGATCAACATATTATTGTATTTACCGATATAAAAGATTCACGGGCTATTTTTCAGCTATCTACGTACTAATACTGAGTATTATAGAAACCATCAAGTCCATGAAAGACAGACATCTAAAGAAACTTTCATAGTTAAGTACGTATCGGTATTCATAATAGATCCTTATCAGCACTTCAGTATTGATGTTTTACTATAGATATTTTAGACTGTTACCGTATTTATAGTCGGTAGTGGAATCCCTTAGAGACAATATAAATTACCGTAGCTGGTGAGGCTGCTTCCAAGTCCATAGGTTCAAAGATGAGATTTGTAGTAGGGGCAAGTTGAATGATTTCTCCACTCATCAAACATAATTTTTTATTATCGTCTAGTACTGTGTTCAAATTCTCTATCCAAATTGCATCCACTGGACCATCAAACACCAACCACTTCCTAAATTAAAAATCTCAATATTTACCTCCTACGTCTAAAAATAAGACTATCATAATACAATAGTCACTATTGACTATTTTATAATAATTAATAGTAAATTCAACTGTGACTAAACTTAATGTTTAAATTAATGTCATCAAAAGTTTAATGTATTAAATCCCTAATAAATTAAACTTGTTAAACAATAATTATTATTTATATATTATAATTTTAGTAATGTTCCATAATCTTCTTATGACACCGCAGTGGTGCAGGGTTGTTACCACAATGTTAGGAAATTTCTTTAAAATATGTGTTGTTCTAAACTAAAATCCAAAACCCAGGGAACACAATAGGAATAATGACTAACCTATTATTATTAGGCGAAACTGCGAAAGCCCTGTAACTGACGGCGAGTATACCGTCAGACCACTCGTGTGAGACCGGATCGAACTGCCCGTACAACTGACCCATTGTTATGGACTTCGGATTGATCACCGTCCATTCCACTGGGTTTTCATCCATTAGACCCTTGGGATAGATGCATTGGTTAATTCACTTTTCCAAATAAATATAGCTTTAATAATGGATGTTGAAAACTTCACATAAACTTTTTTTAGTTGCTTATTTTTATGCTTTCTTTTTTGTCGAATTTTTGTTCATAATAATATTATATGCGAACGATACTACAAACTCGTCTTCACTACTTATACTAATTACGTCTCTCTGTTTAAGCAAATTTTATTATACCTATTCGAATAAATTAATACCTATTAAAAAGACTTATATTTCTATAAACAACATTATTACCTTTTCGGAGACTAATCCCAAAGCATGTCCAAGTGCGTGGTAGCATTTAGTTTTTCCCGAAAATGGTAATCCAACCAACATTAAACCGTGTCGTACAAGAATCATTTCGTACAATTGGAGTACCTGAAGAATTTTTGAATATATTTCTTTATCATATTTGGTAATTTTCTTATGAATGTATTTTTTTACAAAAAGAAATTAACTTTTGTAACAAATGGTTATGCGTATAGGTTACTTTTGTGAGATGTGTTTTCATTAGAGTGTACCTTTTCGATGAAAAAGTCGTTGGCTTGCAAATTGAGTGGCACACATACTTCTATCAGACACGACACTAGATGTGGCAATCCAGCCAACGGTAGCGGAAGACCGGGGAACAAATCACCAATAATGCCCTATAATAACAAACATTAACACTTAATTTCTTTCTACATATCTATTAACAAATATGCATGCATTAGTTATACTGGCTAAAAATTTGAGAGAGAACATCAAAGCCAACTTTCATATGTATTTTATTTCTGCAATTAGTCTCTTTTGGACTTTTGATCTTTTAAAGAAATAAGGTCGAATCAACTTCAACCAACTTTTTAAGAGTATTTTTACGTATTGTTATACCATTTTGCTAAAATCGTTGATTTTAAGCGAAATTTTTTTTAAATTCATGGTTATCTTGCCTGTATAATAATTCAAATGATTCGCCTTTGCTTCTTTGTCTCATAATTTACTCTGCATAGATAATTATGTCAAAGTATTAAGCCTACGAACCATAAATAAAGGTACATCATGCTCAAGAAATTTGGGCAGGTTAACGTCTTTGATGGATCGCAACAAAATAACATCCTCATCTTCATCAGGGTACCGCAGTTTAAGTGCACCGGCAGCGCGCAACACGGATTTTACTGCACGCATACCTACAATTTAAAGAATGCTATTATTTTTGGCACTTGTTGTAATATTGACGATAAGAAATGAAGACGCCATAATTTTGAAAAGCATGAAAGAAAACGTTAAGCTAAATAGGAAAACGAATTGGTGTCGGTGAAAAGTTTATTTTATGATATTAAAGTAGGCATAAGAAATATAAATTAACCATTTCAGAACATTTTGCTATCAGAGTAAAATGACTGACGTTATATAGTTTAGCTTTTAAAATAAGACTTAATCTCATACCATAATCATAGTGGCTTTGTGATGAAAGTTGTTCTGAACACAACTTATATGTGGCGACAATCTTAACCGCTAATGGTTTCGCATTCAGATAGCCAAATGCGTACAACTCAATCTCGGAAATCAAGACATAATCTGGCACCATCATGGCAACTGAACGGAAAAGCGCCTGAAAGTAAAATGAAAATCTAGAATAAAACGTTTGTCAGAATATATTATTAGCTTTTAAAGTAAAACAATTAAATAAACATTCATACCTTCAAGTTATCAGGTAATTCTGATCTACCAGCATAACCTGGGTTCATAGTAATGAACACAGCACAGCTCTTGTCAAGCTGCAATAAAGTTCCTTCAAACAGCAACTCTGTAGACCCGGAATTGATGCCACGTTGAATGGACAATATTTGCTGAGCCACTACCGATAGCACTTCGAGATCAATGCGATTAAATTCATCAAAGCAAGACCACGCTCCACAGGATGCTAATCCCTGAATTTAAAAAGATACGTATAAATTAGTCATGACTAAACCCTAATTAAATTCAATCTACACCCATTGAAGAATCTATTTATTCTTCACCATCTCCCACAATTTATGCTTTCCTAACTCTTGCAAGGATTCTTACTATATTTTTAGATATCTGACCTCTCGAATACACTTCATTAAAATAAGACACGGGTCCATTAGAAATTATCTGACTTTGACTACCTTGCTTTTTTACTGTGGAATAGATTCTATGACAGGTTGTAATTATTAAATAGTTAGCAATGATAGGTCAATAATCATCGTGCTAATGCTACTATAAGTCTGTTGCTATAAGCAATATTTTTAAGCTAACACATGCTCTGTAAACGAGGTAGATGTTAATTAATAAGTCATTACTCACCTTAAAGAATTTACCTAGGGCAAGATAATCCAATCCGTCAGAGCAATTGAATACAACACATTGCTTAGCCACGGCCTTTGCCAAGTCTTTTGTGGTTTCAGTTTTTCCGGTTCCAGCTGGGCCTTCAGGAGCACCACCTTCAAGTGTATTTTAAAATTTACAGACTTCATTTGTATCAAACAGAAAGATTTTTTTGTTTTATTGCAGGAGTTCAGCAGACAAACAGACGGCCCACTTGACCGAAAGCGATTACCATCGCCTATGGACATTTGCAACACCAAAGGTACTACAAATGCGCTGTTGCTCTCTTAAGGGAGACTGGAACCTGGCCACTAATGCCGGAACACAACACAAGGTTGTTATGGCGGCATATTCTAGACCAAGGGTGGTCGCCATCCAGTCGTGCAAATACCCGACCACCTAGCTATGGGTTGTTTGTCGCCTCTTACGACGGGCCGCAGGAAAATCTAATCTTTCTCTGTTCCTGGACAGATAAAACTATTATTATAATAATTCCACTTATTCTGCATGTTATTATCATGTTGTTCACATTACACTATCTGCATTACAGAATTGATACAAAATTTTGTTAAAAGGGTAATGTTCGAAAGTTTGCTTATAAATTCAATAAAAACATTTAAATAGACTTGTTACAAGCCATTTTTTAATTTTATTCGTTTTGATTTATGTAAGAATAAAAAAAATCTTAAATTATGACAACTATAATAACATAATGTTATGGTGTTATTACTGAAAAATCATTTATGATGGAGATAGCCCTGTTTGATGACTGTCATCACAAAGGTAAATATTTAAAAAAATCAATGAAATATAATTATTTCTTCGACTACAGCTACAACCTACTAACCCAAATTAAGATGTAATGCTCCGAAGAGAGTTCTAAAGCATCTATCCGTTAGAGGAGTAACTACAAGGCGTCCGGTGTTACCCAGATATTCATAACCATACATCAATTGAGAGTTGATCATTCTTGTAGCCACTTGCATTGTGTTATCCTCTTGTTCCTACAAATACAACAGCCTCTTAAAATGAGGGTTAAGCTCTATATATTAACAAATCAAATTGACAATTGAAATTATTTATCGTCAACATATCTCACCTCCCAATAGTACCGAATCTGAGATAGCCAATTGAAATCATTATCTGTCGTACGTTACACTCAATCAACAGCATCAATACATCACGTGCGTGTACATCCAGTACTACTAGAGCACCTGAAATTTGTATATTATTACTTAGTAAAACTAATCATACACTATTAATTTGTAATGTATAATATCGATTTGCAATCAAATCAAAAGTACCGTAAATAGTTTAAACAAAACTTACTGAATATAAACTTCGTACAAAACTTAAGAAGCAAAAATGCTTAAGAGAAAAAAATGCTTAAATTATTTTCTATTTTTATTATTTTAATGAACTTATTTAACCATGTTTACATCACGTACATACACAATGAATAACTAACCAAGTGTAATTCTGTTCTGTAAACTCAGTTCTCCGCGGACCAAATCGACGATTTTCGATATTTGATAGTTACATTTGTTCCAGTAGTTCCTCATGGCGGGTATATTCACGTGAATCGCCTCTGTCACTTCTGATGTCCAGAATGTCATCGCTATACATTGAACCTAAAATGTTTAAAAGTGTAATAAACTAAAGATCGCACCTAAATTTTAAGATATATAAATGAACACATTAACTTACTGCTTGTCCAGGCCACACCAATACCCAATTTTCTCGGGGCCTTTGTGAATAATCATCATACGATAGGGCAACTACATAGTGCACCGATGACTTCATTGCCTTTTCCAACTCCAAGAGCCATTTTTCCACCTATTATATAAAATATGTGTGGTAAATAATCTTTTATAAGAGAATTTTTATGTCTCAAACATGATTCATTAAGACTTTGTGTTTATGATCTTACAAAGCAAAAGATACAGATTTATCAATTGGTCTATAATCTATAAATTACTGTGCATTATTTCTTATATAATTTATTAATGTATTGTAAAAGTAAGTTATTTCGTGTTTCATGTGAGTTTCTACTTGTGAGTTTATTATATACTTTTTATCACAGAAAATGATAGATTCCTAGGGATAAGATTCCGGAAGATATACAAGCAAGTCCACGGGGAAAGTACTAGTAAAATATATATTTACAGCTCAAGATGCAAATAACATAAATTTAATTTCCTTTACCTGCCCCCTGCAGCTGCTGTGTTTATAGTCATTGTTAGCAAAACAATTTCGCCTTCTGAAGATCTCATATGTGTAACAACCATGTCTTCTGTGAATGTCAACTTTGCGATGCCCTCGAAACATTTCTTTAGATGAGGCTGAACACTAAAATTAATAAACTTGTGGAAAAAGTTGTCTACTGATACTTTTAGGTATAGTACCTACAACTAAGGTTCTACATACACAGTAAATTAAAGCTTAATATTATTAAAATTATTTTTATTAAAATTATTTTAAAAAATAATTTATTATTTTATTAAAATCGTAGCTGAGTAATATAATAAAATACATTGAAATATTAACTCCCTTTCACAAAAAATTTACTTTACCGCAAAGGATCCTTGGTTTCAGATAAGATCTCCAACAACTCGTCATTGGACAAGAAGAAGAAGCGAGGAAAATACAGACGCTTCTTCTCCAAATAAGCATTGAGACCACGTTGGACCATTTCGAGAAGGTTATTAGATTTTTTGAGCCTGTCTAACATTTTTTCGATTTTGATAACATCTAAGACACGGGGCTCCGTAAATGCTGCTTTCATAATTTCTCTCCACATCTGAAATTAAACTCCATGATTCGTTTGTGTGCAGATTTGTCTTATTTTGTTTAATTCAGATTGTATAGCTCCGTTTTGAAAATTATATGTTTAAACTTGGTTAGCTTGAAAATTTTATTAAAATAGATATCTGAATTACGATGGATAAAAACATTTTTTTATTTAGATATAATTATTTTATTTTATTGATTATACGAGTAGTTAGATAGAATCTTATTGGCTGAAAGTACCTTATCCACGGCACTAAATCGTCGGCCCTCTTCTGGAATCTGTTGCTGAATGTCCGGCGATGAGAAAATAGGCTCTAAATACATCCATGTTGCTTGTACTTTAAGCCATTCGTCTAAAATCTCTTGTAATAATACCAATTTTCCTTCCCAATCACTGCAATCGTTTTATTAATTTTATATATTTGTGACAATTTATAACTGAGTTTTGACAAGGGTAATTGAGTTTCTTTTTAATCTTATGATACTACTTAAGTTTTCATCAAAATTGGCCTTGAGACTTCTTTGAGTGTTTTTCGTTGTTTAGCACTGTTTAGGATTTGGCCCTAAAGGCCCACTTGAAAAATTCAGCCTATATAGACAAACTGCAAACAATTCTTACTTCTCACTAGATTAGTGTTAATTACGACTTCTCTTATGCACAAAGCCGATAAATCTTTATTATTGTGGTATGCATATGTGACAAATATGGTCTGAAGATTTCAGGGAGTCATAAAATCTCTATAAGTAGGTATAATTATAAAATAGCATACCGATAAAATTACTCACTAAATAATTTCTTCAAATGGTTTAATATACGGTGAATTCTTCATTGTTTGTGTTTTAACAATGTGATCATCTAAAAGCAATTGTATTTCATCCACACTTGATAAAATATATGAACCTGTATCCCTGTAAATTGATTTATATTATATAACTGCTTCAAGCATTATAATTATGTAATTAGATTAGGTAACACTTTATTGCTCACCAAAATAAACAATTACAAAAACATAATGCACAATTGCAATACTTCTTAGCAAAACAACAGGCGGCTTTATGGCTGAAAGCGATCTCTTCCAGGGAAGCTAGCTTAGATAAAATTCTTAACTAATCTGGCGATGTAAGTGGAGCAGAAAAATTATAGAACTGTACAATTTAAATAACACTTCAGTATATACTTACTCAGTAACTTTTGAAATCCTACTTCAAAACAAAATTAACGCATTATAATATTAGCAATATAAAATATTGTAACATTTTATTTTTTTGCCCCACATGTAAAATTCTGATTAAATAGTCGTGTACTTACTTGTACGACAATATCTCGAATCTGAGATCAGCCCATTCTTTCATCATCTTGTCCAAAGCTTTTTCAAGATTATTCTCCTTAGTGGCGCTTCAGATATACCTTCAAACTTCTCAATATAATCTACCAAGTTGAAATCAATTACTTTCTCTAAAGACATTTCATCGTCGACAACAATTGGGAAGCCAACAATATCAGAAATCTTTTCCCAATGTCGAGCTTTCATGCCAGGATTACCCAAAGTTTGAATTATTGGCAAATTTGACTTGAATTCATCCATTTTTGTTCTGAAAGAACAAATTATCACTCTGAAGAAATCAATTGCACTTTAAGAAAAATAAAAACAAGATGAAATGTACTACATTACCTAATAGACTGTGCTAGATGATAAGTGTCAGGGACTTCTTGGAAGGATTTTTCCAGCTTATAAACAATTTATAATAATAACTGACGTCTCCTTCTATATCTTCAGGATCAAAACTACCAACCTTAAATAATAATTAAATATAATGCATTATCTGAATTATATTGTGTAATTCATCAATGTAAAGAAATATTTTACCCTTGTTTTCATCCAATTGTTATGCTTTTGTAAGAAGTCGTAGCCAGCGTCAAATAGTTTCTTGAAAGGCACAAGCTTATCATAAACGGACTTTCTTTTAGGATATTGCGACAATTCCCAACCAAATGATGATTCTTCCTCATTGAATTGATCTATCTTGGTTAGAGCAGTAGCCAACCTATTAGCAAGCATATCAGTAGTATCAATATTATTAGTAGTAGGTAGGTAAATCTTAGGTATAAAAATGCTGACAAATTTCTAACAATTATAATATTGTAAACAATTTGTAACAATCACATATATTTGAATTTCGATCTCGTTGTGATCTACGCTTTCGATTTATGCAATGCCAAATAAAATGAAATTATTTATTTAATTTTTATATTCATATTCAGCTAGTATTGACTATTCAAGATCTACTGTTTATTACTCCGAAAACCGTCGACACTTTAATCATCTTCTTATGTTTTATCCAATTCAATTACGTATAAGAAAATTACAAACGATTTGTTCTTACTTCTCATCCAAATGTCGTGCTCGTGATACATATTTTGGAAGTTCATCAAGCTCTCCCCAGTATTGCACCTCATTGCATTGAATTTCATACGTCTCTAGATCTTCAATGAATTTGGCGATACGGACCTAAGAAATGTATGTTTATTCTTTATATATAGAATAATTAAAAGATGATGATGTATCCTATGGTAAGTAGCGGTCAAGCTTATTAAATAACCAAGTTTAACTACGGGCGTACCTACGTTTCTCACTTAAACAAACTCTATTTCGGTAGGATGAGAAAAAAATTAACATAAAAATGTGACGTGCAAATAAAATAAGTTCAAAATAAATAAATTAAAATCTTTTCTGATCAGGTTATAAAATAAAATAAAAATTAACGCTGTTTAGAAATATAAACTATTTCTCAATTTTAGAAAAACTGACAGCATAACCCGTCAAAATTGTTTAAAATAGATTAGTACATTTCTAATTCATACCTTCACGTGATAACCTTAACAATAACATAACCCAGAGAAAATGCTTTACGTGGTCTCTAGCTTTGATTTAATAAATTATATTTGAACCCAAATCATTGGATGGGTGACTAACCTATTTATTTCCCAAGACTAAGGAAAAGTTAATAAAATACCACTTTTCAGTATCTCTATCACCATATTATAATCAAAACTAACCTTCAACAGTTCTTGATATTCTAGTTTCTTCTGATCACAGATTTCTTTACTCTCTTCTACTATACCAGGCATACGAGCATACCTAAAATACAATAAAAACTCACAATCACACTTTTATATATACTTTACCACAAACAACACATTATAAGATAAATTAGAAATATAATTTTATAAAATTAAATACCAATGGAAAGTCTGATTATTCGCCTTCATTTCCAACGGTGTGAATGTTGTATAATCTCCTAAGAACATAATATATCTCATTACGTTCCGTAATTTTTCCTCCATTTCTGAGATGAGCACATCTTCGACTTTTTTCCCGTACGCTATCAATTCCATGAGAGCTGCAGTATCCGCTGGCGGAGTTAGAAGTGTGTTGGAGATATTTGAATATTCGTCGTATATTCTGCGAGGATCACCAAATTTTTTAGGAAAATGATTATTAAAATGCTGGTAAGCCAATCATAGACGTATGCATGGAAAGAAACTTGCTTGTGTCGAACACCTTATTCCATCATAAGGATATTCACACGTATACATGGAGAATGAATGAACAGAAAAGTATGATTGATCTGATTTTAATAGATAGTCGCCTCCGAAATACAATAATGGATACAAGAGCCAACAGAGGCCCCACTCTTGAAACGGACCACTACCTGGTGATAAGCCGGTTTGTGGGCCTTTTCAAGAAGTGGAGGCACTGGCGAGAGCGTACCAATTTCGGGGAGCTTGAAAGAATAAAGTGTGAAAAATTGGAAGATGTTAGTGTAAGGAGTATGTATGCGCGCCTAGTCGAAGAAAGGCTTGCAAAAGCGGACTTCTCCGACTTAGATGTGGATAATGACTGGGATAGTATGAAAAAAAGTATAGCGGAAAGCGCAAAAGAAGTATGTGGATGCGCAAAGAGGCATATAACAACGAAAGGTGACAAATGGTGGGACGCGGATGTTAAATCTAGCGTAGAGAGAAAGAGAAAAGTCTGGCTAGATTATGTTGCATCTTTGCACCAAAATGACAGTATGAAAGAGATGAAGAAAGAAATTTATCGCCGCTGCAAGAATGACACCAAAGCTTTAGTGAAAGAGAAGCGTGAAAGAAGAAGAGAAGCTGACGAAGAACTTCGAGGCGAATACCAAACTCTTTTGGAGAGAGGTTAGGAAGACTCGGGGTTGTTCGTCAGCTTCCAGAATGGAAAGAATAAAATCTAAAGCAAAGGGGACATTCTTTCTAACCCACAAGAGGTGTTAGCGCGATGGAGTGAATATTTTAGAGAAATGTATGATAATATCCCGGATGCTGGCACCACGACCGAGTCTGTGACCGACTCCGAGGAGTCAGCATCCGAGATCACTTTGGAAGAGATCGAATAGTCGATAAGAAGTCTGAAAAATGGAAAGGCAGCAGGAATCGATAGTGTGTCTGCTGAGATGATCAAATATGGTGGAACCTGCGTCCGGGACGCTTTCCTGTCCTTATGCAACTTGTGTTGGAGGACGGGAAAGGTTCCCGAGGACTGGAGGCGCGCTGTCATCATGCCCTTGTATAAAGACAAGGGGTCACGTATGGAGTGCGCCAGCTACAGGGCCATCAGTTTGATCAGCACAGCATCTAAAGTGTATGCGAAGATTATTGAAAGGAGAATGAGAGTGGTATCCGATGGATTACTGTGGGATGCACAAGGGGGCTTCAGAAATGGAAGGGGATGTATGGATCAAATTTTCTCGCTCCGCAATATCGTGGAGAAGCAGCTGGCTTTGGGCCGGAAGGTTTTCTGCGGTTTTGTGGATCTAGAGAAAGCATTTGACAGGGTTGTGCGGAAGGACCTCTGGGACATATTGCCCGGATATAGGATTGATGGCTAATTGCTGCGTGCTGTCCAGTCCACTTACGAGGACTGTATGGCATGCGTGCGGGTGGACGGAAGCCTATCGCCCTGGTTTGACGTCAATATTGGCGTCTGCGTGCTGTCGGCTTTGCTGTTCATCCTATATCTGGACAATTGTCTCCAGAGATTAAGATTGATGGATGTTGGGGTGAGGATGGGTGATCTAGTTGTTAGCACTTTGCTGTATGCGGATGATGCCGTGCTTTTAGCCGAATCACCATCAGAACTGCAAACACTAGTCACAATGATGAAAGATGACTGTCAGGCGAGAGGCTTACATTTGAATACGAAGAAAACAAAGGTTATGGTGTTTGAAAGAGAAGAAACCAGAACGAATGCAAGTATAATGGTCGATGATGTTATGCTGGAACAAGTGAATGAGTTTGTATATCTTGGATGTGCTTTTAGCAGGAATGGAAGGTACACCGCTGACATAGAAAGAAGAGTAAATTTGGGGAATAGTGTGAATGGAGCGTTAGGTAAACTTCTAGGCGCTAAAAACCTCAGCCAGAAGGCCCAGCTTACCATACACAACGCGGTTCTAGTACCTACGCTCACGTATGGAAGCGAGAGTTGGGTATGGAATAGAGAGCATGAAAGTAGAGTAAACGCGGTCGAGATGCAAGCACTGCGCAAAATCTGCGGAGTGACGCTCGCGGACCGCGTTCGTAATACCGAAGTAAGAAAGCGAGAGTCGGGGTCAAGGTAAGGAAAGGAATGCTCCGGTGGTTCGGGCATGTGGAAAGAATGTATGATAAAAGAATGACTACAGATAAACAGATATACAATGCAAAAGTGGATGGATGCAGAAGTCGCGGAAGGCCACGACACACCTTCCATGATCAAATTAATCATGTGTTAGCAGAAGGTGATGATAGGAGCCTTAAGAACAGACGAGCGTGCATGACAAGAGCTATGAATGTCAAAGAAGCAAGTGAGGTGTGTAAGAATGGGCCTGTGTGGCGCTCTGTTGTTCGTGCCTACCCCGCAAGGGACCTGGCGTGAAGTTATGTATGTATGTATGTATGTATGATTATTAAAAACTACTAAATTAATTGTACCCATTTATTAAAAATAGCACACGAATGGCTGACATGACCTAAGTAGAGATAATACAAATATTCTGTACCTAATGGGCAATGGATTCACAGAGAGGTAGACTCCATAACATTTCCATTCTTTGTATCAAATAAAAAATAAATGGTTTCGTGTAAGTAATGAACTGCATTTGTTTCTAGCCATTTAGGCACGTAGTCGTCGTCAGCCAATCACAATCCGCAGCTGGACATAGGCCTCCTCAAGTCGGCACCACTCATCCCGGTCCTCCGCCTTCCTCATCCAACATCTATAGGTAACCTTACACAGGTCGTCAGTCCATCGGGCTGTATGGCGTGCCACGATACGTTTACCGAGACGCGGTCTCCACTCCAGGACTCCTCTGCTCCATCGACCATCGGTCCTGCAATAACATGACCGACCCACTGCCACGTTATCTTGCTAATTTTGTGAGCTATGTCGTTTACGTCGCTTCTCTTACAGATATACTCATTTCGAATTCTATAAGAGTTTCTCCCAACATAGCTCGCTCTTGAGTCCATTGAGCGATTTACTACGTTACGACTACCTAATCGTTTCTAAGAAATATGGTTGCAGCATACTATATATAGACATAACAAGAGACGGGCAGCTATCAGTATTGTACATATAAGTAATTGGTTTTTTCCAAAATGGATACTTATAATAGAGATAACAAAAATTTCAAAATCACAGCGACAGCAAATATTTTTAAAACTCACGCTTTAATCATATTCTGATAATCCTCAGTCATCTTTCTTAGTAATGTATTCGCCAATCTTGTTGCTGCCGACCTAAGCGAAGTGATCAAATCTCCCCTTTGGACTAAATACATTCCTATCATGATCGTCCCTTCAAGTTTTGAGGGTATTTCTCTTGACAGTTCGACATATTTAACTGATTCCGCACAATATTCCTCAAATGTTTTCTCTGGAAATGAGTTTATAAAATTTTCCACTTCAGATAAAGACTGTAAAATAATAAAACACAGTGTTAGAACTGCTATCTTAAATCATTAAAAATATAGAAATGAAATGTTTCCTATCATAATTTGCTTATTTGTTTCAATCATCAGTTAATAACAAAAATTATTTAAAAGCAAAAATGAATCGTTTAAAATGTTCGTTTTTATCCTATGGTCTGGGATACGAACAAATCTGCGACGCATTTCGTAAACGGGTAACTTCAGAAATTGCTGGTGAACAGAACATACGATACTTTTTATTCCGAAAAGTTGGAGAATTGGGTCTCCCAACTTTTTGGCATAAAAAGTATCGTACGATACGGAAAACTGCGAGAAATGTTTAGCAATATGTATTTATAAACTCAAATATGAGTGTTTACAGCTCGTTTTTAGCTCTTTTCTCACTTTAACATATAGTGGGCTTCAAGCCCGTATAAGCCAACTTTTCAGGAGATACAAAAAAAAATTCAATGTATCTCTATAAGTGAAAATTTGCATGTGTCTATGAAAGTACTTCCTTGATTACGTGAAATACTCTTTTTTTTAATTAACCTAAATAACAGAGGTGGTGTATCGATAAAAATATAAATGATAAACGAAATAAAAAAACGCATTATTTTTTTTATACGCCCCTCTGGCTTGAAGCCCGCGATATAGTTTTTATTAACCTATATTAAACTTGTTCTGCACGATGCAAACTAAGAAAAGTCAACTACATTTCAAGTCCATAACCTTCAAAGCATTCAGTTGGATTCATCATTTCTGGTAACATTAAATTAACTCATAAATATGAGTTAATTTAATGTTACTAGAAATGTTATTCCTGAAGCATTATCGTCCAGATTGCTCGTATCAACACGTGGATAATTACGAGTCTTGTCACAAGACTCATACCACTTAATACACAAGACTATTGTGTATTAAGTGATATGGAATAATAACAATTATTTATTATGTACTACTACTAGTTGGTATGTACTTACATCTCCGTTAAGAAGACATACGTAATCATCAAAATCTTGAACCCTTAATTCAGGACCGATTCTTTGATCGTTAATTAATTCCGTTATTAACTTCTTGTAATAATCCACAAGATCACCGTCGATCATGGGCTAAAATAGATAAATTTAAAGTGACCTATATTTATTCTTCTATGCTTATCCAATCTTAACATCTGTGCAGCGTACCGTAGCGCTAATTAGTTGCTTTAAGCAATAGAAAATAAGCAGTTCAGTACGAGTACAAAGCAGAGTGTAGCAGCGTTAGGTAGAGGCCAAATGATACTTCAGCCCCCTTATTAAGACAAATGAGAATTATAAAAGTAATAAACTGGCGGGATGCGCCATAACTTTCTTTCCTTCAATATGTTCTCATAACTTCATTTTAAATACAAACTTACATTGAGACTGCAACCGCTCCTCAGAGCTTATCAATTATATCTTATACTAATATATAAAGTTTAAGAGTTTGTTTGCTTGAAACGCGCTAATCTCAGGAACTACTGGGCTGATTTGAAAAATACTTTACTCAGGTTTAGATAGCTCATTTATCGAAGAAGGCTATATAGGCTATATATTATCACGCTAAGACCAATAGGAGCGGAGCACCATTGAAGAATGTTTCAAAATCGGGAGTATTTGCTATCTAGAAGTTAGTATTATTATAAATTCTAAACATGACGTGTCTACGTACATTGAACTATTAAAAAAAAACAATTGGAGTAGACTACATAAACAATGGAGAACACAATGAAGTTTTTTTAGATTTCTTGTTTGTTTGGCGGTTTGTCTGTTAGTTCGAGATTCACGTAAAAACCGATTTTAAAGCGGTTTTCGCTAATCGACAGTAAATTCTTAGACTTTAAATCTGCGCTATTGTTATCCTGGGAATCCAGCTAGATTTTTTTTGGAAATGATTTAAAATGGGCAGATTAAAAAAAGATCAAATTCCAATATGGTTTTTTCACTGATCGATAGCAAATTTAAGTAATACAATTGTGATAATTTTTAATAATTAATTATATATTAATTTAGGAGCGGTTTGTAGTTTTTCGGGACCATAATAATTTGCTTATTCTGGTGCAGTTTTCACTAAAACAATAGGTTCCATTCTTTTTTTATGCTGCAGTAGTTTGTGTCCTGGGAATGCCACGGGTATATCAAATCAAGAGTGGAGAAAGCCACAGGCATATTCTAGTGAGATATAAAAATTAATTTTAAATTAAAGATATAAAGCTATAATAATATATATATTCAGAAGACAGTACCCAGTACTGTAAAAACAGACTCCGATGAAAACAATAGAGAACTTACCCTTAAAGTGCTTTTACCGGTGACCGTATAATCCTGGTACAGCATGGTTTCCAATCTAGGCGACTGCCGACACGCGTCCATCAAGAAATCATACAGCAGACAAAGCTGATCTTTGAATTGTTTGAAGGAGGGTTCAAATTCTATGGCATCGTTTTGAAAAGCTACGTTTATAACAAAACCTTGATTTTTACCCTAAAATAATAAAAAATATGGCTAGAGCTGTTCTAACGATAATAGTCATGTATGTGGCGATGTCGTTCGATTTTCCGAATACACAAGTAGGCCTGTATGCGAGAACAACTCATATAAAACAGCTACAAATATAACTGGATACAACCATTACAAACTGCACGATTCAATAACGCGCAAAGTCTCTATATCGCTTATCGAATATACTCATCTTGCTTTGATCATGGTTCTCCCTAGACTGCCCCACCCCTCCATTCGGGCATGTTAAAACATGCCCGAATGTTAATGTACAGTTTACTATAAATAGTAAACTGTACATTAAACAATCGACTGCATGGACTGAGTTTTTCCCAAGAAAACGTAATCTGCACACCTGCTTTACCTATTCCTGCGAACGGCCATAAACGAAAACAATAACAATAGGCTATTCTCTAATTGCATTTTTTTTAAATTTTAAACACAAAGTAAACAAAATAAGTCCAAATGCGGGAAAGGTAATAAACCAGATGTGCATTTTTTTGTCGGTATGTAACAATAATATTAACAGGATGTATCGTATGAATTACGAATATTTTTTATTAACGAACCCCGACGTCCACAATGTAATCTGTGAATTCCCACATAGATTTCAAACAGAGTGTTTGCAAATTAAACGTCATGATGCAAGCTAAGCAATTGTAGAAATGCCTCATCTTTGACGCTTGCTTTGGCTCAGGTATCAACCTCTTTTTGCTGCCCTGCAATTTAAAAAATCGCTGTACTCAGATTCCGATAAAGACTTATTTTTATACAATACAAAACAATCCATAGCGAGGGCATTTGCCCGACAGTATGGCTACCACCCCTGGTCTAAAGTATGTCGCCATAACAACTTTGAGTTGTGTTCCTGCATTAGTGACGAGATTCCAGTCGCCCTTAAGAGAGCAGCAGCGCATTTGTAGCACTTTTGGTGTTACAAATGTCCATAGGCGACGGTAACCGCTTTCCATCAAGTGGGCCGTCTACCTGTTTGATGAATTCCTGCAATAAAAAAATATTAAACGTAGAATGCACTATATTAAATTATATATTTTTTCTAGTATATAATGTATATACATTATCAAATGTTTTCGAAATAAAATAAAAAAATAACCGTAAAATAATATATAGGTACATATATGAAAATATCATGCGTGCAGCTCCGAGCCAATCAATAACTAAGCACAGCTTGCTTATCAACGATAAAACGTATTTATAACTTCAACCAATACGGCCGTTAAGTATGTAACTTATTTAATTTGATTTTAGTTTAATACGAGTATGTATACAATTTAACTCATGCTTTTGATACCGACTACTACATTTCATTACAACGGGCTTTAAAAGTCTAGTACAAACTTTGTGTTATCGCTAGGCTATTTTTACTACCGAAGACAATAACCGAAACGGAAATTTGGGGTTTTTTTTATTAACAAATAAACGTACTCGAGTTCCGTGCCTTTTTAAAACTTAATAACTATGAAAGTTTTTGAGTTCATACACGCTTATTGTTTATTTTGTTACTGTGTGTGACACTAATTTTGTGATTTTTATGTTGTATTGTGTGTACCTTAAGAATAACTTATAACATATATTTTTTCTAATTTTAATACTAAACTTATGATGTAGAGTGTATCTGTTACTTGCTGGTGTTGTGAGGAATTGCAAGTGCAGTGTGTGCCTTATGTCTATACCTATATATATTATCTTAACTAGTGCCATGTGTAATTTGGGGGTTGTCAACAGTTTGTAACTATTAGCAAATAAAGTTATATGGGGAGTTTATTTAATCAAAAAATAAATATTAAGAAAAAAATATAACTACATAAATCGGTTAAAAATATATGCCGTGATGGTTATTATTATTAATGAGATTGGTTTGAACAATTTAAGTTTTGAGACTATTGTTTTGAGATAGTGGCACCACAACTGCCTTAGCGATGACATGAGTACTCTTCACCAAAGATGGCCAATGACCAATGGCCATTCTCAGTTGTATTGTAATCAATGATCAGGATTCAGGAAGCTTTGAGTGATCTTAAGAAAATATGAGATTCAGAACTAGAAGTGCAGACTGCAGAACCTATCAACGGTTATCTACATTTTTATTAACAAGTTAAAAACTTAACAAATGAGTAATAAGTATTAAGTATCCGACTTTTTTCTGTAATAGGGTTTTTCAGTGATTACTGATTAACACGCATACGAAATATAAACCGTTATATAAACAATAATTGCTTAAAACGGCTTTCCTAAAAACTATCAAATTTCATGAAAATCGGTTCGAAGTGTTGTTACATACAAAGCAGTAACCATGGTACACCGATATCTAAACCTTAGCGTGCAACAAAATAGAACACCGCCATCTATTAGTGAACCTGTAGAAAATGAAAATTATTATTGTTATTTTTTCAAGTCTGTGTAGAGAACAACAATACTAAACTTGCCAAATGTTGTAGTTCTTAATTAGTTTTAAGAATCACATTTTTTTAATTATAATTAAGAACGAGTGAATTCTTACGATAAATATGTTTATTTATTTCTACATTTTTAGGGACTAAACTAATGCAATAGCATTCTTCTAAGGAAATAGTATTTATTGGTTTGTTCTAAAGACGGGAGTTAAAGACTTCTTAGTTGGTTATTGTTTATTTGAATATATGATTACATTGATATGATTATATTAATATGATATACGTGTTATTTGCGTGATTGCCACCGTTAGAGTGGGTGTGCTACCGATGCAGCCGCCGATCCTATGCATGTGTGTAGTATATGGGTATGGGATGTCCATAACACCCCCCGCACTAGTCAGAAGCACGCAGTTCTCGTCCAGAGAAGAAGGGCTGATTGGTGATTGCCGGCGTTTCCGCAATGTCATCGGGGTTTTCCACGCTGGTCCTTGTTTCTAATCTATTTTTGATCCTTTTATATAAGTAGAAGCAGCCAATTATCAAGAGTATGAGATATAATGGTGTTATCCAAATATGGTATGGATGATCTTCTGTATTCTGTGTTCCTATTGGTTCTTCTTTTTCAATAAGTGACTTCATGATGTAGAGTTTATCCATTGGTATATTTTGTAGTTTTAGTGGCCTCATATGGTTTTCTATTGTAATATTTGAAAGTTAGAATGATAATAGTGTTAATTGGTTGTCCGTTCATTTCGTTACTATATTTTTTTATAGAATTCCATTTTGTGACTAAACTACATCCGCTGGGGACTTCTATCAAAAATGTGCCTTGAATGGATTTATAAGTTTATCCGTTACAACAGATTTTAATGTTAGTCTTCTGAGAACACGTCAGAACATAGTGATAATCATCTAGTTTTTGTAATAATTCTTCAGAAGTTTTATAATGAGTAAATTGGCATGTAGTCGATATTTCTTGGTTTTGAATTAATCGGAATATGCAGTCATTAGAATTTGTGGTTGAGACGAAGTCTTTTTCTTTGCAATAATAGGTTTGCTGAAACTTGTTGCATTGTGTTTCCGTATACTGGTGTTCTTCTTTATTCATGGCTATGTAGGTTTTTGGTGGGATCAATAAGACATTGTTGGTGGTTGGTGTGGGAAAAAGGTGATAATAGGAATATGTGCTTTTATACAATATAGGGAACTTCAAAATGTATACGACCATATTGTTTACATAATAAGAACCACTACTTATTATATCATAATAATCCCTTATTGCAGACGAATTACTTATAAGTACATACATACATACATAACTTCACGCCAGGTCCCTTGCGGGGTAGGCACGAACAACAGAGCGCCATTTAGGCTTATTCTTACACACCTCACTTGCTTCTTTGACATTCATAGTTCTTGTCATGCACGCTCGTCTGTTCTTAAGGCTCCTGACATCACCTTCTGCTAGTACACGATTAATTTGATCATGGAAGGTGTGTCGTGGCCTTCCGCGACTTCTGCATCCATCCACTTTTGCATTGTATATCTGTTATAAGTAGTTCCTGTCTATCATAAAGTTTTAACAAGATTTCTGACATGTATTGGATGCTGTTTTGGTCGATTATGCTATGATGTATTATGCCTAATTTTGAAAAGGCAACTGCATTCTCTAGCATAATTAAGTAGTTTAGAATATTTTGTAGGTTTAGTTTAATTAAGTTAAGAACACTGTTTATTTTTATATAATCTCTTAAATGGTAATTGCTCATATTAATTTCGTTTATGATTTCATTTAACTTTAAATGTATTTGATATTCGTTGGACACGATTTTAGTAAGAGTTATATTAAAAGTCTGTAATAATTACTTATTCAAACTAATGCCTGAATTATAATTACTAATCAGATGATCTTGATTTTTTTGTAAAACATTTATAGCATTGTTGTATTGGAGTGCATCTTCGTGGTCAAGGTTACCAGTTATGTATTTGATGATCGAACCAAGGCCGTCGAGACCGCGTTTATTTTTACGAGGAGAAAAGCTTAATGAATTAAACTTATTATAGATTTCTTGCAGCATGTCAACAAGTATTTGATTTGCTGTTATTAATGAATCATTAAAGTAAATAGGATCAGCGGACTTAATATATTCTATATATCTACTTACGTAATGTTCTATATTATTTATACTATCCTTGACTAAATCTAAATCAAAATAATGCAGAAAAACATGTTGAGATATTTCAATTTTTGCTGAACCTAATTTAAACGGTAGGATACCAGGGTTATCTGTAAGTTCAGTCAACCTCAGTTGGCCCTGGCCTGGCCTCATGTGAAGTATTCTGGAACAAAGGTTTTTGTAATTTTAGGGGTTTTTTTAATATTCTCTTATGATGACTAACATCTCTACTATCTACGACTTTTAAATCTATTTTTTTTTATTTCTACGACCTACATATCTAGGTTTCGTCTTATGACGTACCGCTAAAGGATTTTTCACATAAAGAGGGTGGTTAATTTCATACCCAATTGGTTCTGATCGGCGAAGATTAGCTTGTGCTAATGTTCTTTCTTGATTATCTTTGAGTTTTTGATTAATATGCGAGTACAAATTCTTTGTAATTTCTTTATGTTTGTCAATATAGTGTTGCATATATATATTTTCGGTATTTATATCGAAAGGGTTGCGAATATTTATATGTCCGTTAATTATTTCACTAGGCTTATGTCCCGTAGTTGAGTGAACGCTATTATTGTAGCCCAGTATAGCATATAACATTAGAGTATTAATAGATATATCGGAATTGGTAGATTTTAATATCCTTATGTGTTCTAAAATTGTGGAATGGAATCTTTCTATTATTCCATTTGATTGAGGATTATTCACACTGATAAAGTGTGAGTTAATTTTGTGTAGTTTTAGATATTCCTTAATTGGCATATTTTTGAACTCTGTTCCCTGATCTGCAGTAATGCTAATGGGAATTCCGTGGTGAGATATAAATTGAGATAATGCCTGAACAACACTTATACCAGTCAAAGATGGTAAAGGATATGCTTGTACATATTTCGAAAATACATCAATAATAGTAAGGAATTTTTGGCGATCGACTGTAAGCGTATCTATGTGTAAAGTATCAAATGGCTTTTCTGGTATTGGAGAACTTTGAAATAATTGCTTATTTGGAATCCTTTCATACTTATTAACTTGGCAAGTTTCACAGTTATTTATATATTCCGTAATATGTTTTTTTTTATATTGGGCCAGTAGTAATTTTGTTTTATTCTTTGCTCTACCTCTAATATTCCCCTATGGTTAGTATTATCTTCGTGAAAATGTTTAATTATTTGAAATTGTTTATCACAGTTAACCACGTCTTCTATGAAATTTTTGGAAAATATTAATGAATAGGAAGAACTTTGAAATGATTTTTGGAGAGAAGTTGTAATTATTGAAATAAGCTTACTGTCGGAAACATAAATGCCATATTTAACGCCAGATTTAATGTATTCGGTAAACAGTTGTTTTACACTACTATCGATATTATTTAAATCAATTTGGGCTAGGATTCTTTTTTTACCAGTAAAAATATTTATAGTTTTAGGTGTACAAGGTGAATGATATACCGGAGTAATAAATAAGTGATTATCAAATTTGTTCATTTGTTTTTCAGTTATTGGTATTTCCAAAACAGGATTCTCAAGTTCGGTGTGAACCGTGTTATTAATATCTTCGTAGACAGTTTCACATATGTGCTGGGCGTCAGACTGATTTACTATCATAGATGAAGCTAGATCGCTATTTACTGGAGATTTAGAACCTGGCACTATATTAGGTTGTATATTATCCTCATCAGAGCTATAGCTGTTTACTGAATTGGGGCGATTTTGGAGCATAGACAAGGGTATGTTATCATCCTCAGAACTATCAAGCTCTTGTAACTCTGAGCATTTCCTCCATGTAGCCAATGGCAAATTATCTTCAGAACTCGAACTGGAAACGGAGTCAACATTGTTATTATGTATTTCAATTCTAGATAAAGCGTCTGCGTTAGAGCTAGAGTTCCCTTTTCTATAAATTATTTTATAATTAAACTCTTCGAGTTTCAATCTCCATCTAGTTAACCTACTATTAGGTTCTTTTGTGTTAAATAAATATTCGAGAGGTTTATGATCGGTAATAATATTGAATATTCGGCCATAAAGATAATGTCGAAAGTACTTTGTAGCCCAGACTATCGAAAGTAATTCTTTCTCGATAGTGCTGTATTTACTTTCAGTGTTATTAAGTGTGCGTGACGCATAAGCGACTGGCGTATCCGAACCTATAACGCCTTGCGATAACACTGCACCGATGGCGTAATTTGATGCGTCTGTCCGTAAGTTAAAATCTTTTTCAAAGTCAGGGTACTGCAAGATGGGATCATTAATAAGTAAATTTTGACAATGTTTAAAACAATTGATATAATCTGGGGTCAGTTCTATTTTCGCGCCTTTTTTTAAACATGCGGTCATAGGTTTGGTTACTTGAGCGAGATTTGGAATAAACTTTCTATAGTATCCTAATAATCCAAGAAAAGATTTTATTTCTTTTACGTTACATGGTAGAGGATATTGTTGGATAGCTTTTATTTTATTAGGGTCTGGTTTCACTCCTTCTATAGTAACAATGTGACCTAAGAATGAGGTTTCTCTTTTCATGAATTGAGATTTACTAAGTTGAACCTTAAAATTAGCTTCTCGCAACCTTTGGAAAACATCCTTTAAACATTGAACATGTTCAGACAATGATGTTGAAAAAACAATGATATCATCCATATATACCATAATATTCTTAAGGCCATGTAACACACTATCCATAACACGTTGGAAAGTCGAAGGCGCATTTTTAAGGCCAAATGGCATTCTTAAATATTCGTAATGTCCTCGACATCCACTACCATCATCGACGCTAAATGCTGTTTTTGGTATATCTTTGGGATTATTTTCAATTTGTAAAAACCCAGACGCAAGGTCAAGTACTGTGAAATATTGACAACGGCCCAATTTGTCCAATATTTCTTCAATATTGGGCATGGGATACCTGTCATTAATAGTTTTTTCGTTTAATTTTCTATAATCTACGACGAGTCGCCATTTAGGTTCTCCCGTAGAGTCCGATTTTTTAGGCACTATCCAGATAGGTGATGACCATGGACTGTTAGATGGTCTGATAATATTTTGGTTTAGCATCGAATTTATCTGTTTTTTTACTTCCATTTTATGTACATAAGGATATCTATAAGAACGGGTAAATACAGGTATTTCATCAGTAGTATTAATTTCATGTTTGATTTTATTAGTAAAAGTTAGAGGAGTATTTTCGTCATAAAAAATGTCGCTATAAGATTGACATAAACGTAAAATATTATATCTTTCCTCACTATTTAAATGGTCTAATTTAATTAAAGATTCTATATTTGTATTTTTATCACTAAAAGTTTCGATATTAAATATATTAAAGTTTTTATGAAGTGTATGCGCCTTAAGTGGCGAGTTTAAACTTACAATGATATCACAGTTGGTTGGGTTGCAAATTTGCAGGTGTGCATATCCGGCCTTGGCCTCTGTTATCGTTGACGGGATGTTGCACTTGTTTATACTTGTCTGGGGCACAAAGATTTCATCATTTTGAATAGTTACGGGAGCTTTAACAAATGTTGAACAATTTGCTTTAATTAGGGCTTCAAAGAGATTGTTTGAATTCGAGTCCATAATTTTTATTAGAATTTTCGCAAAAGGTGTTATTAAATTATTTTTTTCCAGATCTATTTTACATTTTAATGATTTTAACGTTTCATAGCCTGAAAGGCCGTCAAAAACGTCGTGAAACTTATATATGTAGAATTTAAAAATATTGTTTTCGTTAAATTCGGAAAACATCGGGATGTATACAGAGTGATAATTTTGTGTACTGCAATTAATGTTCGTCACCGAGAATGGTTCATAATTTAACACAATATGTGGATAATACATTTGTGTTACCTCCGGTGATAAAAATGACTGGTTTGCCCCAGTGTCTATCAATAGTTTAAGGGGAGGATTTTTAATTTCTAAGTATGGCAGTTGCCTTTTAATATGAAAATTAATTTCCGTCAAAATTGGTGCCCGTTGTTGACATTCTGTTGAAAATTTTGGCAGCTATCTACTGGTTTTAACTGCTCTGTAGATATTTCGTTTACAGATTGAGTATTATCGGGGTGATAAACTTCCGGGTAGGTACCGAAAGATGCTTGATTATTATTAAAATTTGTAATTTTTACATTTTGAGGTTCGTTTACACTGTGATAATTTATATTCGGGGTATAGGTTTGCGTCGGCATTTGTGCAGAACGGTATGAAATACCACTCAGTGGTTCCGGTTTCTCTATATATTGGGGTCTCTGTTGGGTGTTGTATGAATACCTAGGCCTAAAACCCGTATTTATTCTATTTGAATTACCCGAAGGAGTTCTGTAATTGTTTTGCATAGGAGATGAAAATTGTTGACTTCTAAAGCTAGGGAATCGAAAAGGTTTATTTGTATTATGAATTGGTTTGAAAAACTGAGACAATTGATTAGGCTTATTTTGCGATGAAAAATTGCTTTTTTGTAGATAATATATATTTTCTTCTTCTTTAATATATTGTAAAGCTAAAGGTAAATCAACCGGTTTCATAGCTCTGATAGTAGTACCCAATGGCTCTTTAAGGCCAGCTAAAAATGTTTTCAAGGTCTGCGCTGTAAAAAATTGTCTTTTACAGTCGATAACATTTGAAATTGTTTCATGAAGATTTACATGATTAATTATAATATTCAGCAAATGCATACATCTGTTGTAAAAATCGTGAGCGGACTCATTTTCTTGTCGCATCGATACTAAATCTCGGCAAAGACAATTTTCATCTCTTTGATCAGCGAAATTTCTAAGGAGAACTGATTTTATAACATCCCAAGATGAAACACCGTGGATGTTAACTACTTCTTCGGCTTTACCTTTAAGTTTATTAAGAATGCTATGTAAAATGTATTGATTGTTAAAATTTTCAGGCACAGTAACGTCATAATACTGCGAAAGTATAGTTTCACAGGTGGATATAAATCGGTATAATTGGTGAGGATTCCCGTCATAATTAGGAATAATTTCTACAGATGCTTTAATACTATTTGATCGATTACCATTTGCTTCCATTATTATTATGGAATAATAAAAAAAATAACAAAAATAATAATGAAGAATAATATCTTTAGAACTTTTCAATTAATTAAAATAATCCACGTTTTCTCTACTATTGTACACTGACACTAATTATAATATAACTCTACAAACGGATCCAACGTTATCATAAAATATATTTTGTTAATAGACGGATGAATCGCCCTAATAACAAATTATGTAAACAGAAAATTTGAATTAACACTTATTTAATTAATCAATAATTATTTAAAATTTGATAAATATTGAAGTTCACTATAAAGCACAAAATCACAAGAAAAAATAATGGAAAAGACTCACAGGAAAATAACCCATAGCCGCATTCTGAAGCGAGGTTGAACTTGGGAAACTTTTGATTTTTGAAAAGCTTCAAATCCTTTATCCTCTTAGACTGCGCCAGTTAAAGACTTCTTAGTTGGTTATTGTTTATTTGAATATATGATTACATTGATATGATTATATTAATATGATATACGTGTTATTTGCGTGATTGCCACCGTTAGAGTGGGTGTGCTACCGATGCAGCCGCCGATCCTATGCATGTGTGTAGTATATGGGTATGGGATGTCCATAACACGGGTGAAAGAGTGGTGTTTGAGTTAAACAAGCGTTAGGCAAGATTACGATAGGACTGCCGTTTATTGACAAGAACGTATTGAAGCTTTGGGTTCTTTAAATAAAATGTTATTAAGTGCTCGTAACAGCTGACGAGCACGCTAATTTTTTTTGGTGCAATTCCAATCTTTTAAGATGTATGCTCTATGAAAATACTATGTTACTAAAGAATATTTTGTATTGAAGATTCAAAATTAAAGTTAATATTGTATATCATATTTGCAAAAATACTTCACTCGATATTTATCCGATAAGTTCGTCAAATGATTGAAACATTGATTGTTTGTAACATGAAAAATGGATATTACAGTTTGATATCTATACCATAATAAATCATGAAATAGTTCGAACTTGTACAATGGGTTTAAAAATGTGAAACAATCAGGGGGGGGGCTAATTCGGATCAGCGGATTCTGAAAATAAAATTTTAAGAATTTTTATCCATCTGTCTGTTAGAGAATCACGTGAAAACTACTAAATGCCGATAAGCCAATCGATATCCACGGCTGGACGTAGTCCTCCTGAAGTTTGCACCACATAATCTAGTCTTCCGCTTTCCTCGTGCCAGTGATCTTCGCTGATCGTCGGTACATCTGACTGGAGTGCATCCCACGCCACGTTAACCGAGACTCGGTCTCCACTAATCTAATTAGATTAATGAAAGGACCAATCACAAATAGATAAAAGGTTATTTTGATGTCGTGCTTACTTGAAGGAAAACCGCCTGGAGAGTGGGTATCCACTGATGCGTGAGCACATTGCCGGCAGCTTCGATATGCCTCTTGCACACGAAACAAAAGTCCTGTAACTCGTACGCCTCGTTGGTGGTCATTATGTCCTTCATGCTGATCAGTCTTAAGTCACTGCGATATAGTTCAAGTCGCTTGTAAAATTTTGGAAAATACACTTTGTACAAATACTGTTAAATCACACAAAAATGGCAGGTCGAATGTGATCACAATTTCACATACGCACGTGTCATCCACGTGTTCTACTTATGTATGTACAAATTTTAAAAAATACATTTATTTATATAATTATAATATAATTAAATATAATTTGTATCTAGATACTAGGCTTCACGATAATCGGTTTATTCAGTTTCTAAAGCCTTAAAGAAGGTATAACCACTAACATCCAAACAGACCGATTTCCACAATAAATTTAGTAAAAAACATACAATATCTTACTTGAATTGTTTGTACCAAATCTGTAACACCTGAGCAATGCATGGATTGACACTGTGTAAATTCTTGGTCAAATATTTCTTGGCGACCGCATAACGATTTCTCCAAGCATCATCTTTCTTAGACAACTCTTGTTTTAGTGGAGTGTCTTCTTCTTCCAAAGACTCCTCCTGCAACGTCTCCATTTATGTAAAACCAATGTTTAAATAGTACATTCGGACTTCTACTTGATTGTGCCCTACGACATAACTAGGTCCATTAAATCACGGAAGAAGATTCCTATTTTAGGAATGATAATAATCGCTCCTTAAAACAGAAGCTCTTGAACCCTACATGAGTATACGCGTTATAGATAATTCTTATTTCACATTTTGGCGTTTTATAATTTAAAACACTTTTTAACCCAAATCAGTCTTAATATTAAAGTATTGAGATATTTCTCTTCATAATAATAAGAAATTATTAACTTAACTTTCAGATATGATGTAAAGAGTTTTTCAATTTCATTTTAACTGGGCTCTTTTTATTACTAGTATCTATAATTCTCTATAGCCAAATATATTCTAATATGACAGAGTTACGGCCTACATGTAGGCCATGGATATATATGGTCATATATATTAGTAGGTAATTACAAACTAAATTAAATATATAAAATATTAGTTCTTAACGTGATTTCTATGGTATACTCTACCGTATTAGGATCCTTAAGGACAAAGTCAACTATAGCTTTCTTCATACTCATCATAAAGTCTTCGCGCATCTCGTCTGTGCATGTAAGTAGTGTATCTTTCCATTTTTTTAGTTTTGGGGATATTAAATTGTGAACCCTGCAACAATTACCTATCATAAATGTGTAGCTCTGAATATGGATTTCGCAAAACATTGTTATAACAATGTCGGTGTCTCCTTTTTGTAACTCTAAAATCAATTGGATCTTAGACTTCAAAAATTAAGTGGCTTTTATATATATTTACAGATTTTTTTTATTTGCCGATCTTAGTGAAAAATAGAGGGTTCAGCCTACGACAATAGACTGAATAAAGAGTTTTTCTAGATCAAATATACCTACTTTAACCAACTTAGGTACTACTTATTATTTCAACATTGAATTTAAAAAAAAACACGTATATCCAAATTACCGCAAAATAATTCGATTATCCAAAGGTGCAACGTGAATAGTATCTATACCGTATCGCAAATAGTAATAGTATCGTAGTAAATTCTTCTCTTCCGTCGATGGAATCGCGTCCATTTCTTCAGCAGGTTCCGGTTGGCAGATTAAAGACATCAACTTAGCTCTAAACTCTTCTCTGGCTTTTCTCATTGCTGTATAACTTTTCATTACTGTGAAACGGATTTAAGAAATCAATACAAACTTCGAAAAATGACAGAGTATTTTTATCGCAAAAGCAGCAAACAGACAGGCGGCCCATCTAATGAAAAGTGGTTACCGTTGCCTATAGACGTTTGCAACACCAGGAGCGATGCCAACACGTTGTCAGGCTTTTTCGATGGCATAGGGGGGAATAGGTGGAAACCTCTTCACTCAGCTGAGATGAGAATGTTGAGATGGATGTGTGGTGATGTGCTTACAAGATAGATAAAGTGAGAAATGAGTACATAATATCTTTGAAAGTTGCATCCATGACTGAAAAATTGAGAGGAAGATGATTAAGGGGATATGATGAAAATCACGTGACAAAAAGAATGTAAGATTGGTGGGTGCAAAGGTAAAGTAGACCAAAAAAGATGAGTGGTGTGACAGAGGATGTATGTCAGAACAGAGGAGTGTGGAAGGAAAAGACATATTGTGACGATCATAAATAATAGATAATGTGAAAGAAAGAGTGGGTATAGGATAAAGAGAATGGAATAGAAGAGGAGGGATATAGGGATCAGACACAAGGAATCGGATGGTGATGGGATAGGGGAACGGATGGAAGAGGAGCCATCGGAAATCTCACTCATTGCACGAAACACGATTAGCTCAATGCAAACCGTTTAAAGAGGACATTCTGTGAGAGGGTGGTATAGCAACGATGGAGTTAGCCTTAAGAGCCATATTGAAGTAATAATATCAGCATGGCTCTACCACGTACAAAAGTTAATTTTCTGTTACAAGTAGTTATAACTATATAGTCGGAACACCAAGGCACCAGCCTCACACTTCGATGCGGTGAAGCTGAATTCTTAAGCCCGTATGTAAGTTTGATCCTACTGTCCATTTTTAATTTATAAATTTTATTATTTTTGCAATTTTACGACACAAATACATAAGAGCTTTTATTTTCGTCAATTCAATTATATCGGAGATAAAAGGCTGTAAACTTTATAGACGTATCTACAGGATTCCGAATTTGTTATATAGCTGATAACTTTCTATTGCTGTCCTTAGCCAGCTAAATCTAAATAAATATTTTTCTATATCAGCGTTCGTAAAAAATACTTAATTTATTTGGGGTTTATTTCAAATATATATACTGAATATACTAAAAGATATAAGAACCAGCTGCATATCTTATAAGATGGAGTTTCAATACTACTTAGGAGTAAAAGTTCGCCCACCGCTTGATCTCTTCCTGCTAGGTCCAGCCTTGGCAGCCTGAATTCTAGCTGCCTTAGAAGTAGGTGCAGGTAATTTCAAAACTTCCTCGGGCAATGAAAACAAAGGTCGCGTCCGTATTTTAAAATCTTCAGGCATTGATATCTTGGGTATTTTCGGTAGTTTGACGTCAGACGTTGAAGGGGAAGGCTGAGATTTTTTACGTGTGGGTTTACTTTTCTGCATTTTGACCTAAAAGAAATATAAACAGGATAAACTATTTCAAAATATCCCGCTTACCCCTTTTGAAACTGGATTTTTTTTAGGAACGCTTTGGAATTGCTATAAACTTCTACGTAATTCAATGGTACAAAAAAATGTTCAAGGTAATATATTATTTTATGCATAAAATTGCAACTTTCATTAAATTGAAATAACTTGTCCTTAGCAGAAATTGAATATTACAGGCGAGAAAATTGTTCACAAATTTTGATTCACGTTGTAACAAAACGTTTATCAAAAATTATGTCAAAATGTCAAATCTGTCACAGAGGAACCATAAATCTAACCTCAAATATTGGTTTTTAGTCTTTTTGAAATAACCAATAATATATTTGTGCAATATTTCTTTTGCTTGCCTCTGCATAAAGAATAGAATTTCTTGTAGTGACTGTAACAAAATTTACATATTTTCAAATTGACCCGAGAGGTACGTAATCCCTATATTACGATGAATTATTATTTACTATTTTACACTTAAAAGTACTTATAGCACATAAAACACCAAATAAAACTAATTAAAATAAGTAAAACTAGTTTTTCTGCGTATTGTAGAATTGTTATTGTCAAACTATTGATTTCTCCATGGAAACTATCGACATTCATTTGTTTCACTTTTACAGCCAGTATTAATACAACCAAAAAGGTGAGCCTTAATAGAAACCATGATATATTATAATCGATTTTGACATTAAAATCGTAGTGATTTTATACTCTTTGATTCAGAAAGCCCCCAAAATTGACAATAATTTCAAATTTTTATAGGTTATCATTAGATGAAGTTAAAAGTAAAATCATATGCCAAGGTTAGTATATTGTTTATGTTTTGTAAATCATCTCTTTGCTAAAGTACTCTGTATTAATCCAAACACGATAGTGTTTTAATAATGCTGTTAACCTTGATCAATCTATACTGAGCTCTTCTGTCCTACTCTGATGATGTCATACCAATGTATAGTAAAATGTTCTATGGTATACTACATTAATTTAGTTGGATGGTGTAGTAAATTTTTGAAGTTACTAAAGTGTTTTGCTTTAATGTTTTGGTGATTTTACTGCTGCTTTAAATAGACTGCTTAGTAAAGATTGGGCTCTTATGATTGTGTGTAAGTGAAAATTTTAATCAAACTTACTATGGCTTGGAGCTTCTTTACTTAATATTTGTATAACTTTTTAATTCTAAAAATTTCAATTTAATGCATATTAATTGTTTTCTTTTGCTTTTTTATGCAGTAAATGGGTGGGGTATAGTTGTAGAGCACATTTTTGAGATATAAAGTGTATTTGGGGTGGTTATAAAACAAAATAAACATAAAAAAGCTCCACTTTGCTTTCCTCCTGGCTTAGCCCCAAAAAGTTCAAATCTATTCATAATAGTTCTTAATAAATAAATGTGCCCTATAATGATACTGTACCCCATTAAATTAACAGTAGCTGAATTTCATTTATTTTTAAAGGCAATTTGCTGAACTTGATACCAACATACAAGATATTGTTAGACCAATTTTGAACATACAAATACTTTGCTTTAAATAAGGATTGAACATGCAAGCTCTAGAATAATGACTATCACAAGAATAGGCCAGAAATATTACAACTGTTAGAAATGCACCAATTATTTTTACTGTATGTCAGAATAGAGGAGTGTGGAAGGAAGAGACATACTGTGCCTACCCCAATTAATTGGGATATGGTAAAAGAAAAGAGAAAGAGACAGGAAAAAAACAAGTAACTAAAACTTCTCAAATTCTTTGCTTGTTGTAATTATATTTAATTATATATTTTCAGATGATATTCCAGTTGGTGAGAAGGCTACACACTAGCCCAGTGTACAAAGCAGCTGAGTCTTCTTTGCTAGCTAAACTTCGAAAGAAAACTGGTTACACCATTGCCAATTGCAAGAAAGCCCTTGAAATGCACAACAATGATTCTGACAAGGTATATTACTGGGTTTTTATTAAATATAGCATGTTTTTCATATTATACTTGCAAAAAAAATATTTATTAAAATGTTATAAAAGTTACTAGTCTGCATGCACAGATTTTTGTAATTTTTGTATGACAAATTTTCCGAAATGCTGAACTTA
Source organism: Dendrolimus punctatus (assembly GCA_012273795.1). Lineage (NCBI taxonomy): Eukaryota > Metazoa > Arthropoda > Insecta > Lepidoptera > Lasiocampidae > Dendrolimus > Dendrolimus punctatus. The sequence continues at coordinate 5,752,030 of CM022536.1, forward strand.
CTAAATAAATCCTCCCCATGCACCTTGGCATGATTTTGGAAAAAAGCAAAATCAGTTATATATGATGCCAAGATCAGTAAACATCAATTTTTTATTTAAATATACGGAAAACTAGATACAAATACTGTTATTAGTCTTTAAAAATATGTGTTAGTAATTAATAATTAATAGTGATTTGGTCCTCTGTATGAGTGCCAACATGAGAGGACTATTGAGTTTAATGACTACTACATTCAGGATGCTGTTGCCGCTTCTGCACACTCGCTTACCAGGACCAGGGAGGCAGCTTTCTTTTGCCAGATGGTGTCAAAGCCATGCATGTATCCAAAAACATATCTATTATAACTTTTACTCTCCTTTTAAGTTTGTGCAGACTTCAGAAAAATTATATTAAGTGGTATAATTCAAGTGGTCAAACAGAATTTGAAAATAAGATCTGATTGAAATTAAATGCATTCTATGACAAATCTTATGGTTTTCTATTCCATATAAACAGCCTTTGCGGTTGAGTGGTCTAAGCATTTATCTGCCTAGCTTACTGGAATTCAATGATACTGAATTTAATGCCTGGATGGTAAATTTCATAAACAATCTTTTCATTATTAGTATTGTTGTATATTATCCATAAGATAAGCTTGTTTAGGTCAGGGATAGATAATGTTCATATGCTGATTGTGATGAACCGGAACGAGGCAAAATCATATGTTTTTAAATAAAAATAGGACTAAATAAAATGAAACACCATTTTTTCTTTACATTCGAATTGCAACCAACTCAATTTTCTTTTAATTATAATAATATAAAAACCTAGCAGCCAGTATTACAATATTTTCACAAATAAGTATTTATTCCACAACACTGATTATTATATATAATTACTATAGACATAGAGAAGTTTTATTATACTTAAAATGTTTAGAACTAAAAATAGTGTCCGTTTATGTTACAGGCCGAGGCATGGTTGAATGAGCAAGCCCAAGCAATGGGATGGGCGAAAGCAACAAAATTAGCCGGCAGAACAGCACTCCAAGGACTGGTTGCAGTAAAATTTGACAAGGGTCATGGAGCTTTAGTAGAGCTAAACTGCGAGACAGATTTTGTTGCAAAAAATGATAAGTTCCATAAAATGATTGAAGATGCAACTGTGGCCTGCTTTAAGTTTGCACACACTCATATGCAAGCAAAGGGCCCTATCACAAAGGTAAACACATATTGACAGTCAAAAATAGAATAAATAAGTAAAACAACACAACACATTATTGCTTTTGAGTTTATTAAAGAACCACTCGAACCCAAAGTTCCACCTGCTATAGTCTATTCTACTGCTTTTATATTATATTATATATTCTCTATGATTATATGATTGATGAATATTTTAATTTCAAATGGACTCATTCCTAATAAGAAGGTAATATAATAAATTGACTAAATTACATAAACAAGTTAATGATATTTACCTTAGTTTAATTAATTTATGAATAATATATAACCGAAAGAGACACAGTAAATTGAATATATATTTTTTATTGTAATTATAATAGCATCATAATCAATAATATAACCAAAAATATAATCATAATATGTATATGTAGTCATAAGTACTAACCATGTTTCAAACAAATAAATCACTTTGACTTTACTGCTGTACTCCTCTTGGGCATGGAACAATGTGGCTTATTAGGCCTTAACATGCCATGCACCTTTGAAACCTGAATTTTGGTTTCACATAGCCTATAACATTTTATGATAAAAGTTTTCTACATTTATCTCTCGTCTCTAAAACATACGTTCAAAATTTCTAAATATTAGTTATGCCCAAGACCCTAAAATGGTTTAAACTAGCTCACTGTCACATTTAAGTATATTTTAATACGCATATTCTCTTTCCCACCAATAAATAGGCTGTCTTGATTAGCATACACACTTATACACAGACAAAATATCAATTTATTATTTGAATTTGCATCTGTAGAAACTATCATATAGTCCAAGTAGTGTGTTTATCCCCTCTGTCTAGAGTTACATAAGGAATTTAATAATAATTAGTTCATTCCCAAGGTCAGTTTAAGGACTAGAAGAATCAATATTTTACTTTTAATTAAATGATAAATTTTATAAGTAAAGAAAAAGCAAACATGGATTGGTTTGTGTTTAATAAATAATCATTATTAAATTGTGCCTCAAAACTACAAAATAGGTAATATTATTAAACATAATAATAGCAATTAGTTCTTTAAAAACCTGACTGGTATGTAAATAAGTTTTATTATTTATCTTTCACAGTCGCATAGAAATTTAGTCTAATCATTTTTGCTTTCTATAATGAAGCAGTGGAATTTCTTTCACAAATTCTTGTAGCATAATGTTCTAAAGGTTACACAAACAAAGCCCCAGTCTAGTATCCCTATTATATTATAAATGCGAAAGTAGCTCTGGTTGGTCATTTTGGCCTTTTTGGTCATTTTGACCATGTCGGTCACTGTGGCCTATTTGGTCATTATGGCCATGTTGGTCATTTTGGCCTTTTTGGTCATTTTGACCATTTTGGCCTTTTTGGTCAAGTTTTGTGATTTATGTTGTTTACAGATAGACGGAGGATGGTATAATTAGCGATATAAAATGAAGTGAATCTTCCGTGGGCAAATACATAAAAATTTAATATAATATAACTTAATTTAATATAATATAATCTTGCTCTATAAACAAGAGACACACACTGAGGTTAACCCGCTGCGCAGCCGCGGGGTAATCTCTAGTTGTATATAATCAGAAAAGAGTTTTTAACAATGATTTCTTTGTTTTTCAGATGGAACTCGACAGTGAACAGTTAGCAAATTTAACTACAGATGGTGGTAAAAAGCTCTCAGAAATACTCGCCTTGTTCATAGGGTCCGTCGGCGAAAACGCTGTATTGAGACGCGCTGAATGTTGGAAAGCAAATAGTAAAGAAGTGAAGATTTCAGGATACACCCACCCCGCACCTAGTGTACTTGGTGATTATTCATCGGGTAAATATGGAGCATTACTCGCTTATAAACAACCAGACGATATTGAAGACATCGGGAGGCAACTTTGCCAACACGTAGTTGGGTGTGCACCAAGAAAGATTGGCGACAAGGACAAAGATAAACCAGCCAAAAACTCTGATGATGAAACGTGTCTGATCTTCCAGGAATATTTACTAGACCCATCTTTTACTGTTGAAGAGGTTTTGGAGCAACATAAAGTAGAAGTTATTGATTACGTACGGTTTTCGTGTGGTGAAATTGTCGAAGCCACTATGCCTGGAGTAGAGAAGCAGCCATTGGACACAGTGCAAACTCTACAGTAAATGAAAATTGTGTTAGTAGTTTATTATTAAATACATAATTAAAGTAAACCAAAGTGCATCAACAGTCCTTTTGCTAATTATATAATTTATTAGTTAAGTTATATAATTCCAATATCTGCTAAATCCAATCCAATCTGCTAAATTAATTACATACCTGGTACAATTCATTACTAAAGTTATTCATTCTTATAATATGAAAATTTATTAAAACAAACTAGATTCACATTTACTAATAGTGACACTATTAGTATAATTAAGCCCAGTTTTTTTTTCTTGTCCCATAATAGATTTGTGTGTGGACTTAGCAGGTATTAGAATTTTATAATTCGGCTATACCCAATTTCCGGTTTTTTTCACCCGTTTGATAGAAAAAATAATTAAATATAAGAAAAGTGTCAGAATATGCAGATAAACAATTAGTACTATTGTTTACCCAAATAAACAATTTAAAAAATGCGTGGTTGCAATAATTTATAAACGAATAAAGAGCCTTAGTAGCTTGTTTAGTGTACTCGCGTCCCAAAACCAAAGGATACGGGTTTGAATCTTGGTCGAAAAGCAGTTTAGGAAGTTTTCTGACCTAATGTGCTCATTGTTACTGAAGGTTAACACGTTGAAACCTGCACGTCGAGATAACTGATGTAACAATAAATTCGAATACTTAAAGATATGTGGATAGCATTCTAGAACTTCGGATATCGTGCGTCGAAGAAACCCTGAAAATTTCGAAGTCCTGCAATTTTTTTCTTAGTGCTCCGATCATTAATTTATTTATTATATAATATTTATTTAATTAATGTCCTTTAATTTTTGTAACTAGTGTAGTTTGCTTATAAAAAAATTACAAAATTTTCTCTAGTTAGTTTTGTAATATATATTTTTATCGTAAACTTAGTCGAAAAGGAGACATTGTCAAATAAATGCTATTATGAAATTGGCGCCATTTTTCCAATATGGCGACGCGAGCGGCAAAGGTCCGAAGTGGTAAAGTTAATATCCAGAAAGTGCACATCAAAATCTATAAAATTAACCAATTTTAAATAGTCTCGGAAAACTCACCAGGTAACCCCTTTTTTCGATACAAATGACGTATGGGACAAATATAACATTTATTTTAATATGTGTCGGCCCTATTCAGTATAATTCAGTATCAATAGTTTTTTGTGGCTGCTTTAGTAGTAGTTAGTGTCGAAGAAATAATAAAATGATTTATTTGTCTCAAAAATAAGTAACAATCTTTATTACCATAGGAAAGACACATTACAAATGTGGGGTCTTAGAAACTAAATGATTGATTGTTGATTGTTGTACTAGCTCCAAAACTAGTATTGACTGTATCTTTGGAGCTACTAGTGTTCTCTGCTGCAATTTCTACTTATACACTAACAATGTTAGTCGTAAAAATGTGCAAGTGTGTATGTATGTGGTGCACAGTGAATGGTGTGCTTACTCTCCAATCCGTAAGAATTCGTCTGTTTCGTTATAATCGAAAGTTAAAAGCCAATGTTTCAATTTGTACTTTATTTCGAATTTACATAGCGAGACTATCTTGATGAGGTAATAAATACACTGTATAATATTTCTTGGCGTTGAAAGTGTACGTTGCGAACTTTATTACCTATTCACCCAGAGAATAATTGTGTGTTGTTTATATTTAAATAACCTAAGTAAGGCTGGTATGCACCGACTTTTAACCAATGGTTAAAATAAAATAATCGCTGAAAATGTATGCATAAACAGTGATTATTTTATTTTAACCTCCGGTTAAATGTCGGTGCACACTAGCATAAGTCGCAGTATCAGCATAATTGAGCATGGTGCTGTACGTTGAATTGACCATAAAAGTTTTAGTTTGTATATGTAAGGTTGCATATTTTTAGGAAATCTGGCTTCCTGCTAGTTGTCTCGATTCGTGCAATACGAAAACTTTTTTAACTTAATAGGTACAAAAACAGCAACAATCAGGTGTAACTATTGTGTATATTTAATATCCTTTAATTTTTATTTTAAGAAATAAATATATGTAAAGTAGTAACACTATGATTTATTTAAAAACAAAAGTGTAGTATAATTTTGATACACTTCACGACCTGCTATTACTATTAACAATGCATTATTTTTTGTAAGAATCTGCATTTAACTTATTCTTATTTTTGGCTTTTCCTTTCCATAGGAACATTCTACAATCTTTTTTCCAGAACATGGCTATTTGGCTGGATTCGAAGTTATATCCGTGATAGTTTAATACTTCTGGCGAGACTACATACAGGGCCAATGTGTTCTTTTCTCTCGTTCTAAAGGGTCCTGTGCTAGCGGGTCTTAGAAGACAACCGCAGGGGCATACTGTAGCTGCCTTCGGTGCTGGCACCATGTTCATTCTATTACATAGGTTTATCCTCTGGAAATTCGAACAGAGTCTTAGCTCTTCAACCCCACCTGTGAATGACTGTGTCGCTCGCAACGCAAGTGGTCTCGCATTTTGATTTTCCATGTTTCTAAATCCAACAGTGGAAAGCGACTTTTTAGTCATATTTGGACTATCTTCTGGGCTTCTTTCATAACATTCACTTTCTTTATCGGAATTATCGTCTGTGTACATGATTTTATTTATTGTCTTTAAGATAATATAAAAAAATGACAGTTCCCGTCATTTGTTTACCGTGCAGACATTTGTTGAACTTTTTTTATTTTTGGCCTTGACATTCTTATATACTCTTTTATAATAAAATAGGTTTCTAGGTAAGTATATAACAATTATTATACACATTATAATATTAAACCATCATCGGGGATCAACCAAATAGATTCATCCGAGTTGAAAGCCCTAAAACTGCGTATCACGTTCGCGTTCACGACGGTATCCAATGGCATTACAGGATTCACATTTATATGGAACACCTTCGTTGATACAGCCACATTGAAAGGCAGAAATCTAATATAGACTGCAAATAAAACCTTATTTGTGATGAATTGACCAGAGTAAAACGAATGCTGATCGCAATAAATAGTCTCAATGTAGGTCATTCAGAATTTACTCGAGCTGATTGAATTTGCCACCCAGTCAAGTAGCGCAATACGTAGAGCTACTGATAAGTTAAAAGTAACTGTAATCGAATCGGGGACAACTTACAGACTTGTTGCGAAAACGATTTTCACAAAGCATAACGAGCAAAGTATAACATTGATTTTTGACTGAATGTTTAGTACTAGATAACGTTCGTGTCCATGTAACAGTTAAATTATTGTATTTTGGGAAATTGGTAAAGACCATAGGAGTTCGTATACAAAGTGGGGAGCCAATATCTATCTATGCCATATAGCCTATAGTTGCCATCCTAAGTCTTCAACACAATGGAAAAAAGGGACAGGAAGCATTGTTCGAGTTTCGAAGTAGAACTAGTAAGCAATTAGAATTTAATCACTAATAAATCAAGTGTTACTTTTCCAGCACCGAACACTACCGACCTGGCCAGAATCACGCTGCCCAAGAGTCCCATATCTCTATAGAGGTCTCACCCGGACTAAAGTGAAATTCGCAACGGCATTTCTAAAAGCCTAAATGCTCTTTGGATTTTCTAATTCCGTCCCATTACTAATAACCTTTAAATTAACCGATATATATTGTAAATTACGATTTAAACTACGGTTAAATAAATAGATCAAATATATTCAGAAAAATAATCCCTAATCGCTGTCGACGGGGACCGTTCTTAAAAAGCATTACCAGCATTGTCACATTGAGTTGCAATAACAGTAATAGTTGCCTCGAGCACAAGCCAGATTTTGTTCACATATTATATGTATTAGACTCGTCGAAAAGTCCAAATAGTTGATGAGGCCCCGCCTCCCATGGCCACAGGGTCTCGACTCTAAAAACTAAAAATATATACCAATTATATTGTTGTTTATAAACATAAGTTATACCGTGATTCCTGCTACACATTTGCCAGTTGTAGCGTGTCTCTTTATTATGTTTGCGGTCATACCGCATCACACCGTGACCAAATGGCTAGCGAAAGTGAACGTAAAAATCATGTCGAATGAGACAAAGCGCGCGTCCGAGCGTGCATCCTGTGGCGAACTAGCACCAAACGCTGATGCGGTCCCCGCAACTCGCAGTTTCAATTCGACCCACACCTGGTGAAGCCCTGATGGTAGACATTAACAGTGGCATACCCGCGTGTCCATATACGAAAGGAGCAGATTGCTAGTTAAACGTCTAATGCTGTTCATGGATGACTATCAAGAGGTAAGTAAATGATCTTGTCCTATACTTATCTTTAGTCATTATTATCATAACACGAGCCTATCCGTACGTACAGTGTAAACTGAAAGGCTTGTGAATATAAGAATAAAAGTATAATAAAACTACGTTTTAACGGTTTTAAGCGCGGCAATTTATTTGATTTTGGTTATTCCGACGTTTAGGCCGCAATTCAGTGGCCGTGGTCACGGACGACAAAGAACAATTGACATCTTTATCGCGGAAACTTAAGAAAATATTATTCAATGAAAGTAGGCTAAAAAAGTGTGAAGAATAAACTGAAGATTAAGGATGTAAGAAATTATGTGAGAACAGAAAAGACGTATGAAAAAACACCTCACTTTATACGAACTTAAAAATTGGAGAATGTTAAAGGAACAGAGACTACCATATCCATAAATACAAATTTCATTTTTAAATATTTAGTTGTGATTTTAAAATATAATACACGTGGTTCACGTAATAAAAAAAAAATTAATAGCTTTTATTATGAAAAATAAGTTGAAATAAACTTTGTTTTCCCGCTGACTACTAATCAGAAAAGTACATAATACCTTTATGAAATACCCAATAAAAACTTAGTTAATAAACCAAAACAGTTCTGAAAACCATTTAGACAAAAATGCAATTTGTTTTTTAAAAAAACAGTGAAAATAATTAATCAAATTTTTCTTCTAAAGTCGTTAATAGCTCGTGTTGTTTATTGGATTAGAAGCAATCAAAGTCACTCATAAAATACTTTATGTTAAACGCTCTAAATATCAAACGGTTAATAATTGGCGTTAATGATTGAGCTGTTAATGTACACGACTGATGCCGGCAGATGAAAACGTGATAGCCACCAGTACCACGCCACCCATCTACCGACGCACCAACCCACCCAGACTTTCGCGGGCAATAATTTATTCCTCTCGAAGATTTATTAAAATATGTAAGTGCAAGAAGCGTGAAGCAATTTTCTTTTTTGTTTGTTACTCGACGGCCGGCGGTTAGTCTGTGAGGAGTTTAGGGACGTAGCGGTCGTCTCATAGTGCCTTGCTTTCTTGCGACGGGTTGGACAGTTTCACGTGTACCGCGCGGTGATGACACCAGTCCGCCCCTGAAAACCGAGACGAAAATGCATATCCTCGAAATTGGAGCCGATCATGTAAATACGTGTTTATGTTTCAACTCTAGTGATATATATCTTATATGTTTATAATGTTTATTATACATACATACAAAAGTATGAAAGGATTAATGTAAGCACATGAAGAGGATAGTGTGTGCAAAATGGAAATGCATCCTCTCCATCCCCTATATATATGATAGAATATATATATTTAAATACAACAAGATGCTTACTGGTGGTTACCATGAATCAACACGATTTAATATATCAAAATAACATATATATGAATTATTGAACGTTGAGATAGAGAGAATACTATACGCCCGACTGACCATTGATTTCAATATCAATGGACTTCATTGATAAAAAAAATATTTAAGTAGGTACTAAGTATTATTATAACATCATAACAGATGTTTATTTTTTGGTGAAGTATTATTATTAAAAAATACAATATGTACATGTTTTATAAATAAATACATAATATTTCAGCCCTATTTTGTATTGGAACGAAATACATTGTATAGCATATCATGCTTAAATCAAATCAAATAAATTTATTGTCAAAAAATTACATAGAAATAATGCTTTCATAGGTTCCGCACTAGGACTAGCCTGTATCGCAAACACCATATACGTGTGTGACTGACTTAACAATTTATATCACTAATTTTAAAAAAATATAAATTATTAAGTAAATTATACATAAATAGAAACATTTAATTCTTTGTCGTCTTCATATTATTCAAAAGTTTTGTTTCGCTTGACACAAATTATTCTGATGTGTTAGCAAAAAGTAAAAGTAATATCCATTTGAATCATATAAATTTTAAATAATCCCGATAGACATATGTAATTTTATTCGTACTTTTAAGTGATGTATTTTGAATATTATACTACTACCTTAATTTACTAAGTTACTGGGTAATAGTTACTTTGATTTGTAAATATATAAAACTGCCCTACCTACTAAGATCTATTATACTGATGACCTACAATTTGCTAATGTTCACCCGTTGGGCCATTCTATCCAGAACACTCCTTTGCCCTTGGGACGCTCCTAAGCTATTCATCATTCACCCAACCTTTAGCTTGCGTTTCCGAATGAAAGAGTTCTATTGCAGAAATCACGCAATGGCAATTACGTAATATTACACTGTTGTCTTTAGGTATTTTGTTTAATGTTAGATATTTATTAGATCTTCGTGTTAAATAATAGTTTAATTTTTTCGAGGGTAGTTTTAATATTATTGTATCCTTTTGTCGGAAGACTTATCGAATGCTTAAAAAAGTATCTCTATTAATATTATAAATGCGAAAGTAACTCTTGTCTGTCGGTTTGTCTGTGTCGCACGCTTTCACGGCAAAATTACTGAACCGCTTTGACTTAAACTCGATGTATATGTGATACTAAAGTATACCGCGGGGCAAACTCTAGTACGTACCTCCTGTTTAAAGAGCAGGCGTTAACACATGTTAGTTCTATTTTCGGAAGGTTCTCTTAATTTTATATCGCAAACTATCCCATCTCTCGGCATGAATAGTATTTATGCCCATTTTCGGTATTAGAACTACATTTAAACCAAATTATAGTAAACCGATCCAGTACTCCTAGTACTTTTCAGTGAAAGCTTAGGAGACAGACAGATTGAGTTACTATCGCATTTTTTATAGATGATATTTTTTTATATCTATAAACTTGAGAAATGGTTGGTCTCCCATACAAACTTCCATCCCCTATTTCAATCCGTTCTAGTTTTATTTATCTATACCACGCCTATCTGTCTGTAAACTACATAAATTATCAAAAAAACCTAAACAAAATAATGACAAATTAACAAAAAGCTTTCACGGATAAAGTACTAGGAGTATTGAATGTGTTTTATTGTCATTTTGTTTAAATGTAGTTTTAATGCCGAAAATCGGCAAAAATACCTTCATGCCGGGATAGTTTACGATATGTGAATCGCCCGGAAGCATAAAGCACTAACATAATAACTTAATGAAATTTAACCTGTATTAAAGCCTGCTCTTTTACCAAGAGGTACGTACTAGAGCAAAATCTAGTGCTGGTTTCGGGGTCGGGTCGGAAAAAGGGGCAAGATCCGCGTCACAGGCGGGGTAAACTAGAGTCTTCTTATAACGATATATAACGTTATATATATATAACAATCTGACTCAGAAACATGAATGGTCGATTAACTAAAAAATCAATAAAAAAAATTGAATCTAATAAATATGTAATCATCAAATTGTCATTTTCGTCACTAAAGACATTAACAATTAACATAATTAAAAAAAAATCTTTTAACAAAATTAATACACTCATAAAAAAATTCTTATTAATGTATATATTTTATATCATGTATGTATTTATAAGATATGTATATTTATAAGATACTGATTCGATAGTGAGAATAATGCAACATACCCCTGTTCTTATCAAATTTTTTGTCCATTCAAAGGTTATCTGGAAGAAATCGCTAATAGACATAAGACCGCCTATTGTATTGTAAAATTTTGGTTCTGTTAACCGTTTCTTTAAAACACAATAAAGCATATTCATTCATTCATTCATTCTTTATTTCGGTACTAACAACTACATCAAAATAAAACTACGTTTTAACGGTTTTAAGCGCGGTAATTTACTTGATCTTGGTTTATCCGACGTTTCGGCCGCCTTTCGGTGGCGTGGTCACGGACGACGTAGTTTTTTGATGTATACAAGTCGCGAAAACTAAGGAAAATGTTATAACTACAAACAAATTAAAATAAATCATTGTATCACATTTATTTAAATTAACAATCTTTATTTGTTGGCCGGGCCAGAAATAAAATTCTGTTTCAAACTGATATAGGTACCTAAACTCTGAAAACTAACAACTAACACGATCAACGAAATAGTTAATTAATACTGTAAGTTATGTAATTTAAAATTCTATGATGCAGTAGCATATTTCATCAATTTGAATGTTGCAATATTTTAATAGATGCAGTTATTTCATCTTCTAAATGAATTCGTTGTGATTATTTCTCGATTTTAAAAACGATTATACAATTTGCTTTTTGTTGCAACATTTTTAGTGAAATCGTAATCATGCGATCTTATTAAATCAGTACAGTAATTATAATTGTCTTAAAAAATAATAATAAATATATCCAAACAGTCAAATGCATAGTTAATATTTATTAATAAATAAATATTTAATTTTTTAAGGGAGAAATAAATAAATATTTCATTTCATTAATTAATATCATTAATTCTATAGAAATAAGATATAAATAAAGAAGCACTTGAAACGTTATGATGTTTGCGACTTGATTTATTGATCTTTGCGTCTATTAACAGGAAGATGAAGGAGGCAGCGTACGCGCTGCAGAGGCTGCTTTCCGCACAGTACCACGGGATCACACAACTTTCCTTGTATGGAGAATCACGGTAAGTCGAATCTAATAATCTCGCTGGACCGTCATACTGATTCGTTGTCCACCATCAACCTTGTGATTAAAAGAAGAGATGATTACGCGTTTCGGGAGCTTTATAAAAGCTTATAAGCCCCAAGAGCCTGTGATCCAAAACTCGCAACAGCAAACGACACCAACAAGTAATTTTCACTGAAGATGTGCATATCGCGATGCTAATATAAATAGAAGATTATATTTGTGCATCATAAAACATTAACACCTAGAGCAGATATAATTGGGTACAATTTTAATCGTCATAAAAAACTTAATAATCTCCTTGATTTTATATGGATGGCCTTGTGACGTCATAATTCTAACGAGTCAAATAGCTTATTAATTACTGTTGCTATAGTAATTAAAATTATTTCTTTGACGAAATTTTGAAAATTACTAATAATTCACACATAATATAACTATAATCTTACATTTTCTGGGGTTTTTTTTGTAATATGTTTGTGATTTAATTTTGTATTCTGTTTGTACCTCTTGTGTTTTTATTAATCTTGTAAATGTTTTCATGTGGACAACGTCGTTAGCTTCAGTATTATTATCAAATTGTATTGTAACTTTTTTTTTATTTCATATTTTCATATTGTAGCTGTTTGTTTTTCCTTTAAATAACTAAAATAAAATAAACCACAAACTTCTCCACTCAGCTGAGATGAGAATGTTAAGATGGATGTGTGGTGACGAGAATGGATAACGTGAGATTGGGTACATAAGGGGATCTTTGAAAGTTACGCCCGTGACTGAAAAATTGAGGAGGAAGATTATGTTGGTATGGGCATATAATGAGGAGGGATGAAAGTCACGTGACAATAAGTGATACAGATGTAGAGGTAGACCAAAAAAAAAGATGGATGGACTGTGTGAAGGATGATATGATGATAATTATGTGGTGTGACAGAAGGTGTATGTCAGAGTAGACGAGTGTGGAAAGAAAAGACATATTCTGCCGACCCCAAATAATTTGGCTATGGTGAAAGAAAAGAGAGAGAACCCTATAATAATTCCAACGGCATTTTCATTCGAGTCCTCGCAACTCGTAACAGTGTCTTTACAATCATTTTATTTGCCAGGATGTATCAAACAATAATACAGGCATCTAAACAAATACATTTAAACTTAAGTATGGCTAAGCAAGAATGTAGTTCATAATATAATTAGTCCTTGAAAATATTTTACATCACAACGATCATCTAACAATATTTGTATCCAATAAACGTATAAGTAAACATGTATGTCACGACATCCTCGTAACATTGATCTTGAATTTCAAGAACGAGTTTCAAATTCATACGTTCTAACTTAGTTGTTTCAATTTCGCTTTTTCAGTAGAATTTTATAAAAATGTAATTAGAGATCGTGTGAATGATCAGAATGAATAAAAATATTTGACGTTGGAAATCTTCGTGAGTTTGTATATGATTCATAGCTAGAAAGATAACTGGTTACAAGCTACGCGTAATTAAGTTAGCTTGTTTGATGATTGATTGTTCGATTAGTGTAGCTCTTTGATTGGTATAATTTTGCCTTGATATCAGTAACAAATGTATATAAAAATGAAAGTCAAAAAGTTTTTAAGTAATGATCAATCTAGGATTTAGTTACATGTAAGATATACCTATACTTTAGTTGAGGATTATTACGAAATTTGCTATAATAAATAAATAAATAAATATTAAGCGTTCTTAAGCTTCTAATTATATACAAATCCTTGAAGGAAGTCTTTGTCAGTCTTCGACAAAAGCTTCTTCCAGATATTTATCTAAATTGTTGTTGCGTGGTATTACGGAACGTTATTTTACTATTTAAATATTAAATACTCATGCCACTGCGCCGTTTTAATCGAAAACCAATCTAAAGTAAAAAAGAACGTTTTTAGACACGTATGGGTAGCGTGAGAATATTTATATAGTAATTTCGCCTACTTTGAGCATATGCTAATATTACACGAATGTCTTATAAGCTGCAACAATAACATGCAATTTCATATACATAGTTACTAACACTCAATATGGCGCGCATGGAGATGCTATCACCTCTCAAGGTCTATGTCTGGTATTGAATTTTAAATTTCATATTTACTTATGCAGTAGATGGTATATTAAGCTATTATAATTAGAGTTCCCAAATTGCAATGATAATGTATGTAAAATTTCTTCTAATATAATATCTCAATTAAAGCCTCTATAGTAGAACAATACTCAAGCCCAAAATACGATTGAAATGATATCGTAATCTATAAAGTCCCAGCGCTGGTCTCGGGTCCCTCATTTCTGGAAAAGGGACAGTAAATCTGTCATACTTATTGAAGGCGGATTTCAAACATTGGTAATCTTCATGTGCCGGTTTCCTTAATATGTTTTTGTTTACCATCAGTACGTGACACATACAATGACCGACACAAAAATAACGTAAACGGTGTATGCTTCCCCAGCAGAATGGGGATTGTTCACAAAAAATTACCCTCTGATTTTATATTTTTATTACGTAAAATAGGGTATTTTAAGATACTAATTTGAATATTTTTGTATTTTAAAGCGTTAGTTTTTTTATAATTCGATTTTAAAATTATTTCTCCGATGACGTCATAAGGGACAAGTTCACATTGATTTCTTTGCCTAGAAAACAAAAATAATAAAAGTAAGTTTTATCTATATATAATCATAGTAATCTGCTACTATTAAATGTCACTTTCATTACTCATTACGTATCGTGATCATTTTAGTGTTTTTTGTCGCTAGGCTTATAATTTTTACGTGTTCCATTATTATTTTCTATAGTTATTGTTTAATTTTTTAAAGTGGTCCTTAGGGAAAATCCATGTTACGGAAGTTAAATCAAATAATGTACAGCTAGTTTTTTTTTACACCTGAAGCTGGCAAACAGGCAGACGGCCCACCTGATTGGATTTAGTAAAGTCAAATAAAGGTCAAACGCATTTCTTACAAAATACAAGAAGATCGTACGTTTTTTGGAATTTTAACTAGACTGAAAAAAGTGAACAATCCAATTGGAATAGTAATACCACATTTTTGGCCACTGCTTCAATTCACAAATCGTACAAACTGAATATATTTTTGACTGCAGAGAATATCACAGGGCTACACTTCAATTTAAACATGACAAGAAAAGTATTGCGTTTATCCGTATGAACCACCCAAAGCAATGCTTTCAAGGACCTCAACATAATATGACTTATCAATAGCCCTTAGCCATTTTAATTGCATGTAAAGCACAATTATTATAATATGTATCGATAATATAACCCTATGAAGATTTTTAATTTGTCTAGACGTTCCAGTTGACCAGATGTGCGAACACCGTGACGACATTTAAAGAGTAAACGGTAATCTTAACAATGCAGTTCTACTTTCCTCAGACAATTGATACTGGGCGTATTCACACGTTCATAAAATATATATTGTTACATGCCGACAAAAAATGTAAATGCACACCTGCTTGCCATAAACCTGGTTTATTACCTTTCCTGCATATGGACTTCCTTTGTTTGCTTTGTGTTTAAAATTTGTAATTAAGAAAAACATTCTATTGTTATTGTACTTGTTTTATGGCAGTCATTAGGCAGGTGTGTCGAACTGAATTCTAAGAAATCCGATCTATGCAGGCTGGCGGCCACATTGTATCGGTGCAGCAATGGGCGAGTGGAGAGATCGGCAGTCAAGCGAGGATTACGATACGAGTAAGACGTACCTTCGATTAGCTATATAGTAACGGACTTTACGCGTGCTATTGAATTTTGTAGTGCAGTTTGTACTGGTGGCGTCCAGTTATATTTGTTCCTGTATTATACGTGTTTGTATAGTTCTAATAAATTCTATAGCAATTCCAACGGCATTTTAATGCGAGTCCGCACTCGTAACAATATTGTGCGTATGCAAAGAATACATTCAGATTGGATTTTTTTGCAGAGTATTGGAGCTCCAATGCTCTGTTCGTTCTAACCAGGTTTTTTGGGTTTTTTTAACCATATATTTAGATCATGCTGATATTCCAAGACCAAATAGTTGAAAATCAAATCTTGCCCCGGGGATAATTGTGATTTTAACTACAACGCTAGTATCAAAGTGTTCACTAATGCCCCTTCTACACTTGGTTTAATCTTAGTATCAGTGACTGTCCAAATGCGGCTTATTTATGGCATTAAAATAAACGCCGTTAATGATTAGGTACATTATTGTTTATCCTCTGTTTAACGTCATAAATATTGTCGCAACTCAGAAAACGCATTAAAGTCTTAGCTACATCTGCATGACATAACACTAACATTATTCCAAGTGTAGTAGGAGCATTAGCGTTTCAATGTATGTATTTTTGCTATTTGTAGCTTACTCATAAGTAACTCAATGCAAGATTTAAATTTTGTGCCACGTAACACCACGACCATAAAGAAATTACTTATTATACTCTCATTTGTGCAATATCACAAACCTTATTCGAGTTTACGCATTTAAGTGTTTCTTTTTTAAACAACAATGAATGCTTAAACTGCAGTGACACACTATCGTTTTCTGAGCCCAGCGTGAGAAAGGTCAACTAACTAAACTGACTTTTTCGCACTAACACAGAATACAACAATCGCTACTCCTCGAACAATGTGTAAACTGAAATGTCGAAATGCGTGACCATTCGGAGCTTCATGAGTGTTCTTTACAAATTCAATAATGATGTAACAGTGCTTGTAAGTACATCCGGGCTTTTGTTTCGTCTTGACGATTATTCGATTTTTTTTATTTATTTTTTTTATTGCAGGAGATCAGCAGACAGGCAGACGGCCCACTTGATGGACAGCGGTTACCATCGCCTATGGACATTTGCAATACCAAAGGTGCTACGAATGCGCTGCTGCTCTCTTTAGGAGCCTGGAACTGGTCACTAATGCCGGAACACAACACAAGGTTGTTATGGCGACATACTCTAGACCAGGGTGGTAGCCATCCAGTCGGCAAATGCCTACACCTGCTGTGGGTTGTTTTGTCGCCTCTTACGACAGGCCGCCGGGCCGCAGGAAATTGTATTCTTTCTCCGTTCCTGCACGGATATCGAATTAGGTTATCTCGACCCTACATGAATAATGAATGCATTGCTTTCATTTTACAAGTTTTTTTTAGTTATTTATTTGTAAAGCGTTATCGAAACACTTAAGAATAACTGAACTATGGTTTTAACATTTAAGCCAATGTAACAGATAAATTGTGATACAGTTAAGTTTTACAATAAGTTCCAAAACGATTGTCATATTCTAAAGAGCGAGCGTTAGAAGTACCCTACCTATTGCCGCCAGTAAACTATTTAAATTTTGCCGTCCCTACCGACCTATACAATTACATACATATACATACATCACACACAATCATATTAATTACAATTATTTATATAATTGTAATTATAACTTAATATTTATGCACTATCGTCCTAATTACGCCACCATTTTCTTCTCTCTTTCAATTAGTATGATTATGAACTAGAGGATCGATGTTTTAATTCATATATTATTTTTAAATTCTAGTCATTTAATTAAGAATTTACAAGAAGTAGTTTTCGGATATAATTCAGAGCTAATAAAAGCTCAGTCATTTACATATATTAACAAAGCGGTTAAGTTTAAGAGTTAAGGGCTAATGTTTTGGCCCCAAACGTACCGCCTCTAAAATCTGCCACCCTACACTCTAGTCTACTCACTCAGCCTCCTGATAAGTCCGCCACTTATAGTTTCCTTGGTTTACACTAGTATAAAACCAAGGAAACTATAAAGTTGCATATAAAAAAAGGTCTCAGTTGATTTAACTATCAATAACCATAGTAATAACATCAAAAAGCAATCATGGCTTACTAAATGTCATGAAATATTTACTTTGTGATAAATCTCATAAAGAAAGACACGAAGACGAAGAATTGACGTTAATAATTAACATTATTATTTAAATAAAGATGAGTGATCGTGATAGTAATAGCAGAACAATACTAATGCCTTATACCGGTCGCCCACTAATAATGTACCAAGTTCAAAACAATGCTCTGCAATTTCCTGAGCAGAAACACAACAATGTGACAGGAGAAAGTACTTATTTAGTTCAACGCGGAGATAATAATAAATTGCACCAAGATGCATGCTTAATAGTGAACGCGGCCTGCAATTCCATACAACATTATGCGTGCGCGTTTAGCCATGACTTCAAAATATTTCCTTATCATATTGTTCTTCGAGTAATGACAAACATTGTACCATTCCTTGTATAATAAAACATTGTTACCGTTCTTTACATACTTTAAGCCGCGTTGAAAATTTACTATACAAGCTTCTTCATTTATATTTACAAAATATGCGGCATAGATTCGGGATATCGCTCCCGTATGATCTTTAAATAATTCCTACCCTATTATTATTATTCCTAGGCCTACCCCACCAACGAAGTCTTTAAAAAATCTGTAAATTCGTGTGACTCGAACCACAATATAGTGTTTTAGCTAGACGTGTTACTATGGTGTTTCTTGTTGCTTCTTCTCATTAAACAGCGATAACATGTTGCGAATAACATACAGTCATAAGGTTGGACAGTCAAAATGATCAAATACTAAGGACTGTCCAAAGTGATCACTAATATCTATACAACGAAGGTCCAGTGATTGTTCAAACCACCCTCCTTAACCAAATCTATCAGAACAGTAATTTGAATTAATTTTATAAAACTAATAAATTTGACTTTGTTCATATTCATATATTTGAGTGAGAAGCGTGGTCTCAACAATTAGATGACTTTCCTTATGTCGTCAATATTTCTGATTATTTACGATGTTCCTAATTATTTGATTTTCTTTACTTTCACTGACTATATGACGCTGACTGTATACAACGTAGGAAGTAGCAGTAATTTTTACCTTATGTATGTCCTTCGAAAATGTTCTCCAGTGATATTTAGTTTGAATCAAAACTTTTGCATATATTAAAATTACCTCTAAAGAAAACAGAATTCGTAGAGTATAGCAATATGTTTGCACGAGAGTCGACGAGATACCTATTGAGAAAACAGTAGTTGAAAATTACAATTTTAAATTATAGACTGAACTGGAAAACTAGCTTTAAGTGGAGATAATGTTTACTATTAGCAACCACTTTCCGCTGCAGTTTCATAAGTGCCATTTTACTTATATAGCATTTCTAGTAATCAAATACCGGATTATACATAATAGCTAATCAGCTTTCATTGCATGACACGCAAGTGATTGTGTCTTGTTAACACAGTAATTGCATTATGTTTTCTGCTTTTCTGCAAAACTTCACTAATATTTGGAAATATTTCATCATTAACATCTTTTGTTGATTGTAGCCGACGGACTTGTCCACCTATTACTGTTATGACTTTTTTCACTACATGTTTTCACGTTTAATTAATACGTCTTAGAGCAAAATTTATGTAAGTTCTGAAGTTAATTGGAATATTAATTATTTTATTACTACTAATCCCAGTTTACAAAGTACAATTATTGCAAGGCGCTTGGAACGATTCCGTCGTATCCTAATTTGTGTCAGTAATGTTCGGTAAAGATTAGTAAAGGTGTTGAAAAGGGAATTGGTTTCCCATGTTCTCTCCTGCACACATTAGAGTAGATGGCACTGGAAGACGTCTAACGACCTTCGGCTTCCTTAAAGCCCAAGATAACTCGTCACTTACACAAAGGCTCATCATGGTTTCCAAGACTAAAGCGCACATAGAATCGACGCAAGTCTCATGCCGCCTCGTTATCCTACTGTTTGTTCTAGAGCATGTCCACCTTGCACCAAAAGAAATCTACTAAATTTCATGATAATCTGTCCATTCCCACGGCCCGTATCTAAAGATTGAACCTACGTTTAACACGGTTTATCAAAGGGAAGTACTAAACAGTATTTGGTTCACTTTAGTCATGTGAATATATTCCGCTCGTTTCCTCTTCGCCGAAACAGCACTGGGAGTAAGCTGTATGTTACTAGGTAGAAGACTGATTTTTAACAATTCAAAGTTTTTGAAAATGGAATAATAATTAATTTGCTGTGTAGGTTAATAAATTACTTATATATCTTTATCTTTGTGAATCGAATACACCATACCGTAATTAAATTTAAAAATATCTACATATACATAAAAATTAATCTACATCCTTTTGAAATGGAGCAGTTGACTATAAAACTTGATAATACCTTTCAAATTGCCATTGTGCCGGAAGAATAGTGCCGGTGAGTCATTTTGTACACATCTCGGTACCGCTATCCAGACTCAATAGAACAGAAGCACTAATCGGACCGAGACTGAACGATTTTTAACTTTAAACAACAATAATCAGCCTGTTCATTCATGCAGTAATGGTTTTAATTAAAGTTCTGCGAAGTTAGAAGTTAAAATTCTATGAATAACTAAATAAATAACTCGCTTTTTAACACATTTGAAAGCCTTGATAGATTTACTATCATTTAAAACATGCGCATATTTTATCGGAACGGACTGTATACCCGCTAAATGTCAAAAACGCATTGACAGACTTTACGTATTGGTAATCTCGATGTATTAAGTTTACTCACAATGGTTATTTTCATCGTCGATACATCTTCATTGCAACAAGAAACATATATACTTTATGCCAGAATTCAAACCTACGTCTTTAGAATGAGAAGAAAGTGCCTTATTTTATTATTAGCCAAAAACGGGACTTTAATAAAAATTATACCGGCATTGTTGGTGTTATATTAAAAAACTAGCTTCTGCCCGCGACTTTGTCGTTGTGGAAAGTTTTTTTAACTATCCCACTGAAACTCTTTAATTTTTCGGGATAAAAGTATCCTATATGTTGACCAGGTATAGAATTACCACCACACAAAATTTCATTTAAATCGGTCTAGTCGTTTCGGAAATTAGCCCGTACAAACACAGAAACTAAAAATTTGAAAAATTCTAAATTCACAGAAACATACAACATTTGTACAGAAATTCGACCTCTACAGTTTTATTATATGTATAGATAATTATAATGTCGCCCACATTCATTTCTAAGAATAAAAATAAAAGTAAAAGCGAATTATTTTCTTTTATCATGACTGGGTAGCATATGTATATGCATATTATTACAATTACCACATGCTGGCGATGAAAGAAAACTTCTGGACAGCTGCATATCAAGACGACTAAGATTGGCGGGTATTAAAAATTTGTCCGTTCCTTTGAAATAGGAAGGCCTATGGCTAGCAGTGGGGTGGGACATTAAATTGTTTATACTATTTAAATATAAATTTAAAATTAAATGCTATTGAAAGTTAAAATAAAACTTGTAAAACTATATTATAAATTAAACAATGATTAATTATAAATTCATATATAGTTAAGGTTAAAGAGAGGAGTATACGTTTCTTTTTAAAATCGACCAAGTGTGTACTTATTCACTGGTTGAGAAGCGTTCCTTCCATGTTTTGGATGTCTTTGATTATTGACATTTGATCACAACTAATAAACAGGTCTCATTCAAACCAATTTTCATTGTAAATAATTATCAAGTTCCATCACAATATCTTTTTGACTTTACAGTTTAAATAGGCTACAATTAAAATGAATATATGTGGGATTCGAAGACGCTTTACGACTCGGTAGCCAGGCCACACAATATGTTTTCTTATTTATTAAAGTCAATGTCAAAAATATAGTGAGTGAGAAGAGGTAGTTAGAAAATATACGACGTAAGATTGATCTAATGAAGCTTGTTTTGTTTTTCTTCAAATAAAACCCACAACTTTATGGGGGCTCGTGCCAGGATCATACCAGGATCATGCAAGGATTCTGTGAAGCATTGTTTTAACGTGAATTTTTACTTGAAGATTACGAAACAAAATCGAAATTGAAGACGAGTCATTGTGTGCTGTTTTATCGACGAAAACGAAGAATGAAATTAAAATTGAAGACGAGTGATTTTGTGCTATTTTACCGACACTAATCTGCATAATGATACCAGCGCATAAAATTTCCCACAATTTGGAATAAAGACTATTATTTTTCTTTTATGAAGACGTTTTATGAATTGGTTATTTTTTACGACTGAAAGACTTAGAACCAATCATACAAGATGCCACCGAAGAAAAATAAAGATATCGAAGACTCAGATAGTAATTGTTCAGAAGCTGGTTACAGAGTACGAATTTCATTTAGTGACTTGGAAAAATCAATGACACCGTTCACAGGCGATGATACCTACCCTATTACGAATTGGCTAACCGATTTTAATGACACTGCAAATTTAATGGAATGGAATAATCTTGAGAAGCTTATTTATGCGAAGAGACTGCTTTCAGGTACTGCTAAATTATTTTTACGATCGCTAGGCTCTGTTACGTCATGGGATACATTAAAAGAATCTTTAATAGAAGAATTTGGTCCGAAGTTGAATAGTGCTAGCATTCACAAGAAATTAGCATCACGCAAAATGAAATTAGATGAGACATATCAACAGTATTTTTTGCATATGAAAGAACTTGCGTTGCATGGAAATTTGGAAGATGAGGCACTTATTGAATATGTTATTGATGGGATACGTGATTCTGAAATAAATAAAGCCATTCTTTACGGAGCCACTGATATCAAGCAATTTAGAAAGAAACTTGAAGTATATGCACAGATTAAAGAACACAAGATGCAACAAAGACCTATTCAGATGACAACTGGACGCAAAAATCATACCATCAAAAGATGCTTCAATTGTGGCGAAACTGATCACCAATCGCCAGCTTGTACTAAAGGTATTAAATGCTTCAAATGTAATGGATATGGACATAAGTCAAAGGAATGTCAAAGTTCTACGAATAAGACGTTGAAAATTCAAGATGACAAAGTTAGTACGGATGTTCTCAAGCCATATAAAGATGCTAAAATCAATGGAGTTACGGTTCAAACTTTTATTGATACTGGAAGCGATGCGAATTTGATTTGTGAGAGTTATTACAAACAAATCTTTCCTGAGAATAATGATTATAATGTTAAAGATACCCTCAAATTATCAGGAATAGCCGAGTACGAAGTTTGCACGAAGGGATCTTTTATAGCAAAAGTGGGAATCGACGACGTTCATTTCGAAACCTTGATGCACGTTATCGACGATGATGTAATACCTGTTAAAGTCATACTTGGAAACCCAATATTAAGAGATGTTGAAATTATTTTCTCTGCCGATGGAATCTCTGTAAAAAGAATATTACACCTTACGCAAATTAATGACTATGAAGAAGAATTTGATGAGAAATATGATGTCAAGAAGCTGAAATATAAAGACAAGATTAAACATTTATTGGATAATTACAATAAACTAAAGACTAGAAAGAAGGAATCAAATGTTAAACTGAAAATCATACTCACTGATGAAAATCCTATACACCAGAATCCACGAAGACTTTCACCTCTGGAGAAGGACATAGTTAATAAAAAGATACAAGAATGGTTAGATCAAGAAGTAATAAAACCTAGTAAATCGGAATACGCAAGCCCTATCGTGTTAGCGAAAAAGAAAAATGGAAGTTACAGATTATGTATAGATTTTAGAAAGCTAAATAAAAAGATTATAAAAGAAAGATATCCACTTCCACTTATCGAGGATCAAGTAGACAGATTGAAGGAAGCCAGACTATTTACATCACTTGACTTAAAAAATGGTTTTCTACATGTTGATGTCTGCAAGGATAGTCAAAAATACACTTCATTTGTTACTCCACAAGGGCAATATGAATTTAAGAAAATGCCGTTTGGTTTATGCACCGCACCATCTGTATTCCAACGCTTTATCAATGATATCTTTCAGGATTTAATAACAGAAGGCACAGTTCTTGCCTATTTAGATGATTTGATTATACCATCTAAGACAGAAGAAGAAGGTATTGTTAAACTAGAGAAAGTTCTACGAAAAGCTGAAGAGTTTGGCTTACAATTTAATTGGGAGAAATGTCATTTTTTACAGAGCGAGATAAATTATTTAGGTTATATTATTCGTGATAATGAGATAAGACCTTCCAAGGAAAAGATACACGCTGTTGCAAAATTTAAGAAGCCTCAGAATATCAAATCATTAAGATTATTTTTAGAACTGACTGGCTATTTTAGAAAATTTGTGAAGAACTACTCAATAATAGCAAAGCCATTAACAGAATTATTAAAGACTGATGTTATTTTTAACTTTGATCTAAGTTGTGAGAGAGCTTTCGAAGAATTGAAACGAATTTTATGTTCCTCACCAGTTTTACGAATTTACAACCCTAATTTTGAGACAGAGTTACATACAGACGCAAGTATAGACGGATATGGAGCTGTTTTATTGCAAAGAAATCCACAAGACAATCAGCTACACCCTGTTTACTATATGAGCAAAAAGACTACTCCTGCTGAGAAGAAATACCATAGTTATTACTTAGAAATATTAGCTATTGTAGAAGCTGTCAAGAAATTCAGAGTTTACTTACTTGGAATCCGCTTTAAAATTGTGACTGACTGCTCAGCCCTAACTATGACGTTACAGAAAAAAGACTTACCTCCTCGAGTTGCTCGTTGGGCACTCCTACTTGAAGAATTTGACTATAAGATAGAACACCGATCTGGAACCCAAATGAGGCACGTAGACGCTTTGAGTAGAAACCCTGTTAGTCTAATACTTACCGAAACTACAGCACGTCTGAAGAGAGCTCAAGATGATGATCTTAAGATAAAACTATTAAAGAAAATTTTAGAAAAGGAGCCATATGAAAATTTTATTCTGGAGAATGGAGTTTTATGTAAAGTTAAAGATGGAACTAAACTGATTGTTGTACCTAAAAAGATGCAGAATGAAATAATAAGAAATAGTCATGAAAAGGGTCATTTTGGAATTTTGAAAACAGAAGAATTAATTAACAGAGATTACTACATAGACAATTGTAAAGAAAAGATAAGAGCAATGATAGATAATTGTATAGAATGCATACTAATTTCACACAAGAAAGGCAAAAAGGAAGGATACTTACATCCGCTTGATAAAGGAGATACACCACTGTCTACTTACCACATTGATCACCTTGGTCCGCTGACGTCTACTAACAAGAACTACAAGTATATTTTCACAGTAGTAGATGGTTTCACAAAATTTACATGGATCTACCCAACCAAGACTTTGTCGACGGCAGAAGTTCTACAAAAGCTCAGATTTCAACAAGATACTTTTGGTTCCCCAGAACGAATCATAACTGACCGTAATGCTGCTTTTACCTCTAATGATTTTAAGTCATATTGTAATGATGAGAATATAACACACTATATGATAACTACTGGCCAACCACGAGGAAATGGACAAGTAGAAAGAGTACACCAGATAATATTAAATGTTTTGAGTAAACTTACGATTGATGATCCTACAAAATGGTATAAAATAATTGGAAATTTACAACGTTGTTTAAATGGAACATATCAACGTAGCATCGGAATGACACCTTTTGAACTACTGATTGGGACGAAGATGAGAGATAAAAATGATGATATCTTAAAGCTAATAGAAGAAGAAAGTCTAGAAAAGTTTCAAGATCAAAGATTAGAACTTAGAGAAAAGGCGAAGCAAAATATTCAGAAAATTCAGGAAGAAAACAGGAAAGTTTACAATAAGAAGAGAACACAAGCTATACAGTACGAAATTGGAGATTTAGTTGCGATTAAGAGAACACAATTTGTACAAGGATATAAGTTACACCCGAAATATTTAGGACCATACAAGATTATAGAGAAGAAGAGAAATGACAGATACGTTGTAAGGAAAATTGGCAATGGCGAAGGACCAATGAATACCACCAGTTCAGCAGATTTGATGAAACCCTGGTCCAATGGCGATGAAGATGAAGTATCACATTCATCTGGGTCAGATGAATAATGCAGGATAGCCGTGTGGGATTCGAAGACGCTTTACGACTCGGTAGCCAGGCCACACAATATGTTTTCTTATTTATTAAAGTCAATGTCAAAAATATAGTGAGTGAGAAGAGGTAGTTAGAAAATATACGACGTAAGATTGATCTAATGAAGCTTGTTTTGTTTTTCTTCAAATAAAACCCACATATATATGCTTAATATTTTCTTAAGTTTTCGCGACTTGTATACATAATAAAACTACGTTTTAACGGTTTTAAGCGCGGTAATTTATTTGATTTTGGTTTATCCGACGTTTCGGCCGCTTTTCAGTGGCCGTGGTCACGGACGACAAAGATGTCATTTGTCTAACGTGTATTGTCAAAGTTTTATTTAGCCTACCGCCAACTTGTTCATTTTAATTATTTAGTTTTAATTTTGTTTATGGATATTATTTACTCTATGGGAGCCTAATCTAATTTACCACCGCTTCACAACATGTTGCGGCTTGAAGAGAAGAAACAGCGCAAGAAACTCTTCAGCAAACATGCCTAGTTCTAATTTCTTTTTATATAATATTATATATATAAAGAAAAATAAAAGAAATTATCAGTCGAGTTGGTTTGTGTTTCGTTGCACGCAGAAAGAGCTCACAGTGTCTTGAGGTCTGGCAGTTGGTTTTTGCTGGGTTTGGGTCTCAATAAAAGCGGCCAAAACATCAGATAAATCAAAATCAAATAACTTACCGCGCTTAAAACCGTTAAAACGTAGTTTTATTATATAATTGCTTGGATAGAGAGCCGGACGGACATGACGAAATTACAAAGTTTCTGTTTATTTCATTTTGAAAAAGAAATGTTTTATTTTACTGTCAAATATCAAATTCACCAGCTACATGTTTTCTTTACTTAATAATTAGTATGTGTAACAATTCTTGGTCTTTTATTAAATATGTACTAATACAAGTTAGCTAGGTTTAATCTATCTTTCATACTATATCTATATTCAAATTTAAATCTTTCTATTATATCTTTAATATAATAAATCTGTAAAATGCTCTAGCTTGCACGTTGCGTTTATAAATGTAAAACAAATCAGGGAGCAGAATAAGAAGAAGAGCAAAAGAAGGACCAGAAGATTCCGAAAATGCTATTTTTAGAATTTTGTCTGTCTGACTGTATCGGTCTGTCTATTAAAGCATCACGTGAGACTACTGAATGGTGTTGAATAAAACTTGATACAGAGCAAGTTCATATCCCGGGGCATAACTACCTTTTAACACCATAAATTACGTCGTTTCCGCGGGATAGACGAAAATATCAGAAAAATGGCGATCGATTCCTTTTTGAAAACTAGAGAACGTATATGAACGAAACTCTGTAGAAAGGTGGCTTATATCCCGAACCAACTCTTAAAGATGTCCAAATGTCGTTTCCATAGAATACATGGATTAACTAAACAGATGGCGCTGCAATCGTGTTGTTTTTTTTTCCAATTTACTAACAAATACCTACGTTGTCATATTACACAACATGTCATTCGTTGTATTATCGACTCATGCCTATGTTTTGCTGGATAGTTGTCTACACTATATGGACTTAGTTTCCTATATTATTATATATTATTAAATATTATATATAAAAAAAACGAATAAGTTTATGTGTAAGTAAAATAAATGTACTGCCTAGGATTAGACACGCGAAGCAGCCGCGGGGCAAACTAGTAAAAATTATATGTCTATATCGTTTCTGAAAGAAATTGTTAGCGATGGCATTCAATGCCTATAGTTAGGGAACACTAAAAAATATATTCGCGACCCTGTCCATAAGTCCATTCACAGACGTAATTAATTAATTACTTTATAATTGTTATTTAGAGTTACGTAGCCTTACTTAATTTTTGTCAGAATATGAATAAACAAACAATATGTTATACTTAGACCACCATTTCCTTGTTCCATACATACATTTAATGTACCTAGTCATAAATTAAATTTCACGCTTTCACTCGTAATTATGAGAGTACCTTTATGTATCGTATTACTCATATTTTGTCTTGTGGTAAGGCACGCAATAAGATTGTTGTTGCTAGAAAGTAGGAATGTCTGACCAGCTTGACCCTACTAGTATTTCTTAATCTGTGCATTTATACATACATACATACTTAACTTCACGCCAGGTCTCTTGCGGGGTAGGCACGAACAACAGAGCGCCATTCAGGCTTATTCTTACACACCTCACTTGCTTCTTTGACATTCATAGCTCTTGTCATGCACGCTCGTCTGTTCTTAAGGCTCCTGACATCACCTTCTGCTAATACACGATTAATTTGATCATGGAAGGTGTGTCGTGGCCCTCCGCGACTTCTGCATCCATCCACTTTTGCAATGTATATCTGTTTAGTCATTCTTCCATCATTCATTCTTTCCACATGCCCGAACCACCGGAGCATTCGTTTCCTTACCTTCACCCCGACACTCTCTTTCAGACCAACTCTGTTTCTTATTTCTGTATTACAAACGCGGTCCGCGAGCGTCACTCCGCAGATTTATACAAATGTATAAATAAGAATGAGTTTGTTTTTTCTCCACTAACTTGGTTATTTAACAATAAATAAGACCTTTTATAGGGTGTGTTCATTTTTCAAACACATTTGCTATACCTGTCATCTAACACTACATGAACGATAGAGAATACGATGGTTTTTTAGATTTCTTGTCTATTTGTCTGTCAGTAAAAACTACTTATTCGATTTCGATGCGGCTGTTGCCAATGGACAGTAAATTCTTAGACTTCAAATCTGTACTTTTATCCCGGGAATCCCGCGGGAATTTTCCCGGGATCGGTTCGAAGTTGTTCGAGTGAATAAAAATTGGCACATTCCGACACAATTTTCGCTAAAATAGTAGCTTACATTCTTTTTTATATGCTGCGGTATTTTGTCCCGGGAATCCTACGGGAATTTTAAGTCAAGCAAGTACGAAATAGCCGGCATATCTTAGTATTAATTAATAGTTCATAAAATGATAATCTAGGCATCGTCTCCCATATAAACACTTTCATTTTATTGCCAAGCTAGGAAACAGGCAGGCTGCTCAGCTCTTTGAAAATGGTGACCAGTGCCTATAGACGTTTACAACGCCAACCTTTAGGATGGGATGGAAAGAATGGAATAGGAGAGATTATGCAGGAGGAATAGGATTGGAGAATCGAATAGGAGCTTGGAATAGAAGGAGGAGAAAAGGGCCTTGGGAACTAGCACTCATCGTGCGAAACACGATTAGTTCAAGGCTAGCCGTTTTCCGCCGATATTTGTGAGAGAGTGGTCTCACACTAATCGATCCGGCCCTAAGAACTGTAATCAATAAACGATTCCAACATGACTCAAACTATTCTACCCTACCTACATTAAATGAGAAATGAAACAAATTAACGTAAGTTCATATCTGTCTTTGAGAACCAGTCTAACGATAAGAAGTCAATTCATACTTTTTTGCTTAGGTTAATAGAGGGCGAGATTTTCGCTTCCAAAGTCGTAAGACGCGATCGTCTAGCTTTGGAACTATTAGGTAGCAAAGTCTGAAATAATTCAGTGTTTGACACAAATATCTACGTTGGATTGTGGTAATGATGTTTTCAATCAAATGCTTTTTTAAGGTTACGTCGTCAAATATTAAAACAGTTTACATTTATCGTCTCCACGGCACTTTTAACTGATGATGGGCTACACGCACTTTTTCTATTTTATTTTTTTACTTCTTGTGAAATCTAGATCAGCGTTTGCTTAACTTTTACACTTACTTTTACTTAACTTGCTTCATTTTTAGTATATTTCTAATACGTAGCGTAATACTGTTCCTATAACCAAGAGGTAAATATATATGTAACTACATTCTAACGGTTTTAAGCGCGTTAAATTATTTGATTTTTATTGTTCCGAAGTTTCGGCCACTTTTCAGTAGCTGTGATTAAGAAAGACAAAGATGTCAAGTGTCAATAAAGTTTTATTTCGCCTACGGCCAACTTGTTCATTTTATTTATTTAGTCTTAATTTTGTTTATGGTTATGACTTACTCTATGGGAGCCTAATCTAATTTACCACCGGCTTGCAACATGTCGTGGCTTGAAGAGAAGGAGCGGTGCAAGAAACTTTCCAGCAGCATGCCTAATGATAATTTTATATAACACCAGCTTCTGCCCGCGACTTCGTTCGCATGGAATACTTTAAAAAAGTAAGTTAAAAAATTCCGGCGATTTTGAAACATTCTTCATTGGTGCTCCGCTCCTATTACTCTTAGCGTGATGGTATGTAGCCTATAACTTCCTCAATAAATGGGCTATCTAATACTGTCAAAACAAATTCAAATCAAACCAGTAGATCCTGAGATAGCGCGTTCAAGCAAACAAAGAACAGCTTAGCTTCAGCTTATCAGCTTTATATATTATAGCTTTTTTAACTATCCCACGGGAACTCTTTAATTTTTCGGGATCAAAAGTATCCTTTATGTTGACCAGGAACATAAGCTACCAGTCTACCACCATACAAAATTTCATGTAAATCGGTCCAGTCGTTTCGGAGATTAGCCAGTACAAACAAACATTTTTTTTAAATTCTATTTAGTTATATTTGACTTCTTACATCCCCCTGACTCGGTTTTTATCATTTTTTTTCATTGTACAGAAATTTGACCTCTACAATTTTATTATATGTATATCGATTAAAATGAATGGGAGGTAAAAAAAAAGAAAATTGACAATAAAGTTGGTTTGTGTTCGGTGGACGTAGAAAGAGCTCACAGTCTCTCAAGGTCTGGCAGTTGGTTTTTGCTGGATTTGGGTCTGGTCAGATCCCAAACAGCCATCCATCCATACTTGCCAACCATTTTTTCATAGCCTCACGTTTCATTGGCAAGAGTTAAATCATTTTGTAAGCGTAATAATTTTATTTTTTATGTGTTTTATCATTGAGTTATCATGATCTAAGATTTTTATATAATATACTTTTAATGCGCTAAGTATGCTACATATTTCTCGTATCTATGCTTGTATAATAAGAACATCATGAACCGGTGCATGCATCTTATTCAACGAAGCTAGAAACCATAGTCTACGATATTTTTTGTTCTATTTAATACATAGCAAGAATAAGCCATTTAAAATAATTAATGTACTGATATAAATTTCTAAGCAAATTATTAAATCTCGCATAACTCGATGCTTTCTTAAGCCGATATGATAATTTATTTGTTTTTCAGTGATCTATTAAACTTGGAATCATGCAATGGCCTTGCATATCGCCGTGTCCTTTCAGTTCGACCAGTCATTCAATTTCGTTGATCCGTGTAATGTCAATATTTTTTATTAACAATAAAAAAATATGCATAATCGAATACAATAAAAGAAAACTTAACTCATTTTTATTATATTCTACCCATAATTCATCAAGACTATAAGTAGAATACTGAGCCTAAATCACCGATGGGTAAGGTGCCCAGAAGGCTGGCTATGTTTCCTCGCTAGATCGCCATACTGATGCGTAGCCCGAGCCAAGAACCAGCCTTCTGATCACCTGAAACGTCAATTAGTTTTTTATACATTAATAAATAAATAAATAATGTCAGCATTGATTCTTAACTATTGTCATCTACTGTCAACAAGAAGGTAAACAGTGGTCGCTGCCTACAGGTGCACAGGTGGTTATAGGAAAATTAAATTGTAACAAATATTATCTCAATAAATAAAAATGTCTTTTTGTTAAAGTAAATAATGTTATCAAGCTTATTGCAAAATATCGATACATTTCTCATCTATGATAAACCACTGTTACTTTTAAACAAGATCACACTACTGAGATAAGTTTAGAATATTTCCTTTCATCACTCAAACAAAACAATTTAATCAAATTAGAACTAACACCAAAACACATTGGACAAACAAACACGTTTCTCAACTTATAAAAGCAAACATTACACTGGCAATCCAGGCCAATAGTCTCTTGAAAGTATGATTGATAACAACAATGAAAGTAGTATGTTTCCGGAACCATTCATCAGACATCTCTGAGCTGTTTTTATAAACAACTGTCTTCTTATTACCCAAATGATAGTTGCGTGAATTATACCAATTCAACGATGTAGCACCTATTATTTTGATTAGGGTTGCGCTAAAACATTTATAATACCCACTCACACGATTCACGATACTTGTGTACATTTAATTTTATAAACCATACACTGTGGAAGCTGTATTATTTTTTGAGATAAACATTTATGATAAATCGTTAAACCGGCTCACGTAAACTTTGGGTCTGTAGCCCGCTGGAATTATTCCGTTTTCTGAAATACAAAACATCCTACTTTTATCGCGATGTATAGTCCGGCCGCTCTAAGAATGTTTTTGCGTTTTGTGCTAAACTTTGTTTTACTACATGAGTTCAGCAAACTAATTTACTATACCGTAAGTTGTCGCCGTGATAAGAAATTTACCTAATTCAGTAATAAACACACAAACCCAAAATATTTTATCCTAAATTGTACGTCATTAAAATATTATCCGCATATATATTCAGGAAGTCAGGAACGCATTCTAAGAGCGGCTGAACTATAATTATAGATAATTACTTGAGTTCACGATAAAGATCCTTTTATATTTGTATTTTATGCTTTAGATGTGAGTCTGGAATAAGTTGTTATTTAACAATAAAATCGTCGTTAGTATTTTTATTATAGTAGCTTAAGCACAACTTAATACAAACTTACTTTTAATCTTAGTGGCTAAGTCTCCTGCATCTTATTTCAATGAGGCATGTTCAAATACATGCACGAATTAGCTAGTTTTCTGACCTATAATATACATATTAGTACAATTACAACGTAGTGACGAGAACGGGAGACTTTCTGAGGAAGGAAGAGTTTACAGATGTGTTAAACTTGCCAACCTGCATTTGACACGCGTGGTGGATATACTCTTATTTCCCATACAATATCTGCATTGCTATTTTTGTGTGTTATACTTTTGACGCTTAAATATATAGGTTGTTGTACTTAATTATTTCCCTCCTTTGGAATAAGCTACTACGACTGTTGCAACCCTAACTATCGATAATTATGGAATCTACTTTGTTTTTTGTACGCACGGTAGATGCGCTCGCGCAAGCGTTCAGATTGTTAACAAAGAGTCCGGATTTCTAATGAGTCTACATTTGCCGCTGATTTCAGAGCATTGAACTTGTTTTGGTTGATCTGATAAAAA
The DNA here is from genome assembly GCA_012273795.1 of Dendrolimus punctatus. Classification (NCBI taxonomy): domain Eukaryota; kingdom Metazoa; phylum Arthropoda; class Insecta; order Lepidoptera; family Lasiocampidae; genus Dendrolimus; species Dendrolimus punctatus. The sequence continues at coordinate 5,785,343 of CM022536.1, forward strand.
TGTTCAAACAGTTTAATTAACAAAAACATTAGAAAGTTTTGAAGGTATCTACAAATAAAGATAATATAGTACATAAGGGTAAAAGATAATAAAATATGATTTAAAAGAGATATAAAAACTTTAGGTTTGTTTCCATTACAGAAAAATCTGGAGTATGAGAAACCTTTTTTTGCTATTCATATAATCGATGGATTTTCTATTTGTCTTTTAGGAATCCAGTACCGAACTTCTGCCGCGCATGCACTACAGCACCTTCTACGATGCTGAAGCCTACCTGGTGTATTCCTGTTCTCTGCCAGGGCAGCCGGCTGGTCCAGATGTCATTGTAAGTGTGCTCAGTAAACTCTTATCCTCTTTACCAAAATGACGATTGAAATACTGTAATTGACAGCGCTATGCGACATTATTTAGCCTATCTCAATAACACCCTAGACTTATCCTAGAGTCTTGAATTATATGGTTTTACTAGGCCACGAATTTTTGATGGATTTTGGATAGTTTGAAGTAATTTACAGATGGTAGTTATAATTTTCAATTTTCGATAGTTATTGGTGGTCCATAACACATGTCTATCTGGCGATATGTCAGGTATACTTTCTGTCCAGAAAATAGCATAGTATTGGATTTCCCCATTTTATGGGAAAAATGAGGTATAAAATGTATCTGGAAAATCGACAAGCAAAATGATAATGGAGATTTAATAAATATTAAATTGAAGTAATTCCAAACTCAAATGAGATTAGAAATGGTTTGATAACGAGGTTGAGAAGTTATAATTTTTATGCCAAAAAATATGACGAAATATAACTATCCTCTAACTAACCCAAATTAATAGGAAATTTTTTGCGACGTGTAGATCAGAATTATATGTGAGCGAAACGTGTGGAGGCTTTATTGTGTTTAAAAATATTTTACGACCGTATACAGGAAGAACAAGTCGTTAAATTTTAATAAAAGCAATTAACCGTTTTTAACAGCGTCGTGAAATAAAAGAGAACGGTAACAGTGAATGCCCCGAGAGGCATATTCATGCATGGGCCGGTGAAAGAAGCGGGAACCTGGCGGCTCTTGCGTTGCGCCGCGGCACACAGCTTGCTTCTTATCTGGGCGCTCCTGCCGTGGTACACCGAGAAGCAGCTATCAAAGAAACCCCGAGACTACTGTCGTACTTCAGAGATGGGTTGAGGTATTTTTTTTATACTTAAAGAACTTTATCTTTGTTTCTTTTATCCCATGTCGTATGAAAAAAGAACGCTTTACAAACTGGTACGATCAATGTAATAATATAAATAAATAAAAATGTTTATATATATAATAAAAGTTTAGGAATGTTCTATTATTCTTACGTATGAAGTGACATCTTCACTCTAGTGACGAAGCTCCTTAAATAAAAGGAAATAAAGAAAGTGAAAGAGTGAAATGTGACAAGTGCATGGCAGTCCAGGAACTATGAAGGGTCCGTAGCAATGGCAAACATCCACTTTTTGGCATTTGGTTCCGAAAACTCACTTCAAACCCAATTTTTCAGATTTTTCCACTTCACAGATCACAAGGTAGAGGGGTGAAACCATTTTAATGACTTTAGAATCTAATATCTCCCCGCCTGTTGACTTCTATAAAAACGTCATTAAGGAATATTGTTATAATTTTCAAAATCTGACTAACGGCAGACTATATACATTTAAAAAAATCAACCCGTGTATGGTAACCACCAGCCACCACTAATCTTTATTCTCCCTACAGTATTGCGTAGCGACATATGCATTATATACTCTTACTAGATTTCCTTTGTATAAGCTCAAAAATTCATAGAAAAATGATTGTGAGGTATATTATATAGACGGCCGCACATAGATTTCGTTTTTGTCAAAGCTACATAATCCTAAAAAAAGGTTAACAATTGAGCAAAATATTTGTTTTTAGGATTCTTCGCAGTGGCTCTGGAAACTTGAACGGTGGAGCCCGCCTGTACAGAGTGCGCGGCCGCAGACCAGTCCTCATCCAGCTGGAACCTGTCTCATGGTCCCAGTTATCGGCAGACGGGGTGTTCGTGCTCGACACCTCGGCGTTACTCGTATTATGGCTCGGCCGAGCCGCCAATTTAGTGGAAAAAATATTCGGTGCCAAGGTCAGTGTATGCTACGTTAGCAGATTTGATATGCAATGTCTATATTTTAAGTAGGTCTGCAGGTAACAAAAAAGTGAAACTTGCAAACAGTCATTGACCGGAATTGATACAGTTGTAATGACAGTTTAAAAGATTATATATAATACGTATATTGACGCAGACTTGAATCTCATAGATTTCATTAGTTAGACTGTGGTTATCCGGAAGAAATCACTTTTAGCAATAAGACTGCCCATTATGCATAATTAAATATACGGTGTAAACTCTATGTAACGTCACTACATTTAACGACAAACTCCCTTAAGCCTCGAAATCACTTGGCTTTGGTAAGTGTAGCCTGTCTACCAGACGATGATACACTCTATATACCAGCATTACACCCACTCTCAATAATGTTAACGACAACAATTAAGTAAAAAAAGTACCTTTCAAGTTGCCAAAATTAGTAAAAACTGCGCAGCTGTGTTAGTTCTTTTATCGCTTTATTATTCTACCCCGTAATTAACTCGACTGTCGGCATCATGCATCCGAAATTTCTGAGAAAATTCGAAATATTAAACTTTCCAAATACTTCCTTTATCACCAAGATGCCTCAATATCGCAAGGTATGAATAAAATAAGAAAAAAAAACAACAAATTTACTGGTGCACCCTAAAGACGTCAGACAAAAATAACAGACTTCTCTCAATTTAACGACAACTCTCTATTAAGCCATAAAATGCACATTACCTTCAGTGTCGTTATATAGAGTTTATACTGCAGTTATAATCTGTAAGTTCGTTTTTGTATTGGTGTACAATAAAATGTTATCTATCTTTAAAATTTCTTGCAGTAAACTAAATCACAAATTGCATATAGAGAAAACAATAGCTAAACATTTTAAAAGTGCGTACTCCGTGTAAAGAATTTTGTGAGAATCTCAATTAAATATAAAAGTCCGATAGACTTTTTAGACATTAAAATAACTTGTTAGTTAACTAATATTTATGCATACTCGATGTAATTTACTATAGTAATATATTGTTATCTGTGAGCACTGTATTTTTGAGAAAATAAACTGTTTGAATCTAATAGTAGTCTTAAATATAAGAAAAAATATTTTAGAGATTCAAGTGTCATTTTCATTACTCTAAAATCCAAACATATAGGTATATATAAGCACTGAACAATTATATTTATAGTTTTAATGTCCTACCGTTTGAATACTCGTAGTATCAGTGTGTTTACTTTCCCTAAGTTAAATAACCTTTTACTTAGTTCTCAGAATTAAACAAGTTACGGGAATCGATATGCTAAATTTCTCGTATGCATGAATACATGCTAATATCGTGATTTACTATGATTGTATTACATTGGCATTGTACTGTTAATTGACACGAACACGTTGCATACAACAAGCAAATTCGTTATGTATATTTAATAACTCATGTTATTTTTATTTGATTCGTCATAATTACATGCGAATGTCGATGACAGTTGATGCAAAACGACTGTCATTCTTTTAATGTTATTCAACTTAATTGATACGGTCTCTTGCATTGTTTTGATTCACAATTACGGTATCGTTAGCAAATTTAAATTGATTACTTAATATTTTCTCTGAAGGCTTGGTTGTATTAAATTCTAAGAAGTCCTTATTTTGAAAGTTGAACAAGTTTGACCTTTAGAAAATCATCACAGTTATAAAGATTATATTAAACAATGCCATTTAATTACACCAGTAATATACACCGTATTACGTATGTAATAACAAACAGTGTAGTAAACTTAGGCTTTTAATTAATTAAATCTTTACACAGAATGTTCAACTTCCATCATACGAGTATTGTTTATATGTCACACTGTTGAAATTAAATGTTGAAATTAAAAATAGTCTTCTTCATATATGTTTTATTGAAGAGTTATTTTGTAAAAGACAGGTAATAAAGGTTGCTATGATACTATGAAAAATATTTAAATATAAAAGAACAAATATTATAAACCAGTATTACAACACACACACCCTCAATTGGTGCTTACCGCGTAAGATTAACATAATATATGTCCTATTTTATTCTGCCTTAGATTGTAATAATCCGCTGACTATGTACCTGTCATTTTTTTCTTATTTCATCAGTAGGTATATAATAATTTACAGATAAGTTAAGAATCTCTTCACTTAGCTTTAAGCGATAAGGCAGCTTTTTGTTTTACCAATTAATTAAAGTGCCTATGAATTTTGTGAGTGTGAATGAACTAATGAATGAATGAAAACACTTTATTGTTCACCAAAAATTAAAACTACGTTCGTAAAGCATAGGTGCAATAATTGTTGAACATACAGCGGCCTAGCAATGTTTTCCAGGCAACCCCCGAAACTAAGGAAAATAATTAAATATGATACCGGCTGTGACGACCATAAATAATATGAAACATGATTGTTTTGGTGAAAAATAAAGTGTTTCATTAATTCATTTACACTCACAAAACTCATAGGTACAATAATTACTTGGTAAACCAAAAGGCGGTCTTGTGGCTAAAAGCTAAGCGAAGATCCCAAAATTTTTATTATCCAGATTGCATATCGCATGGCTCGTGGGGCTGATAAAGGCATGGCAACACGCCGAATCGCAATCGCTCACGACGGTTACGAGCAGACCTTGCCTACCAGCGATCGGGAGCTACTTGATGCCTTACTGGAACTCCGATCACGCTCCTTACGCCCCGCGGCGCCTCTTGCTGATCCGCCAAGGATTGCTCGTCTCTACAAAGCAACGCAACCGCCCCGTGTCACTCCTGTGACAGTCCCATCGCAAAGACCAGCTGCAAGGCTTGAAGAAGTTAAACGCGCTCCTTTGTTCAGGGAAGATTTGGCTGATGATGTAAGTGTTTCACTTCTTAATTTATATATTTAATTTTTCATACATATATTTGATTTTTTTTTATTTAGACTATAAAACTGATTACAAAACAAATGAATTCATATTCGCATTCGTATTATAATTTGAAGCCCATAAACGTCTCACTTAATTTGGGTCCTCCTGTTATAGAGGCACTTTTAGACTCAAATAAATAATACTCGTATTCTAGGCAGAAAGCTCGTTTGCCAGGTGGTAGGACATTTGCCCGACTGGATGACTACCACCCCTGGTCTAAAGTATGTCGGCAGAACAACCCTGAGTTGCGTTCCGGCATTAGTGACCAGGTTCCAGTCTCCCTTAAAAGAGTAGCAGCGCATTTGTAGCACCTTTGGTGTTGCAAATGTCCCTAGGCGATGGTAACCGCCTTCCATCAAGTGGGCCGTCTGCCTGTTGCTGAACTCCTGCAATAAAAAATAAAAATTAATTGATGCTGCCTTACATACACCTTGTAAAGAAAGAAAAAGATGACCTGCGCAAACGTCCGCTTTACTCATTATTGTGCCTTATATCATGGAGACATCTACATCCAGTAGTAGATTGGCTGACAACAGCAACGAATTATATAATAGGTATGTAAGTGTTGTAAAATTTACCTTTCCTCAGGGGGTTTACATAGTCGATAGCGGCAGTCGAGGTGTGTGGGCTTGGGTTGGCCCATCGGCCAGCAACGCGGGCAAGCGTGGCGCACTGGCAGCCGCGCGTGGCCTGGCGCGGGCAAAGCGACACATCGGTGCGGTATCCGTAACGGCGGCGGGTCACGAGCCGTTGGAGTTCGCGGCTTTATTCCGAAACTGGCGTTGGTGCGACGCCAGGAGGGACGTGAGGGTGCGCGCTGCCCGGTCAGCCACCACTAAGCTGGATGCTGTCAGCCTTGCATCCAACGCTTGGTTAGCTGCTGAGGTGAATACGATTTCAGATTTTAACACAATTATTTATTTTTTATATATATAATTATGTATATTATATATTTTAACGGGATTTAAGCGCGGTAATTTATTTACTCCGTGGCCGTGGCCGTGGTTTCCGACGGCCACTGAAAGCGGCCGAAACGTCGGATCAACCAAAATCAAATAAATTACCGCGCTTAAAACCGTTATAACGTAGTTTTATTATGTATACAAGTCGCGAAAACTTAAGAAAATATTACGCTTATCTTTATAAAAAAAAACGATAAATATAATTATTTTTTAAATGAAATTCTTTAGGCACGTTGGACAATTTTGGGATTGGAAAAAAGTACTGAACTCGCGTGTCCGTTACGCTTAGATTCAAAGTTTTCATTTCTGACGTGCAACCCTACGTCTGACAGTTTTAGTTATTTTTTATGACCTGCAACCCTGACGAACCGTACGACTGACAGTTTTAATGATTTTAAAATCCAATTATGAAACTAAAAGGACATTAAATAAACTATATAAGATCCATGGTTTATTTTATTTAATATACTTACCCTTTAAGCGTAATATTGACATTCGAAGTAGTAGAATTGAGAAGATTTGAGAAACCGTGGGGGTTTCTCAAATCTTCAAAGACCCAATGTTATGAAGGTTTACCACTGTAACAATATTTTGTATGTATTGAGGATGTGTACAGGTATAACACGCTCCAATATAGCTGAAGTCGGAACATGTGTCACTTGTTGGCAGGCGCAACTGCCAGACGACGGGTCCGGCGCGTTGCGCATGTGGCGCGTGCGCCGCCGCGGCGCCGACGCCGAGGACGAGCGGCTGCCGGACCTGGCCGAGGTGGAGCGCCCGCAGGCCGGCGTCTTCTACGATAGGGACTGCTACATCGCCCTATACACCTACCACGCGCCGATCGGAGATCAAACCGTGCTGTATTACTGGATGGTAAGTAATCCTTAGACAAACGTAAATATGACAATTGATTTTATTTAATAATATTTTTTTATATAATTAATCTATTTCAAAACAAGATATTGACTCTTGGAGAGAACAGAGGACTAGTACCTATCTCGGACAAGGTCAGTATGGCCATCTCGCAAGGTAACGTAGCCAGGCTTCTAGGAACATTACCTATGGACTTCGATGACCTAGGCTCAGTATTCTTAAGACTATAATCGTAAGGGATTTTAGGTAGAATACAATATAAGTTAAGTTTCCTTCACAAAATTTAGCTATATACTGTATAGTTAAACTTTATCGTGAAATTCATTTTAATAATATAATATTCCCAATTTAGTTTATTAATTTGTTGTCATTATCGTAATTGTTCCGCGCGTCTCTCTCCCCTGAAGACACCGAGAGGATATGGCACTTGTCAGAAAAACAGTTCTGTGATAAGTCCGGGGGAAAGGTAGAGGGACACATCCGTTAGGACTAGGCTGAAGGCGCATGTATAAGTGAACCCACAGACTGAACAATAGCCGTCAGGTATCCAGGAGATCTTTTAATGGACATTCCGGCCCAGTAGGCCGACAAATCCCATTGTCACAACGCGGTCCCGGTCAACCGTAAATAAGATTTCACACCGATATAAAAAAATACCAAAGTAATACGATCTCATAGAATATTGTCGTCTTATTGTTAACCTTTAGCTAATCATGCTTCCTACAGTGAATGAGAAATCTGGTGGCCCAATTTCTCCTCTCCCTATCCCAAATCCCCTTTATTCCATTCTTCCTATCTCATCGCCCATTTCCCTAAAGGCTAGTCACGAATTGTAATTGATATCTGTGTTGATAACGTCTATTGGTGACTATAATCACTATACATGAAGTGGACCATCTTTTTTCCCTCCCTCATCTTTAGGGATTAAAAAATGCTCTAAATCTATTTTAACACACTACCTATATAATAATAGGTCTAAGATATCGAACTTTGTAACCATAAATTTTAAATATATTAGCAGTCGAATGGTATTTAATTAGTTTCAAGCTGTCTGTCTTAAGAGACCCACTATAGAACAGTCTTACAGTGGGTGGAGCTTGCAAACTCAAAAGCCATTCTGCTCAGTGTTGCAGGACGCATTGTAAGCTGCAAAAATATACAGTCTATCAAGGACTTACTTATGCGGCGGATTGCCATGCAGGATAATGAATGGGGTCCCTTGTGTTAATGACTAATTTCGAACATTATATTTTCAGGGTGGCTCTTCGCCAAATGATTTGAGGAATTTGGGCGCAAAAGAAGCCAAAGACCTCTACACAAAGCTAGGACGTCTTCCAGTACAGGTAATTTAATTTTGAGATTTCAAATATTGTGTGTATATAGTTAAATTTAGTGGACTTTATTTATATTCGCGTCCAACACAAGGTGGTTTCAGGGTTTTTTACAGTGATAAAAAGTATCTATGATCACAGAGTAACAAAACCCTATTTAAAACAATATAAACATATTAAAATGCTGGAGCTTCACATAAAGTACTTTATGATCCTCTTTGATATAGACATTCATAATACCAATTTTAATAAGTTCATTGTCGAGGCCATGAGGAAAAGACGAAGACGTATTCAAAAAATGTCTGTTTAATTTTAAACTCTTTCTTATTCAATAGTCCGCAGACATTTCAGCAGTAAATAGTATTTATTATTAAATTGGTTTAAATTGTATAAAAATAATATATTTTTTTTTTTATTTCCTTATAGGCATGGATCTATCAAGGAAAGGAGCCGGCGCATTTCTTACAAATCTTCAAAGGCCGTATGATAACTTTTGTTGGAAGCGCTACAGATTATGACCGTGAGTGTAGTTACTTTCAAATTGTAGGAGACCGGCTTCTGTAACTTATAAGTCTGAATTTTAGCGGATTTTGTTCTCTTGAACCTTTTAACTAAGCGATACTGGACTCTGATTAATAATAATATAATTATTTAACATACAAGATTTTGTGCACTTACGTTTAGTTATATAGAGTTATCACCGCACTTACGTCGCCCTCGCGGATCAAACCCTAGGAAGCAGCTCTATTCTATATCTAGAAATTTAATTAGGTTTTTATATGTACCTTGTCGAAAATGATTTAACTGATGGTGAAAATTCTACTGCGTGGTTTGGGACAGACGCGGAATGCGGCTTTGTTTTATACAATGTAAAAAAATGTACTCTTTATAAGCTATATTATCTCGCACAGAATAATTATTTATAAAAAATAATTTATAGTCGCGGTGTAAAAAGGTTCGTCACCATAAAATTGCTTGCACAAATACAAGAAAACTGTACAGCCAACATTTTAATAAATGTACGTTTTGTTACGTTAAATACAGAAACGTGAAAAATGAACATTGCAATACTGACAATGGCAGACACTGAGATCAACAATAGTTTTAATCATTAGAAACAAAGTAGATATAATCACTATGCTTATCATAAATATTAAAATCAATAAAAAGGTTCTATATCTCTAAACAATATTTTTAGACAAGACAGAAAATCAGAGAGTTGGTCTGAAAGAGAGTGTCGGGGTGAAGGTAAGGAAAGGAATGCTCCGGTGGTTCGGGCATGTGGAAAAAATGTATGATGAAAGAATGACTAAACAGATATACAATGCAAAAGTAGATGGATGCAGAAGTCGCGGAAGGCCACGACACACCTTCCATGATCAAATTGATCATGTATTAGCAGAAGGTGATGTCAGGAGCCTTAAGAACAGACGAGCGTGCATGACAAGAGCTATGAATGTCAAAAAGCAAGTGAGGTGTGTAAGAATAAGCCTGTATGGCGCTCTGTTGTTCGTGCCTACCCCGCAAGGGACGTGGCGTGAAGTTATGTATGTATGTAGAAAATCAAACAATTTTGATCTAAGTAATTTACATTATTTGTGGAATAGGTTCTGTAAGGGACTATAGGACTTTGTAAGTAAGTTGATCTCAATTTGAAAACTGGCGAGCATTTTCATACCGCGACTGTACAATAATTTCATTCGCCTTAAAACAATTTTCCAGCAAGTGGACGTCGCGTGTTGCCGTCGTCGCGAGCCCTAATCCGCGTGTCGGGGCAGTACGCCCGCGAGGCGCGCGGCGTGGAGGTGCAGGAGGAGGACGGCGCCGGCCGCGGCGCGTGCTACCTGCTCCGGGAGGGCGGCAAGACGTGGGTGTGGTGCGCGGCCACCGCCACCGGCGACGAACGCGAGGTCGCCAAGAACATGGCCTACACGGAACCTATACTTGTTATGCAAGGTACTGTAACGGCAGTGGAAGTGGCCTCGCGAGGCCCACGCCTGCCAGGGCTGCGCAGAAGTTAGGTCATATTTTTTTTAAGTGCAACTTCTTTATCGGCGTTGGAAAAAAATTTACCGTCACATTTTTTGGTTACGCGTCACGTCACAATCCTATCGACAAGATGGATTGTGAGACGAGCATTATAATATTTCTTTACTTTATTGTGTTTTAATTAATATGCGAGTTTGATGAGATGATAAATCATTTATATATACATAATATATATATAATATAATATAATATATAAATAAAAATAAAATATATAAAATATAAAAATAATATAATAATAATATATATATATATATATATATTAGAGTGACCAGCAAAATCATAATTTAACTTTATTTAACCAATTTCTGTAAAGTTGCATATAGTAGATCTTTTTTTCGAAAAATAAGGTCATTAAGAAGTTTCACTACTTACGTGTGTACACTAACTAGTACACGCACACATTTATTTTTTATTGCAGGAATTCAGCAGACGTCCCACTTGAAGGAAAACGGTTACCATCGCCTATGGACATTTGCAACACCAAACGTGGTACAAATTCGCTGCTGCTCTCTTATGGGAGACTGGACTGGAACCTGGTCACTAATGCCGAACACAAATCAAGGTTGTTATGGCGACATACTGTAGACCAAGGGTGATAGCCATCCAGTCGGGCAAATGCCCTACCACCTGGCTGTGTGTTGTTTGGTCGCCTCTTACGACAGGTCGCCTGGGTCCTGCACGGATAAAATACCCGCAGCCCTGGCATAAAGCGAAGGACGGAACACCCAGGTGATTTATCTCTAACTGAGGAGTGGCAATAGCATGGCACCAGTTCTGACTGGGCATGCTAGTGCCACTCCCGATTTGGCGAATCCCACACTAGGTCGCGAATTATCCCCCAAGGTTCTGACCTTGTCGCTGCTTAGTCCTCAAATTTCCCCTGGTAAAAAAGGTACTGTAACGGTCAGCGGTCATTGAGCTGACCGGGATCTTGAATAAGAGAGACTTGGTGATAATTGTACCACCTCAAGAGTGTACTCTTTCATATATAAAAAATGAAAATCGGTTTACCAGATAAATCGCATTACAAACATCCAAAAAAACCAACCGAATTGAGACCTTTTGTAGTTGATTAAAAATTGGCATTTTTGTGAATGAAGTATTAAGATTTGAGACCGAAATTTAATTTGATAGTATTTATAACATTAACCGAAAACAGGTAAGGAGAAAGCAGAATTCTGGACAGCCTTAGGCGATAGGCGCCACCTTCTGTCACCTTCACCGCTGAAAGAAGTAGAGCGTCCTCTACCACCTCGTCTCTTCTATGTGTCCTTCGGAATACCTGGACAGTACACTTGTAAGTTGATTGTTATTGTAACACTAGAATATGCCCGCGACTTCGTCCACGCTTGACTTGAATTTCCCGGGACATAAAATACCGCAGCATTAAAAAAATAATGTAAGCTATCGTGTAAGTGAGAACTGTATCAGAATAAGTTAATTTTTTTATACCCGAACAACTACAAACCGCTCCCGGGAATACTCCGCGGGATTCCCGGGATAAAAAATATCACACATTTTATTATATAAAATTGATCATTAAAAAATTATATTGGAATTCGTTTTTGTTTTAATCCGGCCATTTTAAATAATTCCCAGAATAATTCTCGCGGGATTCCCAGGATGAAAACTAGGGCAGATTTTAAGTCTAAAAAGTTGGCCCAGTAGTCTTTCCGTGAAAGTAAGGCTTAAAAAATAAAAATATCTTGAAACAACGCATATTGTAACATCTTGTGTACTTACATTTTAGCAATCAATTATTTATTCATTCATTCATCGTATATAATGGGGGCCCGAGCCCAGCTGTAGGGCAGGATTAGTTTACAGGTTCGATGTTATGGACTGTATGGGAGAGATATCACCTAAATCCTTGCACTATAAAAGCAGAAGCTCCCCAACCTTGAGATCAGCTTTCGCCTAGCTTGGTTCAGAGTGCACTCGAGAACTCGGGAACAGAGCACGGCACTATATCTCACTTTAGAGCACAACTGTACTTAGATTAGGTCCTTGAAAATTTTGGCACGACCAGTAATAATAATTAGTTAAATTTAATAAATAGGTCAACGCACGGCGCGATGTAATCGACGAAACGTAGACAGTGAGTGATCACAAAATGCTGCCCCTTACCCTGCTGTGCATTGGCCGTCGCCTCACACAGAAAGAGGGTAGTCAATAAAATCAGCGGAGCGATGTTTTACCTACTTATTATAGGCAAGGACCGAACACCAGCAGTGGGACATTTATGGGCTGTTATTATTATTACCACATTTGTGATATTGTGGATAGATAATTGGTGTATTTGGTTTCAGTCGAGGAGGTGGTGTCGTTCAGCCAGTACGACCTGTGCCCAGAGATGGTGGCCATAGTGGACGCGCACAGCTGCGTGTTCATCTGGCTCGGCACACACTGCTGCCTGGTGGCCAAGGACGACGCCAGGAGCATCGCGCTCGCCTACCTGGCGCACGGTGACCGATTCACTCCACTTGCTTTAATACTGTTACGAGTCGCGGGACTCGAATTAAAATGCCGCTAGAATTATTATAGAGTTTATTAGAACTATACAAACGCGTATAACACAGGTGCAAATATAATCAATGCAAAAGGTTGTGATTCAATAAAACGCGCAAAGTCCGTCACTATTAGATTGTACACACGTCACGCTCGTATCGTAATCGTCGTTCAACTGCCCCCCTCTCTCCATCAGGCCGTCGTTTTATACTTCACAAATGCAAAAATACCGCAACACCTGGCTAATGATGCTAATGAGCGAGTACAATAGGATAATAGGTTATTCTACAGAATAATTAGAAACGTATGGCAATAAATAAGTGAACAAAAGAACACGATCATAATTATAAGGATTAGGTATACAATTAGTTCAAATGCCGACAAGTAATAAAATGTGTTTCTACAGATCTGTAACAATACTAATAGGGCAGTTGACAGTTAAAATTAAGGTGGAATGGGTATGTAACGAGGAGGGATGAAAATCACGTGACAAAAAGAATGTACTGGAAGATTGATGGGTACGACTATAAAGGTAGATCAAAAAAAGCAATGGATGGATTGTGTGAAGGATGATAAGATGGTTTGTGGTGTGACAGAGGACGTGTATCAGAACAGAGGAGTATGAAAGGAACAGTCATTGTGCCAACCACAAATAATTGCGAGGAGGTGAAAAAGAGAGAGGGTAGTTGGCAGTTAAAACAATTGTGATCATTTATATCTTGCAAAACATCTGTCTCCTGGATTTTATATGAGAATAGCCAATTATGAGTCAAATAGGGGATTAATTATAATTAAGATAGTTAAAGTTTTTGTATCAACAATAATAATTATTGATAATACAAAATTTTAAAATGATCTTTATCGTAATATTTTGATATTAAGACGACAATAATTTAGCTACCGCTCTTTTAGATATTAGTAATTTTAAAATTTATTGCAACATTAACCCCTAGCACTAAAAGTTATTCCTGGGCTGGCAATATTTGCCAAGGTCTTGGCTTAAAGGCCTAGTTGCCAAGCCATAAATGCATTAAAAAATGCCAAGGTTACAAAAAAAACTGGTTTGGTTAAGCATATATCCGGTATTTAATTACTCGCGACTTGGCCGGTGCTACTTTTCTTTAGTTTTTATCAAAAGCGAAAGCATATTTTTCGATTTCCTTACTTGAAGATGCGCTTAGTTTTGCTTTAGCAGTCTAAATAGTCTGATCAGGATTAACTACATCAAACACATAATCTGTCGCGTTTCAGACCCGGCCGCACGAGACCCGGAAACTCCGATTATATCTCTGAGTCAGGGTCGCGAGCCTCCCCACTTCACTGGATTCTTCCCTCACTGGAAGCAGACAATGTGGAAGGTATGATCTACTTGAATATAATAACAAACTGGATATAATATTTTCTTACGTTTTCGCGTCTTGTATACATAATAAAACTACGTTTTGATAGTTCCAAGAGCGATAATTTATTTGATTTTGCTTATTCCGACGTTTCGGCCGCTTTTCAGTGGCCGTCGTCACGGAGGAAGAAAAGCGACCGAAACGGCGGCATAACCAATATCAAATAAATTACCGCGCTTGGAACCGTCAAAACGTAGTTTTATTACAAACTGGATATTTTATATTTAGATTACTCATTACTGGAATTACATTATTGGAATATTGATTTGGTCCATACACCTTCAAAATTTCGAGTGTATGAACCAAACTGACCCCAGATTCGAATTCAGCTCATCGAAATACATAAGAATAGATGGGATTGGTCAAAAATACAGACATTTTCGATAGAGTCAAAACGTTCTATTGCTTTAAGACACTCAGGCTGGTGTGCACCGACTTTTAACCGATGGTTAAAATAAAATAATCGCCAAAAACGTATGGGAAAACAGTGATTATTTTTGGTTAACTGTCGGTTAATTTTCGGTACACACCAGCCTAAATATATTTTTTTATAATAAAGACATACAAAGACAAAGGATGACCTTAACTAAACCCAATGTGACTGTCAATATAAAACGCTGAAATCTAAATTGCTGAAAATGCGGCGTACAAATTCTCAAAATATGCTCTGTATATAATTACGTCGCCCTTTCTTCAAACAAAGTCTTTCTTTCTAAAATGTTCGTATGTTCAATAATTTATATTTAAAAATGTAATTAATTTCGAAATCTATCATTTTAGGGCCACAAAACTTTTGGCGCAATAGTGAGCGCGTTAGAAGGCAAAAGCATAGTGCAGGGTGGCAACAGCGCGTTGCAGAGCGGCAACAGCGCCAACCAGTTCGACCAATATGAGAAGTACCCGCTCTCGGTACTGCGCGGACCCAAAGAACACCAACCAACGGACGTCGACCCACTTGTCAAAGAAGTAAGTATACACGAAGCCTTCATAGATAGATAACACTTTATTGCTCACCAAATATACAATTTCAAAATATACAATTACAATATTGTCATGGTAGAAACAAAAGGCGGCCTTATCGCTGAAAGCAATCTCTGCCATGCAACCTAACTTAAAGAATAATTTAATCTAATCTGGCGATGTAGGTGGTGCAGATCATTACATATCAAATATCATAAATAAACATAATTAAACTAAATGTTTTGTAAATAAAATACACATACTTAAACTATTTTATAAATTAAATACATATATATTAAATAGTCTATAATATAAGTTAACATACATACATACATACATAACTTCACGCCAGGTCACTTGCGGGGTAGGCACAAACAACAGAGCGCCACACAGGCCCATTCTTACACACCTCACTTGCTCTTGACATTCATAGCTCTTGTCATGCACGCTCGTCTGTTCTTAAGGCTCCTAACATCACCTTCTGCTAATACATGATCAATTTGATCATGGAAGGTGTGTCGTGGCCTTCCGCGACTTCTGCATCCATCCACTTTTGCATTGTATATCTGTTTAGTCATTCTTTCATCATACATATAAATTTAGTTTAATTATTTAAGGAAAAGTAGTGTTTTCTGAGTGCGTTCTTAAATGTAGGCGATGTTTTGGCCTCTCGGACAGTAAGAGGCAGCGCATTCCAAAGTTTGACAGCCTGCACTGTGAAAGAGTTATCATAAAAGCATGAAGTGTGTGCAGGTGTAGTGAGTTTACGATACGTATGAGTACCTTCATTTATTATGCTACTAGGATTCACCCGCGACTTCGTCCTCGTTGGACAGAATCAGCAAATTTATTATATGTCCTAACAATTTTAAAACACTCCCAAGAAAAATCCCGCAGGATTCCTGGGATAGAATAAGTATCCCAGATTTTATCACAGAGAATTAGCTATCGATTGGCGAAACTTTAAGACCCTCCCAATAAATTACCTCCCAATAAATTTATAAAATTATTCCCGGGATATAAAGTACCGCAGATATGAAGCCCGGGAATTTGCTATTTCATTCATGTCATTGCGTTGATCGCAATGAAATGAAGCCAGCCACATAATTCTTAATTCGATTATTTATTTCAGCTGTACCTAACCCACGATGACTTCGTTTCAACATTTAACATGGCCTACGACGAATTCAGAACTTTACCTGGTTGGAAGCAGAAAGAACTGAAAAAAGCTGTAGGCTTATTTTGAGAAGCCTCTTTCAAAATCTTGGATAAAGTTCTTTGAAATCGATTAGACCGACAGTCAATATTTCGTCTTCACTCGATATATTCAAGTCTTACGCACCATTTTTCTGATTGGGAAACTATCGACCGTCTATTAAAGCTTAAAAAAAAATTTTCGAGTCATAAGAATAACTTAAGACTAAGAATAACGAAGTCGATTCCATGGTTATGTATTTAAAGCGTTATAGTAGTAAGCAAATAACTTGAGCATAATTCTACATGGTATGGGGCCGTAAGGAGTGTACAGACTGCTTAGCTAAAGCAGATCTTACCTCATTTATCTTTTAATTTGGATGAATCAAGTAATGTCCTTTCAGTTCCGTGCTTATCAGCCAAATTGATTCAACTTGGTTGATTTTAATATCAGCATAATCAACTAAGTCATGTCGCTCTTTGCGCCTATTTGTCACCATTCGTGCCCCTCCCTTACCTCTTAGAAATAGAAATGTCGATTATAGCCGATGTTGCAATAATATTATAACATGCTCATAATCTTAATAATAAGCATGTTTTAACAATACTCTAGTTATTTGCTCAGTATTATAAATTACGAATAATCTTATTACAATAATTGTTAATATTTGATTTACTTTAAAGAATGTAATTTTATTATGTAATTGATTACATTTTCTTGTTCGTTGTACATTATGAAGTTTTAAAAAATATATAAAAAATATTTTATAAATAAGTCATGTTAAATTTATGAACATTGTTTCAGCGTGTATTGTAAAAACGCATGTATGTAATTTATTTTTTAAGAAAATAAAACAGCATAATTTTTAAAATGTTATTTATTTTTTCACAAATGTAGCACTTATTAGCTAGGCATTAATTTTATGATAAAATTAATAATCTTTACAATATACAAATTCCTTAAAAAATCCATAAAATATTGGTTTATTTCAAAACATATGTACATTATTAATAACTATTGATACATGTAACATAGTATGCCTATGTGATATGGGTGTGGGCCGTAGCTAAGGCACGTGGTATTAGTGTATTTATTGCATGACAAGGCGAGACGCCCAACTTCAACTTTAGATTCCATAATATTAATATAATCAACCGTATAAAATATACCCACTAAATGACTAAAATGATGAATTGTTATATATCAAATAAACTAATTCAGCGAGAAAGCTACTTGAGAAAATTTCTTTACAAATGAAATGCTAGCTAGTTAGGAACTTATAATTTTAGCATGATAAATAGAATGGTTAATTATATTATAATAATAAAAAAATTAAATTCAATAATGAATAATTTACATAATGTCCATTAATATTACAGAGATAGACAATGAAGCGATTCTTGTGTGAATCCCGCGTGTATTTTTTACACGCCGGACACTAACTACACTTCCTAGTGTCATGATATAAAAATCAGGTTAAGAATAATTATGCATAGTAAATAACAAATATTATTATATACTGTATTTATAACAATGACAAGAGTATGAAAAATAAATTGAACTCATGATTAACGAAATTGCAATGTTAATTTTGAATAATTTTCTTTGGCAATAAACACCATTTCCAAACGAGTGAAGCGTGTAAAAAAATCAGGTCAAATTATGGAATAGCTGCCCTAATTGAATAATATTTTTAAAAAATGCATCTCAAAAATAAGCGTAAAACTATGATGAATCGCAATTTATAAAAAAAAAACTTAAGTACGTAAACATTGAAATTCGTGTCAGTACATAATAGAGAAGAGATTTTTCCAACTTAAACCTAATATTTAATTTTAAAAAATACACGACGCGATAACTGGACAAGCGATAGATTTTAACTTGAGTCAATATATAAAAAAAAATATTAAGTTAAACAAAACTCAACATAGCTTTCGTTGGAGGAATGTAAACAGTGTAGAGCAATAATAAACAGAGCACTTGTTATATTAATTATTTTATCTTTAACAAGAACCACTAGTAACAACAACGCATCGAAGGCCTGCTTCCCTTTAGCACCACGGCTGTTAGGCATAGACACGTCTATATATCACAGCTAGCCAGAGCCTTCGCCTGTCAAACGACTCGCGATACATCGGGCCGGATCGGATTCACTCGGTAACTGGGCAGTATTCAAAATGGCCACCTAATAGCCGGTCTCTATATCTTAAAGACCGTTCATTTGCCTCACTATCGGTTAAAATGACGGCCTCTGTGGTTGAACGGGCTGAGCCTTTGCCGGCCTACCTCACTGCAACGCAGAGAGGCTCCGGGTTCAATTCCTGGTATAGTAAATTTCGAATTTCTGGGTGTCTGGGAGGGCCCCAGAGTAGTACGTTGTATATTACCCGTAACACAAGGGTAAACTTGCTTAATTTGGGATTATACAATATGTGTGTTTGTCTGGCGATTATTTATTATGTATTTAAAATTTAACATAAGCTCCATAGTGCTACAAGTAGTACCAAAATTCAACCGATTGTAAGGCACGTGAATGAAAAGCAAGATATAGGAACCGGCCGTAAATCGAGTTCGCGCTCTCGCTCACGCAGTTTTGCACAACTAATATTTCCTTTCGCAGTAGACTAGTCCTGCTCCTGCGCAGTAGACTGGTTTTAGTAGCGCGGGTCTGTGTACGAATCGTGTAAGCGGAACAGAGCTTAAATGCATAGGAAGCCTGCCATTTCCGCTCACTAATAAAGTTCAATATACATAGATTATATACATGCCGGAAACCGGTCCGCACTTTTCTGCGTAACCGAAAACTGTCGATCGGAATTATAGGTTGTATAATACCGTATCACATTTTTAAGATATAAATTATTGCTTACTTCAGATTCGTAATTTGTTTGTCAAGATTTGTGTAGTACGAATTTGTTGTAAGTTCTGTCTTTTTACATGTTCAAAGCGTTCAAAAGTTACACGTGAGCGGGATACTGAACTCCATTTAGGTAGTAGTTTCTTAAGAATGAATTCAGAGAAAATGAACTTGTTATTAAAAATCGTGTTCCGACCAGGTGTAAAGTGAGTTCAAAAGGTACCCATAGACCTACAGTTTACCATGTTTAATATTGTTTGTTCACTCTCAGATATTTCGTCTTAGCTGAAATAATGATAAACCCTTTAAAAAGCAGTATTGCTGATGTTGTGATATTGAACAGAGGGCTCGCTGATCATTGGAATGCATAATGTAGAAAAACTATATAATATAAACGACAAAACGCAAATTAAAAGCTGGTTTACATTTTATCTATCAATTGCTTTTTGCATGGCTGGTTATTTGGCTTCGTTTCGCCTTTATGAGAGAATCACGTTACATTTCGATAATTTCAATTTTACTTTTTTCTAAAAAGTAATATTTAGCTCAATATTATTTTTGCAAAAAGGAGATATTTGCTAGTAGATTTTCCCAAATTTAACCAGTAGAAAGGAAAAGAACTGATGGCTATAATAAAGTAGTTCTGAAAGTATTGTAATTCGCCGCTTTAGATATATAAATCTTGATTACAATAAGTTAAAGTTTATAAGATTCCAAATATTTAATAAAATCTCCCAAGTCACTTATCGCGTATTTTTATCGAATGTTTCTGACAACCAATTATTTGCTGATACCAATTTTTTTTAGTTTATGGCTCGTCAGCTAGGCGTTTAGCCAAATTTGATACACAACTATTTATAATATGTAATATTGTGATTTCTTAAATTTTCGGCAGTGCTAAGCTACAAGTCACTCGTTACTGAATTTCACAGAGGCTATATGAATATACAATGAGTTTCATGCATTAATAAGTTAATCAAATATTATGTTGGAACGTCATATTTATAAGTTGTATTCGATATCATAGATTAACTTGCAAATAAACTGTAAGTCTATGGTACCTGAACGGTCGTCACGGCACATCCCTATTGCGCGTCTATGTATCAATGAAGGAGTGCCAACCGCAAAAAAACTTATCGATCTGCACACAATAGAGCATTTAAATCTGTCAAATACGAATTGTGAACCCTCCCCACTTAATTTGTACTTTAAAATCACAACTAAATAAGATTATTGTACATTGTATGCAAATTCGGTGTTGCCAGAGTAGAATCACAAATTATTTTCAAAGACGATTAATACGGTCATATACTTTCAATAACGCATTTTAACTACGAGAACATCGACATTCAGTCACTAAATAATCGAAGAAATAATTTGGCACCTTTCACCAAAGTAGCATAATCATGGAGCAACTAAAGCGACGACAGTTTATTGCTATAATTATTTTTTAGAGACTGCCAATCTCGACACAGTATTAAAGTGTACAGAAAACTGTATAAACAACTCGATTATAAATAAGATCTACAAATCAGTTCATTTAAGCTCAGTTTTTCTAATAATAAGTCTAATAGAAATTGATCTCGTGGTTCAAGGAAGCCCGTATCATGCTGGTGTGTACCGATATTTAATCAACTGTTTAAGCATATAATTTTAGCGATTATTTTATTTTAACCATCGGTTAAACGTCGGTGCACACCAGCCTAAGAGTCTTACACATAATTTATTAAGTAACATGCAGATAATTCATTGAAATGAAACCATGTATATATTTGTCGTTTGAGCAACTATCGGAAATGATTTACTAAAAAGAAATAAACACTTATGGCACTGTTTATTCGTTAGTTTGCAAATGCTTAGGCGAAATCCACTGAACTTACTCTAAAATATAAGGGTCCCTGAAAACGATGAGCTTTATATCTCTCATCACAATAAAATGTACGAACAACTAGTAAACAGTGCGTTTGCATGACTAATCAGTGTAAAACGAGGTCAATTCCTGTAAGTCGCATTTACCCAAATGCTGCATATAATTAACATTTAATATCCAATAAGTATTGCGATATAATTATCATATAATAAAAAAATATTGAGTTCAGTAATTCATTATCACATTGTATCGGATGAACCGAAAGCCAGGCAATGCCCGTATCTTACAAGATATTTACTTGTGGTATTTATACATACTGTTTAAATGCTTAATCGAGGTAAGATAAAGACACAGGTAGCAAGTTCCGCTGGAATAAACAAAAAATCTGAATATAATTTACGCTTAGCATTTATAAAGGAACTCAGCTGCAAAATTTCGTTCCGTATATGGTTTTAGCGCAGCTCAACTGTGCCATGTCAAAACCTAGCAAGTGCTTCCTAAGATATTTTACAGGATAGCAGAAATAAATGCCATGAATTTCAACTAATACCATTTGAAAACTGTTAGCAGTATAATATTTTGATGAACAAAATACTTCATCAATCATCTCTAGTCATATCATGTCTAGCAAGACAACGAGTGCGGCAAATATTCTTTTAAAAATCCATATCCAAAAACAGCTGGTCGAGACCACATGTGAGCGGAAGACTGGCTTGCCTCAAACGATTAGCATAAGTAGCGGTCTGGTCGGGCTGGACCGATTATACGTCACAATATTTGCTTTTCTTTTTAGTGTATAACAGTTGCTAGGTTTTAAAGTTGGTAACTATTTGATCTGATTACATCATATAACTTCATCCTATTTCTTTCGGTTCTACCGAGTCAGCACAACTACACCAAAACTGCAATCAATCTACAATTTGGCATAAAGCACACAATCCAAATGCAGATCACCGATATACTCTTAATAAAAGGGATTATTTTTACAACCTGCAACATCGATCCAAAGACAAAACACACTTAACTGTCGAAAATGAATGCTCATTTAAGTATCGGATGTTTTTGTCCATAACTGGGGAAACATCGATTACCAGTGCCTTTACCTTACTACCATATAAATAATGTCCATTCAGGGGTCAATAACATCCACTTTATGTGTAGTGAACTTTGTACACACTCCATCTGTATCACCCAATAAATAAGGTAACCATCAAATAATCGAAAATGATTTACAAAAATAAGATGTTCTTTCTTGCATCAGTCAACCACAGCTCTTTACGCGGACCAATCGACTTACATAGTCAAAATTTTTGAACAGTGTCGTGAAAAATTGCTCATTTCAATATTATTGCTATCGATAAAATCGTATTGTCAAAACCTAGCGACATTCAAAAACTTCAAAACATAATACAAAGCGTTATACAAAGCACGCGCCAAAAATGTCCGCTAACTAATTTTATGATATTGCGCAACCGTAGATTCCAAATCGTAACGGCCTTGAAGTTAGACGCGGGCGATAACATGGATGACATGAGAAAAGGCAGCGGCAACTTCCTACATGCTTATTAATTAACTACGCATCATTGCAACAAGCTTTGTTATAATATCAAAACCACCCAACTAATATTTACACAAACCAACACTAACTAACGTCAAATCAAATAATTTCAATAAATTTGAATTTCACTTTCAAAAATTAGGCCGTCGTACTAATGGTAGGATGACCGATATGTTAAGTAAAATAAACTTTTATAATTAACAATTAGTATTAACTTTAATAAAATGTCTTTCATAAACATTGAACATTTGAAAAGTATTGAAAAAGAACGAAGAATCACCAAGTACGAAAGTATCAAATCGTTTCAAGCATCACAACATCTTGTAATATTTCAACAATGAAATTAATTTGAATAATAAACAACAGCATTCTAAAAGACTAGTTAAAAATTGGACTGATCATATTCCATAACTAAAAGATTCAAAAGAGTCACTACGGAAATTCAGGATCAAGATGTCTTAAAGAAAAAAAAGTGCACATACATAGACAATGGATTGAGCAATACAAGAATTTACCATTCTGTAGAAAGAGATAAAGCGATTATGCGACATGTTTTGTCTTTTTTCTGTAGGTCTATAACATAACGAGTAATATATAGAGATGGCACAGTAAAGAAAAATAGTTGGTAAAATAAAATTGACTTATATATGCATTGTGATTAGTTTGAACAGATGGCCTCAATATTTCATTTCTTGCTCTACGTATAGTTTATTCGTGTGGCCATCCTTGGTCATGACAGAAACAGTAATTGAAATCGATGCGCTTTTCGTGCTGCATGATTGTATTGAAAAGTTTCAGAAATATTAATGTAGCAAACATGTTGAACTCTAATCTCAGTCTTTATAGAGTGTACGCATTTGCCTCTCTACTACACCACCGACAAAACTAGACAAACGCGTGGAATGCGGCTTAGCACCGTTCGCATCTTCGATAAGTTCATGCGTGTTACGCTCGTCAATTCTTTACTTAGTTTTGTTTATAATCGTTGTTAGTTATTAAGTTTTTCCCATTGTTTTGTAGTGATAACTTCTTATGGGAGGGTAAACCGCTTCGTTACGTAACGCGTTACGGCGCCAGTCTGTCTGGCTTCCTTTTCTCTCGCGTTATATTAGTTTAAGTTATTACTTCTGTCAGGCGTCCCGAGACGCACACCGTCTTTTTTTTTTGTTTGTTGTTATTACATATACATTTATTTTTTTAATCATTTATCCTATTTTTACTATCCCTTAAAAAAATATTTCTTTATTCATTTAAAAAAGAAATTATAAAAAGATATTACATAAAGTGACGAGCGTGCATGACAAGAGCTATGAATGTCAAAGAAGCAAGTGAGGTGTGTAAGAATGGGCCTGTGTGGCGCTCTGTTGTTCGTGCCTACCCCGCAAGGGACCTGGCGTGAAGTTATGTATGTATGTATTACATAAACCAGTTATCGACTCATAAATGAGTTTTAATAGTGAAAAATACAATAAGATGAAAAATTTAATTAATGACCACAATCATGTTTATATTTATAGATTTTTTTGCGATCGGTACTCGACCCGGTCGACTGCACACGTGGCATTCGTCTACTTTTGTTAGTCGGATAGTATTTAATTCTCCTTATATGGTCTATCTATAATGACGAAATCACGGTGACCTAAATCGAAAACTAACGGTGACCAACCAATGACCTATCCAGGTCCCGCAGTCGTCTTATCTCTTTCGCACATTCTTGTCCGTGTTAACTTCACAACTGGATAGAAAACGCTCAGTCCATTCCTAATGTCTATGATTTCGGCCCATATTCCAGAACGATTATGTGTTATTAAAATGTAATTTTGGTTTTGACCATATTCAAAAACTCGACTCGTGACTTATTGTTATTCTAGAATAAGGCCTTAGAGTCAATTTTTAACACAAAACAAAAACGCTATTTCAATGTAAAATTAATCGACAATTTAAGCTGTAAATTGAAAATCTAAATCCGGACACTTAAGATTCCACAGTCAAGTAACAAAAACGGAACTCTTGTAATTTTTTCATCTCTATCCATGTGTCTATTTACGTTGAATCAAAATTTCCCAAAGTCTATATTGAGAATATCCTCTATGAAAACTTTGTACAATGGTATTATATTAATCGTGAAACAGAACTAAAACTTGATGGCCTCATTGTATACAACTGGACGAAATCATTTATTTTTATACATATATATGGAGTTCTGTGACCCAATCACAAAAATAATGGATGTTTGTCACTTCTCGAAAAATCATATAAACTTAATTTAGGTTATTTCTTTTCTGGAATAAAAAAGGACTATGCTGTACTCTGAATATTTAGTTATGACAAACAAACAAGTTAATATTCTAAATAGCATAGAAAAAAAAGTTTAAATGTGTGAAAATAGACATTGGCAGACCAGCAGGTTTAATTAAAATCGCCACTTTTATAGAATCATATTGCAAACCATTGTCAAATAACAGAAGCCTGTGTAATATCTTGCAGTTATAGTTCTTACAAGTGGCGAGAACGATGGGTCGACATGGCAATTTACTAGTGATGTGACGTCACATGCTAGGTAATCGATATCGACATTTTTTTATAAGCAAAAAATTAGAGTATTTTATTTCACGTAATACTTTCAAACAAATATTTGTGGCAATTATTTTTCCTTTAAATGTCATAATTTTCTAATACTTTTCTGGTTTCTAGCTCTCATGCTAGAGAATGGATTATTGGTTTTCCTTTTAACATGTGATGAAGAGGCGACCAAAGTTATTTGTTAATTAATATAAGCAACAACTTGAGCGATATCGAAATCGATGAACACTGTCGATGAGGACTCGTCAGCACTAAGGCTTCCCCCTCCCCCCACTCCTCATCTCACCCCCATTGCCATGTCGACCTTCATGAACAATAGATACATATTAAAATCATAATACGATTCTCTAAAAGTCGCAAACTGTAAGGCCCCAGGCAATATAATAATTGTATAATCACTCACCATAATAAATTAGTATTTAAGGACGATTTCTGGGGAAATATCACTGAAATAATCGATCGACTTTTCGACGGTCAGGTTTTGTTACATAACTACACTACTAGTTGAGTAATTATCATAACAAAAGTACGTAACTGATTCGTAACGAAATTGTTATAGTTGATACATTTTGTTTTACTTATCCAAGTATTAAAATTACTCATATTTCAAATAATATACAGACAATAAGATTTCGTATCGCAACGAAACGTAACTAATATTAATATCTCAAAAGTATCTTCCCCGATCAACACACGTTTATTGCACACAACCAAAAATAATTTAAAAATTATCTTTCTAATCTATAACATATTTCGATGACACTGATCCGCATAATTTTAATACTTTGGAGAGAAATGTAAACGCATCACACACAAGTGTACATTTGTTTAGATAATGACTCATTTATTTTCGTAGTGACTATCGTAACGATGTAGCGTTTAACTTATAGGCGCTCCGCATCCTCACGAGAACACAATATCCCGTGCACACGTTCCACGTTATCGTTCTTTTCTCGCGAAAATGTGGAGGGTCCTTTAGTAAAGAATGTCGAAATTTCGTTAGGTCGGTGTGCATCATTGGCGCGGCAGAGACGCGTTCGCCGGCAATGTCGAGCTGCGCTGCGAAGCGTTCATGTACGCCGCCTTTAGATTCGATCGCATCGAATCTCTGGAAGTCAATATTTTTTAATATAAAAAAATACTTGTATGATGTAAAACAGAATATTGAGATAACAATAGTTAGAATAACTT
Organism: Dendrolimus punctatus; assembly: GCA_012273795.1. NCBI lineage: Eukaryota > Metazoa > Arthropoda > Insecta > Lepidoptera > Lasiocampidae > Dendrolimus > Dendrolimus punctatus. The sequence goes on from CM022536.1 coordinate 5,811,723, forward strand.
TAACACATTCATTGTAAAACGGGGTCCAAGCCGTCCCGAACGAGTCTCACTTGTTGTGCTGTTAAGAACAACAGACTTCTATGTGGTGCACAGGTAGGCCGTAACTTAAATTTGGGTCAGTGTAGAAAAAAAAATGAATATATATATCTAACATGTACTTTTAAACTGGAGTTCCGTGGTATAGATACTTTAATACGCGGTTACCTTTACCTAGTACCACAAAAGACAACCCAAAAATAAAAGAATAGAAAAAATAAAATAGAATATCCTCTGTCATGTCACAAGACCGAGGGTGAAGGCGATAAAAAAACAAAGGTTATAGTTTACCCTGATACACCATTTGACTCGTTAAACTTATAAAACTTCACTACATGATATACTCGTTTAGTAAGATGATAATAAGCTTTTGTTAAAAAGGTTTTAAATACAAGCTTTTGAGATCCTGGATATCATGTAGCAGCATAGTGCTAGCCAAGACAAGTAAAACGAGCCCAAACAAAGCCCAAAAGGTCTATCTTGTTTAGTACAGGAGTTTCTATGGCCACATTCCGACTCCCATCATCAGATCAGCTCCATGGTACCATGTTATTGCATTGTCACGCGATATACACATGCGTGCAAAATTTCAGCTCTATCGTAAACCGAGAAGTTTGTCAAATTTAATTTGCAAGATTCCACCCAAGCTTACATACTTGCATACATACATAGATGGAATTGTGCAGTCACCTGGGCGATAGTTTGGTGTGGTCGTGGTTGGTGTGCGTGTGCGTGTGCGCCGCGCGGTAGCCGTGCCGCTGCACGCGGCGCGCCAGCCGCGCCACCCACCGCCGCTGGTCGGAGGGCGCGCCCGCCAGCAGCAGCAGCTCGCGCGCGCGGTCCGCGTGCAACTTGCACGCCGCCACGCCCTCGCCCTCGCTCACGTGCTCCGCGTGGATCTTCATGCGGCACCCTGACCACGCACAATCATCAACACACACACACACTTGGACACAACTTTTAATTCAGAACATTCACCCTCGCGCTAATGCCACTTGTCTCAGGGGCGCGAGGCGATCGCCATATACCTCCATATATATCGTGCACCGTTTATGCACGTTTTATTTTTATCGATTCAGTAATGTATAACTTTTTATATTGATCCCAATTTTTATTGTATCTACATCGATTGTTCACGTGACTATTAAAATCAATTTGACATATATCAAATTTCGCTTTATAGAATGGCCGAGCTGTAGTTTCTTTTTTGTAGCGATAATAATAATATTGTTGTATGGCTACAAAATATTAAGATTTCTTAATATCTTGAATCAATTGACAGGGTACCAATGGCTACCACCCCTGGTCTAAAGTAAGTTGCCATAACAACCTTGGATTGTGTTCCGGCATTAATGACCAGGTTTCAGTCTCCCTTAAGAGAGCAGCAGCGCATTTGTAGCAAGCACCTTTGGTGTTGCAAATGTCCATAGGCGATTATAACCGCTTTGCATCAAGTGGGCCGTCTGCTTGTCTGCTAATTTCTGCAATTTTATTTTTAAATCACTGAGGGATTCCAATAATGACATATTAAAGTTTTCCCTATCATAATACTTAGTTTCCATAAGCTGAGTAAAAGACATACATTACAAAGAGACTCACTTCGACATTCGTATGCTTGCGGCGGACGGATGATGTTCCACAGTGGGCGCGTGCACACCTCGCACGCCGTCGGGATGTGGTATGTGATGCTGACCAGATCGTGACCCTTGTGCTGCACTGTATTACCTGATAATTTTAAATTTATTTCCTTGAAACGACTTGTCAAAGGTACAGGCGAATCTTGGACTGAACACTGTATTGGTAATTATTGTGTAGAAATCAGTAATAAAAATATAAGTATTATAATTATGATAAATTGTTTAAAAATATGTAGAACATAGTTAACTATGTTCTACATATTTTTAATACCTACTATATAACGGAACAATACCTAAACTTGAAAATAATGAGAGAACGCCAGAAAATAAAACTTTCCTAAAAGAAATAAAAAGGTACAGCAAAGTCATTAAATAAAAAAAACCTGCGTCTCGGGATGCCCGACAGAAGTGATAACTTGCGTGAGAGAAAGGGAAGCCAGAGAGTGGGTTACATAACGAAGCGTTTTACCCTCCCATAAGAAGTTATCACTTCAGATAATAAAAGCAAATATCATCAAATATAAAACCTATCACACACGCACATAGACACAAACCAAAATTTTAATTGTAATGTTATATATATATATATATATATATATATATATATACATGTTGGAGAAGGCCTAGTTCTCACGACATCTCCTTTAGTTATTGCAGGTTTAGTGGGCGTCATCAGGATAAAATGCGAGCATAAAACACATGGCCAACGGTTTATACACTTTGAATTTAGATTTAAAAGACATTTTAACATAGTTTAGACCGAGCAGCGGGTTCAGGGCACCGCTCATACTTCCAACTTCAATACTTTCTTTAAAATACTCCATGGTCCAACTCGACCTATTGCCATCAACCGAATGTGTCACAAAAACTCCTCCGTCTACCGAAGTAGATACTACTCAAGTATAGAGGGCGTCCTTGACCCCGCTCAAGACATGCTCTGCTCTGATTGGTCGTTTATTAAATTACAATATTCATAACTTTTATTAGGTTATAACGATCTTTAAGTTATAGAAACATTTAACAAATCAAATTAAATTAAGAATTTTAGAAGTAATTAAAATGTAAACAAGTGATATTGTGCGTTATACATCCAATTATAGCTTCCCTCCGATATATATATATATATATATATATATATATATTTGTTTATTTATTTATTTATACATTGATAACTAATAGTAAGTCAGTTCTAAATGGCGCTCTGTTGTTCGTGCCTACCCCGCAAGGAACCTGGCGTGAAGTTATGTATGTATGTATGTAAGTCAGTTCCCCACAACACAGTCTAGTCCTAGTGCGGGAACCAACATTACTTTTTTTCCAATACTGAATGTAAGATTCATAATCGTCTGCGGCACAGAAACCTCATGGTTTTATTTTTGCCGCAGAGAGTCACGTTGAATACATAAATTTATGACAGACACATAGTAACATTTTAAAATGAAATTACACAATATTCATTTTATATAAAAAACCACTACTGCCTTCGTTACAAATGTAAACCGTTGAAAACAAATCGATGGGTGAAAGGATGTTTGTTTTAAACAACATTTTTAAACATTGTCTGGACAAAAGTTTGAAGTTTCAAATGACCCACAAAAACACATCACTCACGAACTACGTACCATACAAAAAAGGAACTTCAATAGATTGAAACTAGACATCAGGTTCTTTATATTTCTTTAAGTAAGATTAGAATGAAAAAAACCAACGTGTTAAGTCACACAAAATGCCACTTAAAACAAACAGCCTTTCAACCCTCGAAATGATTGCGTATAAAAAGCAGATACCGGCGTGGTCGTTGTTGTCGGCGGGCTGGTCCTGCGCGTCGCCCGGGCGGCGCGCCTCGCCCTCGCCCGCGTACAGCAGCTGGAAGATGCGCGGGATGTCCTTCGCGTCCGCGCGGATCACGTCGCCCTGCGTCACCGACCGCACGTGGAACACCTTGCTGCGCACAACCGACGCCAAGCACGTTACGACCACTCAATTGTTTTAATTAAATTAAAAAATGTGTGCTCACATAAGAAGTGAAACTTCTTTTTCGAAAAATGATCTAATATATGCAACTTTACAGAAATTGGTTAAATAAGTAAAGCCCCTGCCACGGTCCAATCGACCGTGGTAGGGGCAAGAAAACCTGATGGCGCGTAACCGAAAAAAGTGACGGTAATTATTTTTTTCCAACGCCAATAAAGAAGTTTCACTTCAATAATAACAGTTCATAAATGTCCCACTGCTGGGATCAGGCCTTTCATTATAGGGGGAACTGACAGTATACCCGCCACGTTTGGTAGGTTTGACACATCGGTTATCTGGATGTGCAGAGATTGAGGCGGATATATTTTGGTTATAACCGTACATATAAACATATGTACGGTTTATAACCAAAATATATCCGGCTCGAAGGACCATTAAATAGTAGATTTGTACATTTCCAACGTTTCTGGGCTTAATCGGCGTTAACGATGCACCCCGTTTGAAGGTTGTTGCCAAACCACATCGAGTTTTTGTATGTTGTTAATTAATATTTTGGTTAATAAAGCTTTTTATTATTTTGAATAAACACGTACATGGATGAGGTCAATTATGTTTCTAAAGTTAATACAAATACGAACAATAATCGCTTTCCGTCAATTATCCAAATGCCTTATTACACCAATAACGCGTCTGGTTAATCGAGTCTCCACTGTATCCTTCAATAAAAATTATCTAGTTTGAGGGCAAACCGTCAACTTATAGTCTAGCATAAATATATTGTATTTCCTTGAATAAAATAAATAAATAAATAATAATAATAAAAATGAATCTGCACAAACCTTAAATCCAGTATCATGACAGGATCCGTGGTGTTCTGTTTATCACTCTCCGAGTTGTAGAATATGATCTTCTTGGAGGAGACGACGACGTACTGCTTCTTCCAGCCGTGGCGACGGATGTTCTGCTTGAAGGGCACCGACAGCCAGCCCTCGAGCGTCTGCTCGTTCTCGCCGTCCTCGGCGTCTGCGCTCGACTGCGACGCCGTCTCGCTCGTCAACGCGGCCAGCTTCTCCTTCAGCTGCTCGATTTCGGCGTCTTTGCTGTCCACCTACCCAGTAATGTGCGGAGTAAGACAAAGCATATACCCCTACTCCATTGATGATTGAATTTCCTACAATACAATCTTGGGAAATATTTGCATTTTTCTTATAGTATAAAGCAGTGCTTTTCAATCTTTTCGGATACGCGACCCTTTTACAGGTTGAAAAATTTAGGCGACCCCCTTGGGCCATAGACAGACAAAAAGTTAGTAATTTAAATGACTACGTTTATTTCTTTCCTTATTTTGTTACCTATATTTCATTATTAAAGCCTATACTCTGAAAAAAGCTGCTGAGCTTAGAAAGTACCTAAGTATTTGTCGGCGACAAGCTTGAGCAAGGCTCTGCGTCCCCAGTAGGGGTCGCGACCCACAGGTTGAAAAACACTAGTATAAAGGAATTATTGCAATACCTTTTATGAACGACTAGCTGCATCTCACATGTCAAAATTGTTTGGTTGTATATTTGTGTTTTGGGTCAGAAACACACAGGTGTACATAAAATTAATCAATCTTCAACATGAAAAAACTTCACTAAAGCAAACTTATTTTCTTTCACTACCAAACAAGGGGATTTGTAAAGTAAAAATTTTAAAAAGCACTAAATTCAATTCCACATAAGGTGAAACTCTAAAGGCCAACACCAAAAATTGGCATGTCAAACATATTTGGTAAATTTTAGCAGAGAACATTATAGCAAAAGAAAAACCCATTGGATAAGGGCTCTACCAACACACAAACATGTACTTCCAAGAAAGTAAATTTTTAAAAATATTTATGTACTAGAGTTTACTCCGCGGCTGCGCCGCGGGTTGACCTCTAGTGCGTGTCTCTTGTTTATAAAGCAAGCGTTATTATATTAATTTTTTATGTATTTGCCCACGGAAGATTCACTTCATTTTATATCGCTAATTATATCCACGTCATCTGAACAAAAAATAAAAGACCATAGTGACCGACATGGCCAAAATGACGGAATAAGCAAAAACGACCAAAAAGGCCACAATGACCAAAAAGACCAAAATGACCAAATAGGCCAAAATGACCGAATAGGCAAAAACGACCAAAAACGCCAAAATGACCGAATAGGCAAAAACGACCAAAAAGGCCAAAATGACCAAAAAGTAAAAATGACCAAATAGGCCAAAATGACCAAAAAGGCCAAAATGACCAAATAGGCCAAAATGACCAAATAGGCCAAAATGACCAAATAGACCAAAAAGGTCAAAATGATCAAAAAGGCCAAAATGACCAAATAGGCCAAAATGACCAAATAGGCCAAAATGACCAAATAGGCCAAAAAGGTCAAAATGATCCAAAAGGCCAAAATGACCAAATAGGCCATAATGACCAAATAGGCCAAAATGACCAAATAGGCCAAAATGACCAAATAAGCCAAAATGACCAAATAGGCCAAAATGACCAAATAGGCCAAAATGAAAATTATCCCTTGTCCATCCTCAGTATTTAATTTACATACGTACCGAATTTCAGCCAAATCGGTCCAGTAGATTTTCCGTAAAAGCAAAACAAACAGACAAATATCCTGTTATCCCGGAAACTATCCCATTTTTCGGGATAAAAAGTATCCTATGTTCATCCTCGGTATCGAAAATATATATATACTGAGTTTCAGCCAAATCGGTCCAGTAGTTTTTACGTGAAAACGGAACAGACAGATAGACAGACAGATAGAGTTACTTTCGCATTTATAATATTAATAGGGATTCTACTTGCATCTGAATAAAGAATTATAATAAAATACTAGCATAAAAAAACGAAATGTGTGCTGGGACACATATTAGAAGTGAAACTTCAACAGACAAGTGGAAAAACGAATCGCAACAGACAAGTTAAAAACGAATGGCAACGGACAAGTGGAAAAAGGAATCGCAATAGACAAGTAGAAAATCTTCAACTGACAACTGACAAAATGAACCGCAAGTGTTACGGGCAGATTGTTAATGTACTTGTCTAATTTGAAAACCTGCCCATAAAACTTCAAGTAAAATTTTTGTTGCGATTAACAAAATAAATTACTTTATATTGAAGACTGCTTCAATACCTTTATATAACTTTTTGAATTATTCAACTCGGACATTCCATTCGAAAGATATCACGAGTTTAAAAATGTAAGTATTAGATTTTATTTAGACCACGTGACCGTGACGCTTTTCCGTGAGCGAAAAATGGTAAGACCCCCGTCTATATAGAAGTTTCACTTCAAAAGTTGAATAAACTCACGTCCATCGCGAGCCGCATTTTGGTGCTCTGCTCATCCAGCAGCTGCTGTTGGCACTCCTGCAAGTCGCGCTGCAACTTGGAGATGTGTTGGTCGAACTTCTCCTTCTCGCGCGTCAACTCCTGCTGCAGCTTGCGGTAGTCTTTCTCCTTTCGCACCGACATCTTGCTCTTGTTCTTCGTTGTGGCCGGGTTCATGTCTTTTCTATATGAAAGCAAATAAGCTTTTCTAAAAAGGTTTTTAAATACAAGCTTTTAAGATCCTGGATATCATGTAGCAGCAGAGTGCTAGCCAAGACAAGTAAAATAAGCCCAAACACGAGGGGTCTATCTTAATTAGTACAGGAGTTCCTATGGCCACCTTCTGACTCCATTATCAGTTCAGCTCCGTGGTACATCAGCTACATTATTGCGTTGTCACGCGATATGCATATGCGTCCAAAATTTCAGCTCAATCGAAAATCGGGAAGTTGGTCAAATTTAACTTACAAGATTTCATCCGAACTTACATGCATACATACTTACATAGGTTCATCCATTGCAAGTTAAATAAAAAAATGTAAAAAATATTACATATTATATTATCTACTACTCGGTTCTTAATTAGGCGGCAGGTAAGAACAACCTTGACGACCCTTCAATGGACGTACTGGCGCCCAATGATGCGGCAAATCACCTGTCGAGAAGAGGATCTGAAACCAAACCAGCCGGATCGGAACCCTTTTTGCCTCTACCACACAGTTGGTTCAGATATTCCATAAACCAAAGGACTAGGGCACCGCATCAACAACTATGGGACCACAGGCAAGATGGCAACACCCTGAGCCAAGTTACAATTCTAAAGCTCAGTCTGAAAGAAGAAATCGCCGCCCAGGTCCTGATTGAATGTGAAGAGGTGGCCCAATACAGGGTGAATCAGGTGCCCCTGCAGTATCTGGAGGTAACCTCGAAGAAGTTTTCGGCAAAGTTAAGAAGCTGGTGGACTTCCTGGGAAACTAGATTAACTGGATTAGTATTCAAACAATACTAACTAATACGCTATTGGACTCCGTTGAGTTGTACAAATTGATGACGTCACACCTTTGTACCATCGATACTATTGCACTAACCTGTTCATAATCTCAGCGAGCTTGTTGACCGCCTGCTGCTTGAGCATGATCTCCGAGTTGAGCTTCTTGTTGAGCCTGTCCACGTCCTCCTGCAGCCGCTGCAGCGTCGCCACGCGCTCCGCCAGCGCGGTGCCGCTGCGGCGCAACTCGTCCACCTCCTGCGCACACAGACGACAAATTATTTTAATGTTTGAATAGGTTCAAAAACTGCTTATTTTCAAAACTGTCACTATGTGGGTGGTGCCATTTTGCATAAGTTAGTCCATTTGACCACTGTCTGACCTGACGTTAAGTGATGACCATGCTTACCTAGAAAATACCCATTCACTCGCGACTTGAAGATTCCCAAATTTTATTTGACAAAAAACTGACTGCCAGCATGGACGACATAATCAGTGTTACACTGAAAGGCCAAGATGACTCGGATGCAGCATACTAGCGTTGCAGAAGAGAAAAAAATTATGCAGTATTTGTATAAATAAATAAATTAAGTTATATGGCAATAAGTATTTTAAAATAATTGAAGAACATGTACATATCCCCCAACAGCTAAAATATTTTTTTCAAATTATATAAAGCTCAAGTCGATGAGTTCAATGGCAATACTTTCCATAAAGTTATACTTCCTCCTTAGAAAGAAAAAGTAATGATTGAAAGGTTTATATACCTTGCGTTGTAGATCAATAGTGGCCCTGTTCTCGTGGTCCCTGTCCCTGAGGGTCTGTAGCAGCTGGTCCCTGGCCTGCACCTCGGCGCGGTGCTGCGACGACGCCTCCCGCATCTCCAGCTCCTTCATCGTCTTCTCCTTCTCCAATTCGCCCACCGTCTCCTCTGCTATCGATCTGTATGAAAATTACAATAGGAATTACATATCACGCTATTTAAAAAAAAGCCTTATAATTATACAGCCCCATAAATATTGTTACATACAGACAAAAAAAAGCGCACCTGGTTTATTACCGTTCCCGCCTTTGGAATTCTTTTGTTTACTTTGTGTTTAGAATTAATTAGATTACATTGCAATTAGACAACAGTCCATTGTTATTGTTCTGAACTTTGCTGGCCGTTCGCAGGAATAATTAATCAGGTGTGCGGATTACGTTTTCTTGGAAAAACTCAATATACGCAGTCGTTGTATTATACAGTTTATATAAAATGCCCGAACGAAGGGGTGAGGCAGTCAAGCGAGGATTAAGATAGAAGCAAGATTGTACATTGATAAGCTGTATAGTGTCGGACTTTGCGCGTGTAATTGAATCGTGCAGTTTGTACTAGTAGTGTCTAGTTATATTTGTACCTATGTTATATGTGTTTGTATAGTTCAAATAAATTCTATAGTAATTCCAACGGAATTTTATTTCGAGTCCTGCGTAACTCACAACAATATTATATATCCAAGAAATTCTGGCTTACGGACGTGAGGAATGAGCTTGGTAATTATCTCACAACAAAGAGTATTGATGAGCATACGAAATGCAGAAAGAAATAGTAGGAAACCGGACCTCGGACTAGCTCTCCAAAGGGATAAATATTAAACCGCAACATATTTCAACTAAGGCTTTTTGGTCCGATGACGCTAACGATGAACTCCAAAAAACAATACTAAATATAGCTTAACGTAAAGTAATAAAAAAAACATGACGTGGATAAAAAATAATAATATGACCCACCTGGCAATAGCTTCAGAGTCGGCCCTGGCGATAGCAAGCTGGAGCTGGTGCAATAGGCTGGATCTCTCTTGCTCCAGGTCTCGTGCTACCCTGGAGCTCTCTTCCATCTGATTGCGGATCTCGTTCACCTGACTCCGGTACACATGGCAGTAGTGTTGCTCATTTTCCAGCTGAGAACGGAGCTCTTCGCTCTATCGAAGAAAAAAATATATATTCAAAACTCAAAAGATCCAAAATTCAAGTACTGAGATTCAACATCCTTTTCATTTCTCATATTTTGAAAGTACGCTTGGAGTTGTCGAATCACAGGAATAAATAAAGCACTTTTCGTCCCTGGTAAACGATTCTCCCTGCTATCAAAACATTTAGAAAACTATACGAACCATAGATAATACATGCGACTCATGCCTAACTTTCTTTACAGTCACTGTTACATCGGGGCATAAATTGGAATAAAAAAATAACAATTTTGTAACATCATTTCACTAGATTATTATTTAATTTACAGCAATTTGCGCCAAATATTTACTATCATCAGTGACAAAAAAACTTCTTGACGTTTCATGTGTGACTTACGTGATGAGATTTCATCAGATTTAGATAAGGATTTAAGGCCTGCCTTAATTAGAGAAGTAGTTCTTTGTTTAACTTATCAGTTTTATTTACTCCCCTCATATTCGAAATGAAAAGCAGTGCTAACCTCGGGTGAAAGGCTTATTTAGGCACTCGACTTACCAGCGCACTCGCTACGCTAGTGCACCGACCATCTCGTGCCTGAATAGGGCACTTTCACCTGTCATGTAACAATCTGCTATTAATTGTTGAAGAGTAGTCAACTACGGCCCACCTGATGAAAAATGTTTAATGTCGCCTATAGACATTGGCAACGCCAGAAGTATTATCAACGTGATGCAAAACCTCGAAAAATTTGATGACCTTTTTTTATGGCGTTGAAGTTTTTGCTGGACACTACGACATATGGTAATTCCCAAGTAGAACTGGAAGGTCATTCCAAATCTCTAACAGGAGCCTAATTTTTCACGAAATTTAGGATTAACCAACCGAGCTGTCCGTTGGAAGTAAGAAGACAAAGACAACAAACAGTTTGGATGAAATATATTATTAATTTTAAAATTTAAATAAAACTATAATAATGTTCTTGTGCTTTATAACACGTGTCGGTAAGAGGCTAAATCCCCATAAAAAGTTTTAATTCGATCAATTAACGGCCTCTGTAGTTTAGCGAACTAAGCCTCTGCCGGGCCTTACTTACATTACCTCGCTGCAATGCAGAGGGCTCCGGGTTTGATTCCTGGTACGGTAAATTTCGGAAACTAATTTTCTACTATGGTCTGGGTGTCTAGATCGGCCCCAGAATATTGCGTTGTATATCTATAACACGCTTAACTTACTTAATTTGGGGATATATAATATGTGTTTGTCTACCGATTATTATCATTGATCATAATTCAACTTTTATTACTGCGTCATTGTATAAAATTACAATTCGCTTTATTCCTTATTGCTTGTAAAGGAATATCAAATAGATTTGAAACTGCATACTTACAGCGATAGTCGTAAATAACAAATTAAACGTGCAATTTATTCCGCGACAACATTAGAGGTAGTTGAAGATGACCACGATATTAAATTAAAACGGGCGATATCACGTTCTCGCGTATTAACACTTGTCTTGGCCGTAATGACACGAGTTTTATAGCCCCATTTTCATTGGCAAGGTTCAATGTTTGCACAAAATTAGTTTACACTTCATAGCGAACGATTGGCGCCAAATAATTACAGTTCCAGATTTTGTCTGCTTATAGAGTACATTACTAAACAAATAACTAAAATATGTGAACTAATGTCGTAACATAACAACGGGGATTTCTTGGATAACAGTAATTAAATTACTATAGTGTTACGATCCAGGTGCTGACAAAGTCAAATTCACACCCGCAGCCCTGTAGAAACACATTTTATTACCTTTTCGGCATTTTGACTTCTTTTGTTCACTTTGTGTTGGAAATTTGTGATTAGAAAAACAGCTCATTGTGTATCTTTTATGGCAGTCATTAGCCAGGTGTGATTCTAAGGAATTGGGTCTACGCGATCGGGCCGACATACAGGGTCTGTGCAGTATAAAGCAATGCCCCAATTGAGAGGAGCTGTAGTCAAGCGATAACCATAAGCGAAGCAAGACATATACAACGTACATTCATTCGGTAATCTGTTTAGTGACGGACAATGCGCGTGTTATTGAAACGTGCATTGCGTTCAGTTATATTTGTATTGTGTTATACGTGTTTGTATAGTTCTAATAGACTTTATAATAATTCTAACCGGCATTTTATTTCGAGTCCTGCAACTCGTAACAATAGGATAACTTTGACCTTAAAGTTTTTTAAATATAATTAAAAGTCAGATCAATTTTAGTTTCTACAGGATACGCAGCCTTTTACATATACAAAGCTACGAGGAGAAACATAATATTTTCTAGATCGGCTTCTATTTTTACATTATTCGCCAATCGCTACTGCCACTTTATTGTAAATCCAGTACAGGGAGATGGCCGCACATTTAACAACTTAGAGCAAACTCATGAATGATAAAACCGACGTGAGGTGTCACCTATGAAATAAAAGGCGTACTTGCAACAATAGTTGCTTAAACTTAAATTGCAACCATTACAATACAATGGAGTTAACGGTTTGTTTTAATGCGAAACAACTTTAGAAGCCTTTATACGAACGTCTCTTTATAAATTAATTTAATTATGTACCTAATAAATACTCATAACGGGAGGTTTGAAGTTTCCGTCCAAATGATGCAAGTTCATCCATACAAGATAAATTTAATTAATTTGACATTATTTTCATTGAAAACATATTGTAGATTTATTAACCTATTACTTTTTGACATTATGGATTACAATTAAAGAATATATAATATTAAAATAAGTTAAACAAAATTTTGAATTAATGTAAACTGCAGGATAAATATTAAATTATTTTTGCACTCCATGAAAACGATAGGATCATATTCAATTTTGTATAGATTCTATCTTAACTTGATTGTACTGAACTAGATTGTAACAACTTTTCTACTACATTCTAGCAAAATAAAGATTATGATGATAAATTATTTTTACTCAAAACAAGTTCCACTGGAGTACACTTTTTGAAGGTCATACATATAAGTTAAAAATTTAATTTAGTTAACGTGATGCAGTAAGGAAATTAACACTATCGTTTAAGCCTAACGAAGCAGCAAGAAAATCCCAGTACTATCATTTTTAGTACCCAAATTCAGTTTTATTGAACTGCAAAAAATTTATCTAACAAACAATTCGATTCTATGAACACTTATCATGTATAGAATAGGCACTGGAGCTTTTCTAGGAAATCTGAGTACTAATACAGGTTTGTCTGGGTTCTGAGAATATATTAACTTAACAATGTAAAAGATTACTGATAAAGTTCTAGTTAACTTTACTATTCTTATTTGACAACAATATAAGATGCCTTTTTTCGTGCCTTCATTTGGGTTATATTATAGTGTACTTACTATACTACCCCAGCGGTGCCTTTGTCTATATGACAAAATAACATGTATGTGATTTCGAATAAACTATAAAATTAAGTGAAAATTACTATTGATACTATATCCATTCGTTAATGAGTTTTTAAAATATTATCTGTTTATCTAAAGTTTACACCCTTAGGTTCAAAGGATTTAAATAAAAATTTTAGTGATTAAAACAGGAAATTTTCCGGCTGAATTTGAACCCACATCGTAGGAATGAGACGCGGATTCGTCAGCCACTAAGCTACAGTTAAGTGCGCCCAGACCAAACCCAGACATACCACGTCTATATGATACAAATAATATGTTCCGAATCTACCTACAGGGACGTCGACACGAGTTGACAAGCCAAAAAAAACCTATTAAGCCAAGTATAGTGCATTTTTAAATTCAAATAACAGTTGACGGTAGCTAACCTTAGGTAACCTTAGGTAATGACAATTAAATGTGAATCTTAAATCAATTAAATAGTCCTGTACTTTATTAGTTATGAATCAGTGGTTTGTGTTCATCTATAATCACGTCGTACATCCAATAATGATTATTTAAATAAATTTATTTCTTTTTAAACTTACTAGTGAGTTATTTCCTTTATGGTTACAAAAATTCAAAACATAAGAAAACCAAACTTTACAAAAGAAACGGCAAAACCATCACACTTTTATTTCTTATTATAAATAGAAAGGCATAGATTAGTTTCATCTGGGATAATGTTACAGATATAAGCCGTTTCAGGCAGACGTGGCGATGGGTGTAATGCGTTATTTATGATGCGGTACTGTTTTCAATTGTTAATGACGTCAAATATTGATAGATAACATATGGATATACATTAATGTGGCTACTTGATGACAGCTTTATTCTTAAAAACTGATTTACATCGATCCAACTGCTGACTTCGAATTCTAAGGTAGCCAATGCTGATCTCACACTGGTATCGTGTAAGTTGCTTCCAAGTCAGTACAGCGCCGCCAAGTGGGACTGACTTCAATATTCCCGATTGAATATTTTGAAGTCACTTCGCTCTCCAAGTCAGTAGCTGGATAAATCAAGTTTTACGTTTTAAATAAAATTAAATAAAACGCATTCGGCCATGAAATATATTTAACACTATCGCAGTTGCGGCCCCTGCATCATAGATATATATTGTGAGAAACGAGTACATGTGGGAGATCTTTGTAATATGCACCCGTGGCCAACAAAGTTGAAAAGTAGATTCATGTGGTATGGACATATAATGAGTAGTGACGAAATTTCGTAATAAAGATATAAATGTGTATAGTAAATGTAGTTAATAAAGATATAGACGTTACGAAGATATCTGATGCGACAGAAGACTTATGCCAAAATAGAGAAATACGGAAGGAAAAGACATACAATGCCGGCACCAAATGATTGGAAGTTGAAACAAAATTTATATTCAACAGAATCAAAATAAAGTTTGTCATTCTAAATTGAATCAAAACAGTATTTCAAACTAGTTTTAAACCACCCGAATGATAAAGCAATAATATAACATCGGATGTACATACATACGTAGAAACATTAAGCTAAATATATCTACACAGAAAAAAATGAAGTATCTGTTTGTAATCAAAATAACAGATTTTTACTAAATGAAAGTATATACGGTATCTATATTTAAAAAAAACAATATTTGCCTGTCTGTTCACTTGACTTACTGTAGGTTAAAATATAAGCGCAATACAAGTAATGTCAAAATTCAACTGATGCTAAGACAGGTTAATGAATAGTAAGCTATAGGAACCCGTCACGTATCGCCATACTGTTGTCAATAATACTTTATGCAATTTACATAATACACTAATAGGTCATTAATGTCGCACTTCTGGGCTTAGACCCCTGGATTCAGGGGAACGAAAGATGTACCAGTCACACTTTTCCACGTTTTCCTTTACTGACAGCACTTAGTTATTCTTCTAACCTTACTCTGCTCCATCTGGGAATATGTTATAATTAATAACCATTTTACGCAGATGTAGTGATTGGTTTAATGAGTGTGATACATTATTGTTATTAATTGTGAATGCCGTTATACTTAAATAGATTTTATATGTATGCACACTAATGTAGCTTACGCTATAAACAAGACTTATTTGGCCATTGTCAATAACTATAACATTATTCCTGATTGAGGGAGCCCGAGCATAGCAATATGCACATTAGACCTAACGTTATTTAAATGAGACGCTTGACACAGTGGTTTTTGTCACTGTGTTCCCACTACCTGCATTTATGAATGCATTTAAAATTAATAAATTATAAACAAATGTATATGTTTATTATTAATTGTGCACAAACTCGTAGATGTATGTATCGATTCCATGAATTTTAATGAGCGTATATTCTATTAAATGTATTAAAAAACACCTCAATGAGTAAGTTGCAAAAACCACGTCTACGTAAGCGTGTGTTTATTTGCTTGAAGATGTCGCAGGCGCAGATCCACGAGCGCGACCAACCTATACGACAAATGTTACAGCGATGTGTGTGCGGACATGTTTGCCGACTAGAATGAGTCACTGTGCCGTAATGCCGGAGGACATTCTATTTCGGCTCGATGAGATTAATATGATTAATTCAACAACAAGAAAAACTGTTATTACCATTTTAAGTTCATCGGTTCACATGTTATGTTTTGTATTTATATAACCCGATCTTGCGAATAGCTGCTGATATCTGCAGCATATAGAGCATGCACTTTAAAATTCATTCCATATATCCTATAACTTTTTATGAAAAGGTTATAGAAATTTATCCCAATATACACGATAAAAAATATACTATAGCACGGAAGAATACTGGTAATGAAAATAAATAAGTAAATAGCTCCGAAAAGCTGTAAAAAAACATTCTGGGGCTCGATCTATGTGATACCACATTCTCAAAGAATATCGGCATGAAACAATTACCTTTGTGCTAATCGTGTATCGCCTGATGAGTGCGAGTTCCGATGGTCCACTCCCCTCCCCCTATCAATTTTCACAATTCCATACATCCTCTCTATCCCATTCCTACTCTCTGATCACTGTATCCCCCCTTTTATCGCATCCTAAATGCTAACCATGCGTTGGTTTCACCCCTGTTGTTGCAATCGTCTATGGGGAACATTGACTACTTTCCATCTGCAAGCTTTATGCAACAATAGAAAAAGCTCCTAAATCGTAAAGATTAGATAGATAGATAGATAGATAACACTTTATTGTACACCATTACAGAAAACTTACGGACTACTAGTAATAATTTAATTGTGTACAAAGGGCGGTCTTATCGCTAAAAAGCGATCTCTTCCAGACAACCCGTAGATTAGATGGCGCTACAAATTATTCTCTCGCTTTTTGAAATTTTATTATTTAAAAGATCATTTTTCCCCGCGGCTATGCCGCTTGAAAATCCCTAGATAGTAACTCTCTATCCTATAGGGTATATCTAAGGCACATAAAAATTTAAATGTGTTTTATAATATCTTACTATAGAAACTAAGTCAATACAGTGTAGACAACTGCACTGCAAAACATAAAGAAAGTCTCAGCCAACCTGATTTGAAGTACCTAATACGTAATGAATGGCATGTGGGCAACCCGACAACGTATTTGTTATTGAATTACAGCGATTGTCTACATCGCAATTGCAGCGCTATCTTTGCCTATCCCATGGAAACGAAGTCATTTGTTGTGATAAAATGTAACTTACGCCCCGGGATATGAGATATCTATATTTCGACATTCATTCAAATCCGTTTAGTAGTTTTCACGTGATGCTCCAACAGACAGACAAATAAAAATACTAAAAATTGTATTTTCGGAATCTGCTTGGTCCAAATTAGCCCCCTGTAATTTTTTACATTTTTAAACCCATTTTACAAACTTGAACCATTTACAAATTTATTTTAGTATATATGGATGTACTTTTAGACAAAAATATGAAATCTTTAGTAAGTGTCATCTTACTTATTGCTATTTTGTGCCGTTGCCGACAGAGAAACGTAAGTAAATTAATAAATAAATAAAATATAAAGTGTTTTTTACTCTTTATGCCATACAAAGGTTTCAATTCAAAATGTTTCATTGTTTCCGTTCTAACTTTACGATAATTCAAAGCAGGCGCGAACTAAAATTCAATTTTGAGATTATCGCTAATAATGACAAATCACAGCCCCCTTACTTTCGAAAACACTATTTTTCATGTTTCCTTATAGGTGAACGAAAATTGAAGATCCCAAAGCCTAAGTTCTTATTATGCGTTCATGCTCACTATTGTAGCATTTTGTTAATTTTTTTATCTCAAGCGTCGGTAAGTGTATTAATATTTTTCTAGAATACACCCTTACAATTGAACGTGTACTGTTTATCTCAGAAATTTAAAAGGTTTTACTCAAACAAAGTTTCACACAGAACATTTTTTGAAAGTCATACAAGCTAAAGTCTATTTCCTAATCGATGAATGGCGTCTCGCAACTTGTTATTGTCGTTAAGAAAAAACAACGGTCAGAAACTACTCAGCAACACGTCCTAAGCTAATAATAAATAATAGCTAAGATTATATTATTTAATACCTTTAATCTGTTTCGATCTTTTTTAAATTATATGTATGTATATTTTCCATTACTTTAAGTTACAATAGTTTCGCTGTTTGCATATTAAAGATATAGACAAGAGAAACCGCAGGTATAAACAGCTCATTTGGAATATTCACAACAAGGTAAATGAAATTACAAAATACTCTTGTCCTACAATGTATACATGCAGATGTCGAGTGACCAATTCGTGACCCAAATAAATTAAAAACTCAATTCACGTCAATTTTCATTTCTCGACAATTAAATATTGTTGTAATAGTAGTAACATAACATTCGTTTATAAACCAAAACTAAATTTATAAACATGTGAAATAGACACAGATGTCTTAACTATGAACATTATTCTTGAAAACAGTTACAAAGACATGCTTTTCCTAGCGGTATCGCTTTTTTGTTAACGCAGGGGAAATGTCTTTTCTTGCGACATACGAAATATTACATACAATAAGCACCTGCAAGAACCAACAAAAATAAAAAAAGTTTGTGTCTCGAAGTGATAACTTAAACTAATCTAAGTTTAACTATTTAATATTAAAATTATTTAACTTGAGAAAAGTTTATAAGTTTTATTTTAATTTTATGTACATAGCGCGTGGGTTAAAGTGAGAGAGGAGTCTGCCTACCGCTGCCGCACGACTGAGAGATAGAGAAGCCAGACAAACTGGTACTGTAACGCGTTACGTAACGAAGCGGTTTACCCTCCCATAAGAAGTTATCCAATAAAAACTCAAAATAATAATATGAAGTCAAGCTTTTTTAGTGTATAAAAATTTAGCCAAAATGTACAATGCTTTTTACATAGAACCTTGAAAAATAATTTAACCGAAAATACCTCAAATTACCAATAGTCAACACATTTTCAACTACATACTTCATTTCATAGGTATGCATATGCTAACAGTTAGTGTGAAAGTGAATTTGCTTTAATGCTTGTACACTCCTTCACGACATTGACGGTCCTTATCGTTGAAATGTACCTTCCGTAATATAGGATATATTTTTACTTCGGAAAAAGGATGTTGACAGAAATGCTTAAGAGCAAACGCAATACGAATTTTCATTCCGTTGACGGGACTTCATCTAGCACTTCTAGCACGCACTGTCAATATGAGATTCCGCGCGATTTTTATTAGTTTTACGTAATTTCCGGTAGTGACTTCTAAAATGGAAACAAAAACCAAAATCTTGATTTACCTGTTAATACACCGCAAACCTTGACCTATGAAAGGATTTTTCTATATATAATATCAAGACTTAGAAGTATTCAATATATTTTACTACGTATACTTTTATCCTTCCCTAAGATATGACTTGAAAAAAGTTTTTGAACTGAAGTGAGGCTCTCATAAATCTGATGACAGTAATTTACCTAAGTCTTACATTCATATTTATCGATAGTTCGCGCGCTTTTCTTTTTCGCAATGGGATGGTCGTCGTGCAACTCCATCCTCCAAAAAATAATAAAACTATTAAAAATATAAACACCATAGCTATTTTTGTGGCAAATTACATATTTTCCGTGCGATTTTAAATTCGTCAATGTGTGCACCCACATAATTATTATGATTCTATGTACAGAATTGTGTAAAAAAATCGCGCGATTATTTTTCACAGTGCGGTCTAGCACTTAAGATTTTTATTTTGTTAAAAACTATGGTTATGAAACTTATTAAACAACTAAGTTTAATTTCATGTACTAACAAAGAGTGAAATAGATGATGTGAAAACTTGTTCTCACTGCAGTTACACAATAAATGTCAGTAAGGATACTGTTATACACCAATCAAGACACATATTAGATAGTCCATTATCTTAGACTTTGTTTCTTCTGGCTTTCAACGTTTTCATTCAATGAAATGCCCATTTATCTACAAATTTATCTACTGGACATATAGCTGAAAATACATCAACATTCATATTAGTTATATGCGGTATATAGGTTTCTATGAAGTATTATGAACAATGCGATTATAAAAACACTTTAATAACTTATTTAAAGAGCCTATAAACCTCGTATAATGTTATGAATAATCGGGACAGACCACAAATGTAGACTGGAGCGCATGTAACTCACCCTCGCGTAGTGCATGTCCCTCTCGGCGCTGGCGGCGGCCAACTTCTCGGAGGTGTCGTGCAGCGCGGTGCGCACCGCGTGCAGGTCGCGCGTGCGCGCCTCGCACTCGGCGTGGGCGGCGCGCGCGGCCGCTTCAGCCGCCGCCACCTCGCCACTGGCCGCCAGGCGCGCAGTGCGCTCTTGCTCCAGTGCCGCTGCCAGGCCCACAACCTTACACCACATTGAACAAGTACTATATTAAATTACAAGTATTAATAAATTACCGCGCTTAAAACCGTTAAAACGTAGTTTTATTATGTATAAAAGTCGTGAAAACTGAAGAAAATATCAAGTAGTATACTATGATTATGGTGCATTCTACATAGGCTGAAAGTGTTTAAGATCTTTAGTCACCAAAATAAAGTGACACCAATGATTAAGGGATGAAATAAGCTAAAATCCAATTTTTGCTTATTTTAAATTCATTATTAAAAACTTAACTACAAGTAGGTTTCATAGTAGTGTAAACATCTTAAGTGAATCTGTCATACATCTTATTAACGTTTTCATAATTGTAAATGTCTCTTTGACAACAATTGAAAGTATTGTAGCCAAAATGAGGGATGAAATGAGAGGTTTAAAAAAAAGTGGTTGTGAACAGTGACACACTCTAGATTTATGCAATTTCCATTTAAATAATCATTCCTTAGGTTTTAAACATCTGAAGAAAATCTGCATTTATGTTCTGTGATTGGAAAACATCATAAAAATGAAATTAATAATGTGCAGTACAGTTGGGCAAAATTTGGTTATGAATCATTCGAATATTTTTTACCTTCTCACTCTCCTGCCGATGTTCACCTTCCAATTTTTGCAGGCGTTGCTGCATTTGTCTGTAGTCAACACTGAGCATCGACATCTGCCTGTCCTTCTCTTGGCACACAGATTCAGATCTCTGACGGGCTGATTTCTCTTCATTGAACTTTGCTTGTAGAGCTGTTATTAATGAAGAAAATTATAAAAGAGATATTCTGATTAAACTAAGAAAAAGTACATATTTATTACACCTGTAATAAAATGGTCAGTAGTTTATATATTATGTTAATAATTGCTTACAATTAATAGTAGCAAAGTAATTCTGGTTAGCAACAAAACAACCAGGGATAATATTCATTGTCATTGATTAATTAATTGTTTATATAGAATCATGAAAATCATTTTGTTTTTATATAAATGTACAAAATCAAATAAGTACAATTTCATTATATTGTTTTGAACAATAACAAAAATGTTTATTAAATGAGACTAAATATGTACTAGCAAAATGAACAATACCTTTGTAAATGGAGTCCATAGTTCCTGATGCATGTAAAAAGTTAAGGAAACATACAATTTGGGAATTTACAAGATTAGCCAAGAAAAATGAGACAAAAAGAGCATGAGAGGAAAGGATTAAATCATTAATATTCATGAATAGAAATAAATTTACCAACCTTTCACTAGCTCTAAGTTAGCTTCCTGTTTAGAGAGTAGTTGTGAACGTTGCGTGTCTTGGTGCGCGCGCAACTCTTGCTGATAGAGGTGCTGTGCAGCACGCAACTCGTGAGCCAAGGAAGCACATTCTTTTTCAAGAGATGTCACCCTCTCAGTTAATTGTCTGTTTTCAGACATAATTTGGGACAACCTGACTGAAGATCTTTCTAATTCAGCATGAGCGGCATTAAGCCGGTTTGTTGCTTCTGCCACAGCAGCATCTGAGCGTTGTTTAGCTGCTTTTACTGCCCCGAGTTCTTCTGAAAGTGAGCTACGTTCTCTTTCAAGTGCATCTCGTTGGGAACGCAAATTGGCTAGTGTGCCATCATTCACAGCAGCGGCGGCCGCTTGTGCAGCAGTCAACTCTGCTGCTTGTTTCCTCGATTTTGCTGCAGCATCAGATTCCTGTTTTAATTTTTCCTGCAACTCAGTTAATTGTTTCTCAAGAACATTAATTTTTTCATTATATGATTGTAAGTTACTTATTTCCTTTGCTCGTTTACTTTGTTCTTCATCAAGACGACGCTTTGCTTCAATCAAATGAGCCTCCGCTTTCCTCTTTGACTCAGACTCAATTTCAGCCTTTCGCTGTATCTCTTTCAAGTCATGTCTAAGTAACACCAACTCCTTATCAGTATCTACTATAATTTTTTTACTTTGAGCTTCTCGTTGAGCCATCTCTTCTAACTGAGCACACAATGCTACTTGAGTATCTTCTAATTTTCTTCTACTGTCTCTTTCCCTTTCTAATAATTTTTCTAGCTGCAACAAAGCTTCAGATCCAACATAATTCAAATGATTACTAGAAATAGTATCTACTACATCTGCAGCTTTCTTTTTTCTACTGCACAATTGGTAATCACCATTGTATGTAAAACCTACAAAAGGCAAATGGTTTCCAACAAAGGCTTTAGGTACAGGAAAAGATTCATCAAGTGCATCTGACTTTTCAATATCATCAAAGTTTCTGGTATCATCATCACTGGATAATTCAGGCACTACTGGAGGAACTGAGTCTCTAAGGTTATCAAAACTCCACTGGTCATTAATAAAAAAAGGATGTTGCTTGATTTCATCTACACTGTTCTTGCCCAGTCTTCTAGTCCTATCAGTTAACAGGCCTCTAATAAGAGACTTTGCTTCCTTTGATATTTCTACATCATCTGGAAACTGTAGTGAATTTCTATGATCCATAATTTTCCCATATGTACCCACTAAACTATCAGCATAAAAAGGTGGATCACCTATTAGCATTTCATATAGAAATATTCCTACAGCCCACCAGTCACATTCACGTCCATAAACTCCCTCGCCATTTTGAGATTGTAAAACTTCAGGAGAAATATAGTCAGGGGTGCCCACAGCATTACTGGCCCTGACAAGCCCATCTGGTCCCATTCTCATACAAGTACCAAAATCTGCTAGCTTGAGATGGCCATACTTATCAATCAACATGTTATCTGGTTTCACATCTCTATGAACAAATCCCATCCCATGAATCACATCTAAAGCTAGAACAATTTCCATGGTATAAAACTTGGCCCACTTTTCAGGTATGTCATAATTTGACATTAAGCTCACAAGGTCACCTCCAGGCATATAATCCATCACCATATACAGGTATTTATGATCTTGGAAGGCAAAATGTAATCTCAATATCCACTCAGAATTAGCATGAGCCATAATATGTCTTTCTTCCCAAAAGAATGTTGAGTCTGATCTCTTGATCATTTCTACTTTACTGAGCAGCTTCATGGCATACACATGCTTAGTGGACTTGTGTCTGACTAGTTGTACTTCACCAAATGCACCCCGACCAATCACTTTGATTAGGTCAAAATCTACTGCCTTCATACGCAAGTTAACTATTTCTGAGGCAAATTCTTGATCTAAAACAATAACAATTTATTTATACTACTATATAAGTCTAATACTAATATGAGCTTAAATGTGAATCAATTATTATAAAATTTAATTTATATGAATTTTTAACTCAGAATATGTCCTACAGAATACAGAATAAAGGTTCATGCAAACTCACAACAGAAAATCAAGGAATAAATAATGTAGAGATAAAATATCTTTATTTATGTTTACTTTAATGATACATATCAATAAATTTCCCAGCTGGACAAGAACCCAATTTCTAAATACACAAATAATAATAATTAACATTATCATATCAATCAAACTGCAGAATAGTAATTGTATGTAATTATATACATAGATTTATTATCTGTTATGCCTAAGGCAATAAAGAAAAACTACAATTGCTAATATTATATGTATCAGTAAAAGAATTTCAGTATACATCATATGCAATGAAATCTTTACCAACATTTTTTGAACTTAAATATTTACTCCAATGTGTAACCTATGGAAATATACACCATTTATGATAAAATTGTTAAGATTTGATGATTTGTCATTTGAACAAACACACATCCACCCATAATATAGTAAAATATAAATAATATTAGAAGAAAGAACATGTACTTACATCTGCTGGTATAGGCTTCAACATTTTTCATACGTCTTATGGCAGGGTGATCGCAGTCGGAGACAAGAGCAGTCACCGTGTCCAGCAGGCAATCAACGTTGCCGGTAGACCGCGAGTCACACAGCCGGTCTTCCAACGCGCGCAACCGCCGCATACGTTCCTCATCTTTAACTGGCTCCATGCTGAACCCTATCTTTGACGTCCGCTGCCACTCGGGCTAGACAACACGGAACATTCTCCCGAACGTAACTTCACGTAAAAATAATACTCTCATCACGATACATCGGCCACTCAATATTTATTTGTTAGATACTCTGGTTCTTTGTTTACTTTACTATTTAATCGGTAATTTATTTCATTATCAAAAAATCAGTTGCTTACAGCTCAGGATGACAGCAGATAAAGGTGGTTCTCACAACAAAGCATATGCACGTTTGCAAACACAACCGGTGGACTGATACCATTTATAACTTTCCAATTACTTATATTCTTATAACAGCACTTAATTATGGTAGGTATTGGCACAACTTTAATGAAATAATGTAAAACTACGAAATAATTAACCGCTTGATTGATGAACGATGGATGATCGAACAATAAAATGAAGTTAGATGCGTATACTTCTCGCAATGGCTGACAATGGCGCTGAAGTGCGCTGAAGCTGATGAGCGCTATTGAAGAAGCGAAATTGTATCTAAAAAGACCAGATTTCCAGGAACAAAATAATATCTATGGGTAGCAAACGAATTAAAAGTATTTAAAAATTCATTATTTTGTTAAGTTTTTAGTGCTAAGAACATTTTAGCATTTAATAAAGTTAAGTGTAGTACGTATTGTATAATTCATTTACCTTAGATAAAAAAAACACCGGCGCGATGTTTATCCCATGCCGTGTACAGATTGAGTCTACGAAGAGGGTTCACTGCCCTTCTTTAGTACAATGTATACGTGACAAGTTCATTGAAAATGACCAGGTTTAATTAAGAGATATGTGGTTACTTTAGAACAATTATTTTATTTAAATAAGATTTATGTAAAAGTTGTAGACTGGACATATAAGTATAGTCTGGCTATCGAAAGTTGAACTTGTGTTGATACTTTGGCGGAGTGCCATCTTCCGGACACAGCTTTGACAGCCAGGGCTGCTGCTGCACACCAGGAGGCCCTCAAATGTTGCAAATATGTGTCCATTGGTAGTGGGTACGTATGTGGCTTTCGAGTCGAGACTAGGGGGCCGTGACGAAATCTGATTTTTATTTTTCAACAAATGTAATGACTACTGATTTTCTGCTATCTACCGGAATTAAAAATAGATAGTCTATATTCTATTGTAGGTAATTCTAGATTCAAGATATAAGGGTTAGTAATAACAAGTTTTCCAAATTTAAAGTACACAACATAAATAATTAAGTGACTACCAAGTATCAAAATAGGTTAATCCTAATGATGTTGATGTTGCCATACGTATATTATTTAAATTTGCCGCCATTTTCCAGGGTCAACTTTCGTTGGCCAGACTATATGATAATAGTAGGTGAGCCACTTTTGCCAATTTGTCTCTAAAGCTGTGTGCATATGTGCACGGAGGGGAGTTGCTTACAACGTATCTGGATAAGGAAAGTCCATTGAAATGTGCACATTATAAGTGATAAATCGCGAACGTGACCTGCGTTTGGACGTTCCAAAGCAATATAGAGAATGCATTACGGTCCTGGTGTGCACAAAGTTCGGAAGCGTCCTCAGCCGCGGCTGACGTCAAGGTCACGTCCACGACCTATGACTTATAATATATACACTTCAAGGGACTTTCCTTATACAGATAAGTTGTAGGCCTTTTTGATAATAGCTAGTAGAGTTCGCAACACAAAAAAGCGCCACGTAAAATAAACGAACTAAAAGTTGTAGCTTCGTATTTTTTTTATTTGTATTTTTTTTTTTTTTTTTTTTTTTTTTTTTTTTTTTTTTTTTTTTTTTTTTTTTTTTTTTTTTTTTTTTTTTTTTTTTTTTTTTTTTTTTTTTTATTTGTATCTACTTTTTTGTCAATTCATTGTCATTGACTTCTCTCCCCACTATCGCGAGAACGTCACTAGAACATAACAAGTTCTCGCGAGAGCTCTGCAAGTGTAGTGCATCCTTTATCCGCACTCATTTGCTTCGCATCACTACTAGTGCATAGATAATATTTCAAGAAAATACTGAATGAAATCCACACCAGCAGTCAGGCAGTCACCAAAATCCACCAGTCGGTCTCGTTCGTATGAATCGAATATGGCGGTGCTAGGCAAGATGTGCAATAAGTTTTTGACTTTTTTTGCATAGAAGAAGCGCAAAAATCATTTATTCACTACATGTATATGTTGATTTGTAATTGTGAATCTAATTGAGGAACAATAAGAAAATAAATTATATCAACCAGTCTATTTGGGGTTTTCAGTTTTGCAATGAAAATTGTAACTTCGTCCTAAGTGTAAAAATAATTGTGACAAATATATCTCTTTAGAACAGGTAAACTGGTATTTTTTGTATTAATCTTTAAGTAAATTTAGATATCTTGTATCTATAACCTTTAACTTTATATGTGACCACCATGCTTCGATTTATTGAAAAAATATAAATTCTCAAGTCTGTGCCCCATTTTGGTTCAAGTTCATTCCTATGTTATTTTGATGATTTATAGTTCATTCGGTTCTACAGGGTTTACATTTCTTCTAACCTGAGTATATATTTCTTTATTAGTTAATCTACGTGAGGATTGAATATTTTTTACATCACATCCATTTGTAAGGACGAAATACCTTTTCTTTGTGGTCACAATCACGTGTGGTCCAGGACGTTATGGGGTCATTAACTGCTGATTACAAATGATTTATTTTTAATCATATCGAAATTTAATGTTGTCACCTGTGTTATAAATTGATATAGGTAGTCGTAATGAGCAAATGTCCAAACACAGTCAGTTGGTTTGATATATTTAAATGTTAAAGCACGACAGTGCGTAATATTGAACCTGTCGGTAGTATTGAATTGTCGTGTGCATGTGCAACGGGAGCGCACGGCGCAAATGTAGACGCAGGGCGCAAGATGTAGAGGGCGAAGGGGAGCCTGGGACGAGGCGTGGCGCGCGGGGCGTCTGTCTGGCAGTCAGCTGTGTCATGTTGTCACTGGCGTGCCGTGGGAAGTGTCCCAAATTTTGCCCCTTCATTGATCTTTATGAAAATTGACTGAACTGTTGAAAGTTGTAGGACCTTTATATTGCATGTGCATAAGACATTTATATTAGTAAAAACAATTTAGTTTATGAGAGTAGTGTTTAGTTTAAAATTAAAACAACTTTATTCAATATCTTTATATAAGTTTTCTTTGTCCTGGTCTAATGGCATTTTTGGATATTTCCTGAGTGAGTGAGTGAATATCTAGCAAGCACAATTATTGGTGTGTATCTTATCTATCCAAATCTAACATTGAGATGACATCCTTATGATCAATCTCCAATATTATCTCAGGTTCTTTTGTAAAAATATTGGTCTCCAGTTTTTATTATTACTTTGTCAGTATTAGATACTCATATCACACTATATTTTACATTCTGTAGTAATAAAGTAATAACAACAAAAGATAAATTATATAGTTTGGGGTTGATCTTTGTTTTCCTAATAAAAGTTCAAACTTGTCTTCTTTTTACATGTATCTGATTAAACATGTTTTTTTCACCTTTAAAATAACTTTCTAAAAGTCTAGTTATAGAATTCAACATCAATGTGAGTGCCTTGTATAATTATGATAAGCCCATCCCTAATAGTGGGTTTAGTTGATATCACAATGAAATTGTTCTTTTACATTGTAATGTTCATATCTTGGCATTGTGCCAGCTTCCCAATGAATTAAATTCTAGGACTTTCTAGAAAGAATTTAAATATCTTCACCATTTGTAAACTTATATCAGTGTATTTAAAGTTGTATGTTATAAAAGTTTCATATTATTAATTTGTTTAAGCATTAAATGATTTTATATTTGTCAGAGGACTACAAAAATTTTACTCAAATTTGTATAAAATTTATTTGGTTATAGTATATGATAATATTCTGACCATTTTGGCATTACTTTTGTTAATTTGTTTTTTTCAATATTAAAAACTAGCATACTGGGTATGAGTTGTTCTGCCTGAAAAAAAATAAAAAACCAGAACCCGATTCCAGCGCCACCTACTGGGTCTAATTGACAATCTAAACTACCCTGGGACCCACTCAATACACACAAAATTTCATCCAAATTGTAGAATGTGATTCCAGCACCAAGTATTTTGATGGTTTACATTATTTATTATAATACAATATTGAATTGAAACAGTTTTTGAAATTGTTCCAGTAGTTTTTGAGTCTATTATTACAAACAACAATAATACAAATATTGCGTCTTTATAATATGTAGACTTGTGAAAAACTGGCACAGTCTGAATTTACTTGAATCAGATGATATTATCCTTAATACACCCCATTACCAGATGCTATGAAACAAATAGTGCCTAAGAAGCTATCCAACCACACTTGGATGAGACACTCTATTGTGTCAATGCATCATAAAAGCCTTTGTTTACAATCTAAATATGTTTATGAGTATTTTTAAACTGTTTTTTTTTTATTAAAAAAAATAACATTATATAAGTGTGATTCTATGATAAGGATATCCAATAAAAATAATTGCCTGATATATTCCCTATTGCACTAGCAGTCTGGTCAGAATAACTGTTTCAATTTACAATAATTCACATAGATCTAGCTCCTAACTTTTACAGATCTTAGATACATTTATACATATAAATAAAATATTGAAAATCTCCACTGAAAATTTGTGCAGTATATAAGTATTAAAAATCTTCCACCAATAAAAATTATGCAAGGTATAAAAGTATTGATCTTAAAAAGCTAAGGATGTTATCTTGGAGGTAACTGAAAAGTTTGAGTCCAAACAACCTTTAAGTGTTCTAAATATCTCACTCTAATTGTGAATATCCTCAGTAATATAAACAAGCTAATCAAGGTAATAACATATAAAATTGACCAGAGCTATTTGAAAAACCATTTCGAGGAATAGTGTCCCTAATTATTTCTGTCTAGTTAAAATTCCAAAAAACCTATACTATAACCAGAGCTTATACTCATTTCATAATGTAGACACATTTTTACATGATATAAAACAAAATCAGTAAGCATCTAACTGTTTGTATATTTACTAACGACTAAACCATGCTACTAGATTAACTAGATAATTTTTCAAGGAACAATTTATATTTATATATGCTAGCTTTTGCCTGTGGCTTCACTCCCGATATGTAAAACCTAACTAGCATGGCTTTACTATGGCCACGGAGAAAGCTCTACTGTTAAGATATTTTTTTATGTTTTTACATATAGAAGAACAAGTATTAATATAACATCTTATCACCTAACTTTTAAAATATTGTCATAAAAATAATTTAAGTGCCTTTCAAACAATAATTAAATGCTATTTGACTGTTTACTTGTAACTATTTATAACATAAAAGTAATATTATGTAGGTTTACAGGTTCCTACAACTATGAGGTTGTGCACCACTTATATAAAAAGTATCTCAGCTGATTAGTTTTATATTGAAGACAAAAGATTATTAACATAATAGAAAAATTGACATGATACTGCATTAGGGTATATGGACCAAGGGCAACCTTCAAAGGACACACACAGACTCATAGCATCTGAGCATGGATTTCTTCTTTGAAAGAAAAAATCTGGACCATGGTCCAAGTTTTGATTGGACAAGAAAGTCTTAATGTGACTTGCTAACATGATTTGTTACTTAAAAGAGTTATGTTAATGAATACATAAATGTTGTATTATAAAAGACTTATGGCTATGTGTAATGGTTTCATTGTTATACATGTTTAGGATTTGCTATTGTTGTGCAATCATGGTTTTCAATAAAGTCCTCTTTATGGTTTACTATTTGAGTGTTGATAACAGCAGCATTTGCGACACAGTCACTTGCTCCCACTCAATGTATTTTTAATCAACATTTGATTAGTGTGTTGATTCATTTCCTGTTTTATGTACATTTGGTACTATGAACTTTCTGTATCAACATTAAAATGTTAAAAATATTACATGTAGGTACATGGTCTTATTTATATTAGTAGTTCAAGTAAATTTGTCGGTTTCTTTAAGTTTCTTAAAGAGGCCTACAAAGGTACTCTAACTCAATATGAGTGAGTCCAAATATCATTTAATTTAATATAATCAATTCATAATTTTCTATAGGTACCTATAGATAAAAGTGCCTACTAATGTATGGATTTCTTTGTTCTCTACTCTCTTTGGCTGCCTATAAATGAACCAATTGACATGATAATTAGTAGGTACATATTATGTGTAATTTTAATAACAAAGATAATAAATATAATAATTTTTCATGGGATATTTACATTGGGACTGAGACATGAATCCATGTAAAACTTATACACTACTAGCTGACCCAGCAAACTTCATATTGCTTAACCAATTAACTATAAATTAAGATATAAGCTATCCTATCTTTCAAGTTGGATCAAACTTGCTTTAAAATTTGATTAAAATTTGTTAAGTAGTTTAGGAGTCTATCACAGACAAACAGTGACGCGTAATTTATATTAAGTTAATAAATCCGTATATGGTTTAAGTTTTTACAATGCATTTAAAAATATCAAAATAAGAAGGGGGTAATGCAGACCCGGAGATTTAGAAAATGCAATTTTTAGAAATTTTATCCCTCTGTTAGAGTATCATGTATTTAGTTAAATTCTAAACGAAGCTAAATATTCCGGGGTCATATACTTGGGATACTTTTTTCCTGATAAAAGACTTTCCGTGGGATAGAACTAAATAGTGAAAAAGATGGCACTGGGATTGCATCTTTTTTGGAAAGTAATGAATGTATAATGAATAAAATTCGACATAAGGCTGGCTTATAACCCGAATCAACACTTAGGATACATTTTATCCTGATAAAAGACATTGTTTACTTAGAATAGATGGATTATGTTTTGCTGTGCAGTTATCTACACTATATTGACTTGTTACTTTGAAATTGTAGCGAATTGATCAAGAAACTAATATACTAAAACTTTTTATATTATATGAAATCCTGTGCTTAACACAGAGCTGCTACCCCGGTTTATTCACGCGGTGTAATGTGGGGAAAGCTCTAGTTCCCTTTACCCTTTTACATTATTGTATTGTAAATAGTATTCTTAAAGACAATTTAATTATTTTTTTAAACTTAAAACTTTCAGCTTGTCATCTTATTTAGTCAATTATAAGCAGTGAAACTGTTATCCATTTGTTTACATTAAACATATTACTTAGTATTATCAGCATTGCACTAAGAGATATGCCAATTTTTAGTTGTAATAAATAGGCTAGGGTTATTGAACTACAAAATTATATTTTAATACTACATATAGACACAGTAATTGTAGAAGATTAAATAGGAAATAGGTTCTGAATATTTTTTTGTATTGTTTATTTATTATGAAAAGTGCATTGACATACTAAGCTACAGTATTTCTATAATTGAAGAATCCATCAGGGATGACCTTGTATTTAAAGATTTGCTTTTTAATTCCAGTTCGCCGTGGTGGTCATGGCTACGCTCATCCAAGAAAATGGTATAAAAGAGCTGAGCAAAGGCACCCACGGTGTAGTGGCGCATGGCATGCCGACCCATGCGGTCCCTAGCCACATGGTGCCCGACCATGAATACTGCGAGCCGGGCGCCGGCCAAGTCGCGCAACCGACATGTGAGGAAACAGCACTCGCTGGCGCAGCTCCGACTCCTGAGGAGGAGGAAGAGACCCCCGAAATAGACATTATGATAAACAATGTCGTGTGCAGTTTTAGTGTTAAGTGCCACCTGAACCTGAGACAGATAGCGTTGAATGGTGTTAATGTTGAATTCCGCCGCGAGAATGGAATGGTGACGATGAAGCTGCGGCGCCCTTATACGACGGCGTCGATCTGGTCGTCCGGGCGCGTCACGTGCACGGGCGCCACCAGCGAGGACCAGGCGAAGGTGGCCGCCCGCCGTTACGCGCGCGCGCTCCAGAAGCTCGGCTTCAAAGTGCGCTTCCAGAATTTCCGCGTAGTCAATGTATTAGGCACCTGTAGGATGCCCTTCGGTATAAGAATCATATCTTTCTCTAAGAGATATAAGGAAGCAGAGTGAGTATTTGTATTATATTTACCCATACAGCTCCTTACTTGGAATTGATGGCTCTCTAAGCAATAAATTATCTAGTAGACCATAATTTATTTTGAGAATAAGCATTCATACTGGTTATTTATAAAAAATTTTTTAGGTGAAAACTATTCCATTTTCTAGGATAAAAAGTTATGTACGTCCATTGTCAGTATTGAGACTATATATGAACCAAAATGGATCTTCCATGAAAACTTAATACAAAAGTTACTTTCGCATTTTATCATTTCATATTAGGTTGAAATATTAGGTGTGACTTTATTGTCTATAGAGCTATCAATTTTTAGCAGTGAGTTATACTTTTAATTAATTTTAAGGTAACACAAATCACACAATTTACTTTGAATTAAAACAGATTAGAAAAATATTATTCCCATTATTACTTTTTTAAATACCCTGCTTTATGGTGAAGTATTGTTGATATATTACGAACTAAATCACACTTGAACAAAAAAATAATTTCTTGCTACTTTTATAAATATTTTACACAATAGTGCAATTTGACTACTGCAATCTGTGCTGTGGTTGCTATCAAATTTTGTACATAATTTTGATAGACATATTTTTAATATCCCTTTTCAAGTTTATCTTGCTGGCTGCCAGCCAAGAGTGTTCTGTTTATAGAACATGAATCTTACTTATTGATGTTCTTGATAAAAAATTACCAATTCATTTAGATCACTATAATATTATTGGCAATCTCAAAACTAAGTAAATGGTAAGCTTATATATTAAAAAATTTGTACACATTTTGTACTTTAACATACATTAATGGACCGAGGAACTGTTCAGAGTGGTGCTTTCGTCTTTTTTTTACCACCACACCATCCACTATAAGCTGTGTTTATCCCTAGTTCCTTAAGCCCCTTCATTTTTTTATGCAATGGTTCTCTAGAACATTTCTCTTGCCCACCTTGGGGATTTGGAATGAGCCTACCTCCCTGCCTCAGATTTTGCGGTTTTTTAAAAAGGGTGTCATAAAAATTCTTCGACAATGGCAACTTGCTGACATCTTTTATGTTGCTAATGTCCATAGGCGACTATGACCACTTTCCATTATGTGGGCCGTCTGCCTGTCTGCTTACTCCAGCTTTAAAAAAATAAAAACAATATATCATATTATCTTCTACCACTCTTAGTAGGGAAGGTCCCATACTACATCAAGACTATGTGCATACCTATGATTACGAGTGAAAAAATATCAAGACGAAAAACTATTATTTGATCTGATGATCAGTTAAACATAAGCCATTTAAAAAGTAGTAAACGCTGCGCGCCGTATTTGAATATAACTTGAAAAGTTGCAACATTTGCCTAGAGGATAATGACTAGGTGACAAAAACCTAAGCCCCCGCTCCTGTGATTAAAGTGTGGTATGTTTTTAAACAACCCTAGAAATACTTACAGCACTACTATTTAACAATTTTTTTATTGTAAAAAAAACTATTTCAAAGATTTCAGGTATGACCTGAAATTAAACAACTAGATATTCTCGTGTAGCATTCTTCACATAAACTTTGGATTGGTATTGGGAATTATCATTACATGTCCCAAATTAAAATTGTTCTGTGTTCAGACCCATTACTTGTACACTTACCTATTTTCTTTTCTTTTCAGCTATGAACCAGAGCTACATCCTGGAGTCACATATAAATTGTATAATCCTAAAGCAACTCTTAAGATATTCTCAACTGGTGGTGTAACAATCACAGGTTTGTTACTGAATATATTTTAGAAGAACAATTGTCATAACTAAGACCTAACTAACGTTTGCTGCTTCAACAAAGGTTAGCTGGTTGGTTTTCTGGTTTCACTAGCATATAAATCAGCTATTTCGACCTCTCTTATGTCATCTCAATACCTTTTAATAAATTATTCTTACTTTACTTACTCGTGTCTTCTGAAAGTCCTTTGTTATAGGATATGATTCCAAATTTACATGAGCAAAGGTTGAGCCTGTTGTCTAAAAATTTTAATATATTTTCTATAAATAATAAGGATATAGCACAGTATATAGATTCGAAGTTAAAAACTTTTATATGTAAGTATTTTTGATACCAGGGTTTAACTTAGGATAACTTCTGTCCTGGATAATGAATTGTTTCTATGGGTTGTAGTTGAATATACAAATAGTCTTTCTATACTTTAAAGATGTATAGCACTATCATATTCATGGAGTTAAGTGTAATAATAAGTTCATGAAATGGTATTATATTGTACATAACGAGAGGTCCACAGGAATTTTTGATTACCATTATGTTTCACCTGTTTAAACATCCAAATGACATTCAGTCTGAATAGACCATAGATAGTGTATTTAATGATTTTAAAATAATTACTATACATTCACCACTTGCACGCTCCTAAACGTACATATTATATATATATATATATATATATATATATATATATATACACACACACATAACGCAATATATATTATCTTAGGTTATAGTTTACAACATAAACCTTACGATGAATTAACTAACAAACAGGCTGTAGTAACCTTACCTTATCTGTTTTATTTGCGGCTTCCCCAGTGCTATCTTCAGTTTTGTATTATATGAAAGCTTTATTTTGTGGAACAGAAACATGTACACCATCACCAGCTAATGTTGGGGAGTCGGTGTACATGTTTGGTGTTCTAAGGAGAACAATTTTTTTAGATTTCTTGTCTGTTCAAAATTCACATAAAAACTACCCACATTTCTAAATGGTTGCTGATCAACAGCAATTTTAGACTTGAGATCGGTGATACCTATAATCCCGGAAATCCGTCGGGAAATTTTTCGGGAGTGGTTTGTAGTAAGTAGTCGGGGTACATAAAAATTAGCTTATTCGGGCAGTTTTCGATACAACAATAGCTTACATTCTTTTTTGAATGCTGTGGTACTTTTTGTCCTGGGAATTTTAAGACAAGCATGGACAAGTCGCGGTCTATACATAAGTGTAATATAGTTCCTATAACACAGTTTGAGCCCTTCGATTTTTATATTCTTAGAAATTGAGCTAATTTAAATCACCTAAAATATTTAATATTTCCATTTATTATTTAAGTATTAACTCTTAACATTGATGAAATGGGAGGAAGAAATAAGCATATTATTATCATAATATATTCTTATGTAACACTAGCTTCTGTCCGCGACTTCGTCCGCGTGGTGCGGTTTTTTAAATATCCCACGGGAGCTCTTTATTTTTTCGGGATCAAAAGTATCCTATATGTTGACCAGGGATATAAGCTATCACCATACAAATTTCATGTAAATGGGTCCAGTCGTTTCGGAGATTAGCCGGTACAAACACAGACAAAAAGATAAAAAGACAAACAAAAAATTTGAAAAAAATCTAAATGAGTTCTATTTCACTTGCTCGGTTTTTAGTAATTTTTTTAATTGTACAGAAATGTGACCTCTACAATTTTATTATATGTATAGATTTAAATGTGTTGAAGGTGTTAATTAAATGTTTGTGCATTTGCAGCACGGAGTGTGAGCGATGTGCAGTCTGCGGTGGAGCGCATCTTCCCCCTGGTCTACGAGTTCCGCAAACCGCTGACGCCGGCCGACGAGGAGCTGCTGCGGCTGAAGCGGGCGGCGCGCGGCGGCGGCGGCGCGAGGGGCGGCGAGGCGAGGGGCGGCGGGGGCGGGGCGGCCGGGGCGGGCGCGGCGGCGGCGGCGGGCGGCGCCGACGACCCCATGCACCTGGTGACCCTCTCGGGCGACGAGGACGCCGACGCGTGGGAATGACGCGCGCCCGCGCCGCGCGCCTCCGCAGCCCAGTGACGCTCCCGATGCGACGTCCCGTACGAATATATACCAGTATATATGATGAACAATAGTTTGGCATCGAAGCAATAACTATCGGTTGTTAGTGCGATCGCGTGTGAATTGTCGGCGAGCTGTTCGAGCTGTTCGGTTCATGCCAAAGATATTTATTAGGGAGGTGCTTCGCGCGTGCCGATGGCCGCTTGCGCCTGAGCTTCATTTACCTAACGAATGTATCGTTTTTGTGATGCTCCCGTGACCTCTATAGTATGTGTAGGTGAAGTCGAAAAGTTTACGTCGAAACCAAAATTGTCATAAAACAACAAAAAAAATGTTTGTAAAATAAATCTCGATAACGATACTCAGTCTCGTTTTTCATTTGCCGTTATGATTGATTATATTTGTAGTGATAATAGTGTTCAATAAGATTCATACTAAGCGAGAGATGACTGAATGATTAGATATTAGTGTTGTAAATATGGAAAAGCTTGGAAATTATACGTTTCAATAAAAAACACATTTGTTTTATTGCTTTTATTTCAGTAAAAGATTTGATTTAGGAAAATTACACAATACATATGATTATCATGCCTACTAACCTAAGAATATAAAAATTTCGTAATAGAATCTTACATAATTATATTTGTTCAGAGTTTCAAATCTAATAAATCAATACTTTTATCAGATTACATACATTTTTAAAATAGTAAATAAACGTATTGCATTTCTTTTCCTGCAGTTATGTTTAAAATAGTACTTGAGAAAATGTCATTAATTGTTATTATTTAACTTAAAATCATGCTATTATTCATTGTGACAACAATAAAATTATATTTCAAAGCATACATTAACATTGTTGAATTCGTAGTTATTTTATACGTAGACTTGACACTCAAGTAGAATTGATAAAATTGCGACCTTGGTACAGCTATGAAGAGTCTGTATCGATCTTCAATATATTTTAAATACTAATCAGTGTCGTTAGTATCATACTCATCACTTGTAAATCTTGGATGCGAAGGTCTTGGGGGTCGTGCAAGTCTCATTGGAGCTTTATCCATTATAGGTTTACTTGCTGGTGTTCGAATATACGAACTCATATCGACGACGGTCAGACGGGGAGTGCGCACTGCCGTCCCTAGGAAAAATCTTTATTGCAGATAAAATACTTCTAAACTTTAGATTTGAAAATATATGGAATAGACCGATTATCAAAATCAGGGCAGGTTTATATCACCTTTTACGCGAATCGTTGAATTAAATTGTATTCATTTAATGAATGTAATGTTTTAGATTACGAGGTTTCATCTTAAAGCGGCCTATTTGACTAGTGTATTATGTTATTCCCTATGGTCTAGTATTCCTTTGAGGCTCGTATAATGTAATAAAAACATTATGCAAGGTCGTATCACGGCGCCAGAATTTACTTATCCTTAATAAATCTAGACAAGACAATAAATTTAGTGTGATTTAGGATTTTATGATGCTCCATCTGGGATAATGATAGTCATTGAGCGTGGCCAAATGAGCCTTGTCTCTAGCGTTAAAAGTAACCCCGTTAACGAATGGCTATGATGTATAAACATACATCCGTTATCTGGCAATATTTAACGTCATTAACAGTGAAACCCGTCGCAACGCAGTAATCTCTAACTGCCTATGACTACATCTGCGACAAACAGCCAATAACTATAACAATGGCACTTTATTGAATCCTGAATAGAAATAGATAAATAATTTTCGACAATCTGTCCGTATCCAAGTGTACCCACGTGACAGTATCGTCACGCGCCCGGAAATCACGTGTAACAAACAAAGCCCAAAAGTGTCCTATTAAGAGAAATTGCTGTTAGATAAATAATGGACACTAACAATTTACAGGAAATAAAATAAAATTGTAATCAGAAAAACCATATTGAAGTAACATATAAAGGTGAAAGTAATATTGTTTGAATGTTGGTTTGTTTTATTATGAACGAACCGATTTTCATAAAATAGAGTAGAAACAATTATACTGAAAATGGGATCGTTGTAAGGCATTGAAATGGTGGTAAAAATGTTTCCTGGAAATAACATCCCGAAGATATTCAGAAGTTTATTAAGATTATTTACCCGTGATATGAGGCAAAACATCGTCCGTATTTGGTACAGTGCGTGGTCTAGCTCGTAAAGTGATGTGACGTGACGCTCTCAGCGGGAGGGCTTTGAGTGCTAAATTAGAGTGCAGCGGCAACGGTGGTGACAGTACTCGAGCTGGCAACACTCTTCTTTCGGGACTTGAACTGAGTGACCTTTATAGACCAAAAAAACATTTCAAATTGCTCTAATCAATAGAAATATTAAAACTTGTCTAGGTTGTAATTACGGATTGTACATCTATATATAATTAACTTTGCGCGAAGTTCATATTTATGCTATTGTCAAGAATTACAATTTAAAATTGATATTTTAGAGTATTAATCTTTGACCAAGCGAAACTGGGCCCATATAAAACCCCATACACCCCCTTATCAGCTAGATTACTGCATATACAATTATGTTTTAAAAATAGCATGTTTAGAAACTTGCTTAATTGTGGTGGGTATAAACTGTGTGTAAATAATCCGAATTAGAGCAAGACATGAATAGATTGACAGAGAATATTTCACAATACCTTTCGCGCGCGTTCGCAGGTCGTCGACGACGGCGTCTCCCTCGTGCTTCCTTTTTTTTATTGACCAATCCTGCTCGCGGAGGTATGATGCTAATATGACGGTAATAATCACACAGAGCTTTTGCCAAAGATCTTCCAACTTTCGCGTCTAAATTTTGATGTCAAGACAATTATTCATATCGATATACTGTTACTGTATTTCCGATAGATGGCGGTATAAAAAGAAATAAATCCATACAACTAGGTATACATAAAATCTTTGCTTAATCTTCGCAGTTTCAGATATGAGTTATGCAACACGCTCATACTTACTATCCCACGAAATGAATAGTTTCAGTGCAATATTTAGGTCTCTAACAAAACCAATAGTGTCAAAAGGATACAAACATCTTCAGTATAATGTAAATAGGGTCCTCTAGGGTGTAATCTTCGTCCTCCAAACGAAACAAGTAATGAATACGCGTCTACAGTACCGATGGGTAATGCCCGACGAGCACTTCCAGCTGCTCCAGGATCAGTGTTAAAAAGGCACGCTTCAGGCCGCCACGCTTCTACACGGCCTGCTAGGAACTTAGGAAGCACGGCGTGACGTTCGAATCTAAAATGAATTATTTAACTTGTGTTAACATCCTAAATATACGGCAGCTAATACGTATTTATAGGAAATGTTTAGAAGCTGCAGTTGTATTAATTACTCGTACTATCATGTCATAATTTAATACATTATGACCAAAAGGCTGGCTTGCACTTAGGGCAACGCATCAGCGTTGCCATCCAACGCGGAAATGCGGCCAGCATTTTGGGCACTCTCCCCGCCGAGAGCGACCTGGAGTCTATTTTTTACTTATAGTTGGTATTTTTTTATTTTATTTATATTTTAGTTTAATTTTAGTTAATATTTATTTATAATTAGTTTTATTTCAGTTAGTTTATATTTACTATATATTTCAAAATACTTAAAAACATACATTATGTCAAATATTAGAATTGGTGTTTTTGAGAACAATATTTTATCTATAATTATGCTCTCTTTTTTATTTAATTGTAGTATTTAATTTAAGTTTTCTTTTTTTTAATTGTCATTTAATAACTACGAACCATGTGGTGACTATAGGGAAGGTTGGAGGTCACCGAGCCAGGTTGGGCCCATTCTTTATGTCCTCTTGGTAATATATCTAAACGTGTTACTATCAAATGATTAAATAGAGTTATTTTTTCTCTGGTTTCTGTGGTTAAGATATATATGCATTTATGCGAAGTTCGATGACGCTTCCGTTAGATATTACTCGGTGCGTATTTATTTACTAGGTATGTATGTATTTTACATGGGCTATCTCCTTACTATAATAACGTTTGATTGTTTGGAAATGACTTATTATCCAAAGTATAAAAGAAGTACCTAACCGTAGAATTAGAATTGTATATCAATTACGGTGAGCGATACCAGGAATTGAAAAACTAGCAGAAGGAAGTGG
Source organism: Dendrolimus punctatus (assembly GCA_012273795.1). Classification (NCBI taxonomy): domain Eukaryota; kingdom Metazoa; phylum Arthropoda; class Insecta; order Lepidoptera; family Lasiocampidae; genus Dendrolimus; species Dendrolimus punctatus. Next base: position 5,851,922 of record CM022536.1, read on the forward strand.
GTGTTGTAGGTACTACAATGAAAATAAGTCTTTAAGTACTTATATAATAGAATCATATACACGTGACACTGCTGAAATCGGGCCTCACATTATGGGGGGGGGGGACAGTATACCCACCATGCTTGTCCAAGGCGGCTTGGCAAGTTTGACACATCGGTTATCTCGATGTGTAAATTTCAACACGATGTTTTCCTTCACCGTTAGCACGTGGTAATTGTAACAATATGAATATTAGGTCAGAATAAGTGCCTAAGCGGTGCATGCTTTCCGGCCAGGATTCGAACCAGCGCTCTTTAAGTCTGGGACACATACTCTAGCCATTAAGCTACCATGGCTTATAAATTCTAAGTATAATAATATCAAATACAAACTTAATTAGTTTTTAATAGCGTTTCCTCTTGCCTTTCTCATCACACATCGCCCATCCCATCCTAAAGCCTAGTAACGCGTTTACTATACGCGACGGTAACCACTTTCCATGATCTGGGTCGCCTGCCAGTTTGCCAGCTTCGCAATAAAAAAAACCTTTTTGCTTAAATCATTTCCAAGGCGCAAATAAAATATTTTTGTAAGTTTCTTTCATTTTAACATACCTATAAACATCTTCATACGAATTGCCTCTTACAAATACACCCTCATGGCTAATATCTGCATGGATATCTATAATAAAATCCAATTGAATGTTCTGAAATATAAAATTATAACCTCTTTAAAAAAAAATATTATAATGATAAAGAAATTTGAGTTAGTGTTAAAAGATCACTGATATTCACAATGAAAGCTGACATGATACAACTGATTTTTAATCATCTATTATTCGTGTTTGCGACATCTTTTTGTTTCATTACTGCTTACTTACTTGTTGAAGATTATATATAAAATATCTATTCATTTTCTTCTACTGTAATATATTTTAATGATTGAACTGTTTTTATGCTTTATAATGGTGTAATGACGTCGTGAGGTTTATGTAGGTGCTCAGTAGACTCTATTTTCTTGAAAGAACGAAATATTTTCAAAGCTTACCTTTTCTGAAGTAAGTTTTTTGATCTGTTCATTTACAGCAATGAGTGCAGGGTGAGCAAAACTGGTAGCCCTATTCCAACAGCGATTAAGATCAGAACCTAATAAGTCTGAACGTTGATTACCAAGAAATACTCCATCAGGATTTAACATCGGTATCACCTGTATATTATATACATGGTTAATAACCAAATACTTTTAGATCTTAGACAGACAGAAAATTAAATCTTATTTTAATAAATTAATTTTCACATTAATACATTACAAGGTCTGTTTTTGTCTATTTTACGCTCAGACTTAGACCATTATGTATATATGGATGGAGCCTACTTGAATAAAATAATCAAATGAAGAAAAGCTTTTTTTTTATTGCGATTTTTCATATACATCTTTCTATGTTATTTTTTTATCTGATTTATTATTTTTGTATTAATTATTCTATTTTCATCAATCAAATTTATTTTCATAACTATGGAATTATTTATATTATACTAGCGACCGCCCGCTTCGCACGGTCAATGCTGATACAAAATTAAATAACTACAGAAAAATTGTATTACATATAAATTTCTTGAATCACTCTATCTATGAAAAACACATCAAATCGTTGGTAGTTTTAAGATTAAGCGCACATAGGATATAGGACAAAAGGCGACTTGTTTATACTATGTAGTGATGATGAAGTGATGATGATAAAAAAAGTAAAAAAACTATAGATAGAAAAAAAAAAAAAAAAAAAAAAAAAAAAAAAAAAAAAAAATATTGGTCCCAAACCACTGTCACTTGCCGGAACGTTCCCAAAAGGCTGGCGGCGTTACCACGCTGAATAGCATGCTTACCCTTTGAGCAAAATAGACGCCAGCCTTTTGGTCGCGTGAGAGGTCTATTAGGCGTTCGGCGACATCTCGATAGAGTTTTAGAGCGCCAGGACCCCACGGACCCAGAGTTTCCACTCCAAACGCCGCAAATGTGTAACAGTTGCCGATGGCGGCGTACTTCCGGCGCTTGAGGGTCTCCTGTTCGGCTGCAGCAGAACCGGCGGTAGCGGACGTACTTGGAAGATGGGACGCCGCCAGAGTGTCAACGCAAGTAGCATCCCACACTAGGGGGCGGCCCATCTTCCAAGGTACTAACGTCATCCCATCCGGCCTCCTCCATCGTCGCGGCACAAGCCGTTTGGTTCCAGAACGGCAGGTACCCCGGCGGTGACAAGAGCCCGGCGGATAATGTCGTTAAGTGCCGCGTGACGAGAAATTCTACCGGCGCTTCTGCTACAGGATAATCCATGGTGTCCTAAGCGATCCACCTTATCCCCGCATTGACAGAGGTGAGGGATTATTATTACTTATTCTTGGATTTAAAGCATACATATTAAATAATATTCGAAAATTAAATATAATGTAGGTACTCACCTGTAAAACTATTCCATTTCGAAGTGCTAAAGCCTTTTCTGAAGTGCTCAGTAGGAAATCAAGAAAACCTATAACACACAGTATTTCACCACGTCTAGAATATAGGTTTAATTTAATCTAAATATTTTTTTCTTTGAGATATAAAAAAGGAATAATTCAAACAGTACCTTGGCAGACGAAAGATGCAGGTGATTCTCCTCCATGTACCCTTGATATAATTAACACAACTCTTTTCTTCTGTTCATTAACTCTTCCTTTCCTGTCGTGTTCTTCTACAATTTCTCTATCTTTGAAATTAAAGTCTCCTATCGTTAACATATCAATTCGTCGTTTTTGCTAGAAAAGTTTTTTAAAATATGTATCGATTATCTGGTAATTTTAATCCATTCCTAGATAAAACCCGCGGGATTCCTGAGATAAAAGTAGCACAGATTTCAAGTCTAAAACTCTGAAAACCGTATCAAAATCAGCCTAGTAGTTTTACACGTAAATCCCGAACAAACATACAAGAAATCTAGTCTAAAGGATTATAGATAGGATACAATATAAATTGCCTTCATTGTACTAGTTTATAATTTAATGTAAGTATTTAATACAGCTTTTCTACGTGCATTACTTACGGTAGTGTGAGCTATCGATTCTCTAGTTGCAAATGATTGAGCTCTCTTCTCCCAAACGGCGAGATACTTCTGAAGCCGAGAATAGGAGTAGGGCACGGCTGCCGTGAACTGATAAACATCTTCTTCGCGATCAATGCGAATGCCATACTCAAAATCTTCCGGCCTCTATGAAGTACTGACTTATGGTAGAATATTAGTCTTCTGGGAATTCTTTGCCTAGAATAATTTACGAATAGCACTAATTACTAAAGTATTAATTTGCAGTATATATAGGTATATAGCTTTCGCGTAAAGCAATCGCTGCTTCCATATCTTGCTGTAATTCTTAAACACTTGTCGACAAATATATATATTCATCTTGGTCGTCGTTTCCATGCATTGTGTCATGGATAACAAATCTATATATATAAAAGAAAATCGTGTTAGTTACACTATTACTCAAGAACGGCTGTACCGATTTGGCTCAAAATTGGTGGGGCATTGGTAGCTTAAAACCAGGAGACGGACTTTTTATCAAGTTGGATTCGGTAGGTGGCGCTGGGATCGGGTCCTAGATTTTTATTTTTTCAGAGCAGGACAACCTCTGCCGGGGCCGCTAGTAGTAACAAATTTATGTACGAAACTCTTCCGGGAATCGGACTATTTATTGTGAATTGGCAAACAGACAGACAGCCCAAAAATGATTAGCGCCGCTTAAAGATGTTCGTAACATAGTGAGCAAAACTAACTCCTTGCCAGCTTTTAGGATGGGATAGGAGGACGGGGACGTGGGCTGATGGAACTCTCATCGTACCAATTCCTACCGAACAAATTAGCTAAGGCTAATCGTTTTAAGCCGATAGTCCTGTGAAAGCGTGGTTTTACACTGGTAGAGGCGGCTCTAAAAGCTGTAATGATTACAACATGACAAAACCACGTCAGAACTTTTGCTTTCTATTGAATTAAGTGGACCAATGCTTGCCCTACTATAGAACCCGTTCAAAAACAAAGCTGTTAAGAACAATTCGTAAAGTTTGGCACAAACTAGCAGTTTTCCTAGTTATATTAATATTGTTACGAGTTGCAGGACTCGAATTAAAATGCCGTTGGAATTATTATGGAATTTATTAGACCTATACAAACACGTATTACATAGGTATAAATATAACCGAACGCAATAAGTTCAAACGTAATGTAGAAGAAGATCGTAATTCAATACACGCGCTAAGTCATCACTAAATAGATTACCGAATGTACAAGAGTCTTGCTTCGCTTGAGGTTATCGCTCGAATGCCTCATCTCTCACTTGGGGCATTGCTTTATACTGTAGCGATGAAATATGTCTGCCCAGCCGCGTGAACCGAATTTCTTAGAATCAGCTTGTATTTTAAAAAAGAGACACCTGGCAGTGATCACAATACAACAGTAGGCCGTAAAATATTACGATACACAATGGGCTGTCTTTTTAATCACAAATTTTAAACATAAAGTCCAAATGCCGAAAGGTAATAAAATGTGTTTCTAGAGGTAAGCAGGTGTGAATTTGTCTTTGTCGGTCGTAACAACATAGGTAATAAAATAATGTGTCTTACCATTTTGGCCGAGATGTGGAGCGCACTAACGGCGTCATATCAGTATTGTAAAGCGTCCACTCCTTACCTAGATTAACTATGTTAAATAGTACCCGCTGAAACAAGACACGGGTATTACAAGTAAACTGGAAACCGCAACGGCCTTCATAAATGGAGTAATCTGCACCTGATCTTGCTTCACGTTCTCGACAGTGAAATTAAACCAGAATCTTGACCTTGGCCTGCATGTGTCTGGTCTTACGAACAGATCGTATTCTAGTTCGGTGATGTGGTCTGCTCGTCCAAGATTGCCGCACTCGAACGCCGCGTCGAAGCACAAGTGGCCGCGTTTTGCCTTCCCGCTGTGTCCAGGAGGTCGCACTATTAGACGGTTCAAGTTGCCCAGACCGCCTTCTCCGTCGCTCTCTTCACTGTCTGCCAAACGAGATAAGTTTTTATTGCTTTAGGCTGGCAAACAGAAAAATGGTCCTCCTTGCCTTGTGACGTGGTTACTGATACTTTAGCCTACGGTTTCAACATAAGGGGCGATGCCAACGCATTGCCAGCCTTTAAGATGGGATAGGATAACTGTTACAATTACCACGTGCTAGCAACGGTGAAGGAAAACATCGCGATGAAACGTGCTCATCGATATATCCTGTCTAATCTGCCAAGCCACCTAGGACAAGCCTTTATGGGCTGTTATCATTATTATCTTATATCTCCTTGTAGACCACGAGGCCATATGAGTGGCCCGGACTTTTGGAGGGCTTGCGTGGGGCGATAGGAAGGCCAAGACGTAGAGGCCCCTTGACAAATTTAATGTAAATATGTGGCGTGACACTGACCGGCGATTATCCCTGTTTACACCATATTATAATGCACCCAAGGACAAGCCCCGGTCAGTGTAGGACTATTGTGGAAAATGAGGACAAAAAGTACCGGGCTATTGGGGTGAACTGTTAGTGGTACTAGGACTCTGGGAATATAGGGACTATGACGTCTGCCCGTCGCAATCTTCAGGGAACATGGAAAAATGGGCAGACGGTGACCCGCCACTACCTGCATGGGCCCCTAAAAATGCCATAAAAGACAGGGGCAACATGAGTGTGAGTGGCTGAGGGGTGTAGAAAGGTGGGCTGCAGGTTCACCGAAGCTACTTCCGACGTTAGGCCATTTATCACTTCCACCCCTGGAGCTTGAGTCTTAGCTCTAGCGATCTCCACTCCGTGCCGGCTGGCTAAGGCAAGCACGGAGGCGGGGGCCTTGTCTTGGCCCCCGGAGTCAGGTACGAGGTGTCTTATTATTTTATATTCTTGGTATTATTATTGTTAAAATGGGATAGGAGGGATGTTATGGAGGGTATTGGATAGGGGGATGAAATTGAGAGAGAGATAGGGTAGGGGATAATGGGCCACGGAAATTCTCAGTCATCGTGCGAAACAGTATTTCCGCAAGACTAAAAATAATTCTAATCCAAACTTGCTTAACTGAAGCATATAGCCACGGTACTTTGCACGTAATTTAACTTTAGGATAATTATACCGTCAGCATTACGCCTGTAGTAAATTGTGGTGTGCTCAAGTGCCTCCGTATACGCCGACATCACAGCACTGCCGCGCGCCGTGATGCTTCGCAATCAAACCATGCCAAACTAACATGTTAACCAACTTATACAACAACACGTTACGAATAAATCGACGGCAATCAAGTCTAGGCGATAAGTGCATAGAAAACCGTTTTACTTAGGCACGCCATCGGCCCATTGAACGGTTTTGCTCTTATTTAATGGGGCAATTGAAAGTTTACGAGTTCCATAACGCAACCCTCTATGCACTCACTTCCTTTTTATATGAAAATACAATAAATCTTTCTAAAGTACCGCAAATGCGCACATATTATATTTGTATTGTAGTAAGGGTTGTGGGATTCGCAAGCTTTGACGTTTTTCTATGGGGCCCAAAATTCAATATCTTGGGTGTTCATGGTCTAAACCCTGATTACATTGTTTGGTAACACAATTTTTATTCACATTCTATTCCTGTAGATACCTTAAAATATTATAATATTTGTTCTTCCACAACTCTTAAATAAAATCAGCGTGCGTTTATTCATACAATAGTTTTTTTATTGTAAAATCATTTTTAACCGACTTCAAAAAGAAGAAGGTTCTCAATACGTCTGTATGTTTTTTTGTATGTTCCTTACTCTATTTCTCCGTCAATTCTGGACCAATTTTGAATTTTTTTTATTAAAATATTATACACCCGAATTGGTCCCATTGTGATCATGTTAGGATCTGATGAGTGGATTGCAAGGAACTAGAGAAACTCACGAAAATTTTTGACCAACATCTTCGTAACACAATAATATCTCCGCCAAATGTAAACCGATTTTCAAATTGTTTTCTTTACTCGAAGTACATACTGCCGAGCTAGTCCCATGGTCACAAATTCAGGATCTGATGAGTGGATCGGATCCCAAGTATATCGAGCATAACTATTATTAATGAACCCCGTGAGCCTTAATTCTTGGAAAAAAGCTTGTATACGTAGGTAGGAATTACATTTTCTACAGTAGCTTAATTTTTTATATGCATGTTACGCGATTTCTCCGTCAATTGTGGATCGATTTTGATTTCTTTCTTTATTCATAACTTTGTATGCTCCCGAGTTGGTTCCATGGTCACCAAATCAGGATCTGATGAGTGGAAACCAGAGAAATCGAGAGCAATCCTTGTTGAAGAGCGTATACACCGGAGTGAGATGGCAAATTTGTATATGAGTGCTAGATGTACAATTTCTACAAGTGCTTAATACATTTTTTTTAAAGCTTTGCAGTATTTGCGCAACTGAAAAGTAATATATATATATATATATATATATATATATATATATATATATATATATATATATATATATATATATATATATAAGCAAAAAAAACCAACTTCACTAGAACAAAAAAAGAAATATTTATCCGACTTCTTTCTACAATATCTCGAACTCTCGTTAGAGAGCACTTGTGTTCTGTTATCTCGAACTTACTTATGATTATACGTAATTACGTAATACGTAATAATGTACTAGCTGTGCCCGCGGTTTCACCCGCGCGGTGATGGTAAATTAAAGCCTATGTGTAAGCTATATCAAGAAAAGTTTCATCAAATCCATTCAGTAGTTTTTGCGTGAAGGAGTAACAAACATACACCCATACATCTATCTATACATCCATAGTTACAAACTTTCGCGTTTATAATATTTATAGACATTTTATCTCATTCTTTCGCAGGCTTAGTCTTATAGATTTATGTGTTTATCTCTTTTTAGTGTCACTTTTTCGTTTCATTGAGTTTCAAACGACATCGATTCTAAACAAGTTTCACTTCAAAAAATTTAAAGCCATGACGTCGATCACACCTATCCTATATTCACATCACATTGAAAGTGATACTCAGTCCATGAACATTTATAGATAAATATAAATAATCTTCGTACCTGACATCTTCGATAATCAGTCCAAACTACAGCAGCATAAATAAATTTGTTCAATACTGTTAATTGTTAAAATATTATTCAATACGTCATCTGTTCTCCAGCTTGTCTTTTGTTCGCATTATATTACAGTCTAGACGTTGCCACGTTACTGCTTTACTTCGATGCGACATTTCACTCATAATAATAACAAAAAATATTAAAAAATGTGTTTACTGGAATACGTTATATCACCATAGTTCGTTACGGTTGCTTAGAAACGACGCAGTTTAGAAAGCGACGAAAATTTTAATTCGATAGTTTGTATCTTGTACATACTTGTGCCTTGGAGGGTTCGAAGTAACCTCAAAATTGAGAATCTCGTGGCCGAGCCTAACATGATAGGAGAAATAAAAGCTCACCGCCTACGCTGGCTCGGTCACATATGACGGATGGGAGAGGATCGTGGCGAGAGGAAAGCATATTTTGGACGGCCGGTAGGTCGGCGTACGGTCAGCCGTCCTAAATATCGCTGGAAGGACAGAGTAGAAGCTGACCTGTAGGAGCTAGGAGTCAATAAATGGCAAGAAACCGTACAGGACAGAGAAAAGTGGCATGCTCTCGTTTCGGAGGCTAAGACCCACTTTGGATCCCTGAGCCAACGGAGTAAGAAGTATACTTATGCCTGGTCCGTAGGGTTTTTATTATAAAATTACATATCAGTAGCGGCGAAGTCGTAAGCTTGATTTATGCTTCAACTTTTTAGACGTCGGGAATTTTTCACATTATTTCAAACAATCCGAACACGTATGGCACGTATGTAAGAACATAAGTTGGCAAGCAAACGGCCTACATGTAAGTTTATGAATTTATTGTTAAAAGTTTATTAAAAGCGATTTTGCGTGTAAGTTTTCCACATGTTTGATATAGACAAATGTATAAAGGTCAATAAAATTAATTTCATAAGAAATAAATGTGAGTTATTACAAAACATAATTACATCCGTGTGAATTTGTTATAGAAAACCACAGTCGTATTGTCACACTAACTACTGATACACTAAACAGTCCATCTCTTAGTCACTAACTATCACCTTTTGCCAGTCTCTACTTAATGTCTAATAAATAACTTGGATAATTTAGATTAGATGAATCAACCGCAGTGATCCAGAGAAACACAAAATTGATCAATGTCATTGAATACTACCGCGTCTTTTCAGTTATGTGGCTTTCAACCAAATTGATTCGATTTAGTTGACCCGTCTAAATCAATATATTGTTACAACGCAGGTCCTGGCAAAAACGAAACCCACCTGCATATCTGTAACAAAACACATTTTATTACCTGCTGGCATTTAAACTAATTGTAATTCTTTTATGATCCTCTTCATTTGTTTACTTATTAAATGTACTCCTTTATGGCCGTTTGCGGCCGAGACAGACGAGCGAGAACGACGATCAAGACGAGACGTGGTACTACAATCGGAAATCTCTTTGCGCGTTTTATTGAATTACGACCTTCTGCGTTACGTTTGGATTTGTTGTGTTCGGTTATATTTGTACCTGTGGTATACGTGTTTGTATAGTTCTAATAAACTCTATAATAATTCCAACGGCATTTTAATTCAATTCCTGCAACTCGTAACAATATATTCTTTAATATTGTCATGGGCAGTTGACATTACTAGCACGGATTTTAAGTAAATTAAATTGTAATCAATATAGTAAAGATAGAATATTAACTACCTATTTTATTAAACTAACTTAAAAAGAGTATAAGAAAAAGAAGAGAGGTAAGAAAATCATTGATGCTACACGTGACCAGAAGGCTGGTTCGTATTTCGCTCAGCATTGCCATACAACGTGGCAATGTAGCCAGCTCTCTGGACGCGCTTATAGAAAATTATATAGAATAGAATAAATCACTGCGATTTATTATATACCCTTCTATATAACATACTATTTAATCCTACAGCGCCTTCTTATCTCAAGGAGCGTTTTAAATATTTACACCTTAGCCATAGTCATCACCTCAGGTCATCGGAAAACATACGTCTAGAAACACCCGTAAATCAGTCGCGATTTTACAATAAATCTTTTACAGTTCTGCAGTGAGCCTGTGGAATGCGCTACCTGTGAAAATCAGGCATGCTCAGTCTCTTCAGGCGTTCAACGGACTCGTGAAGGAACACTACCTCGGGCTCTAATAGTCTACTCTATAATAACATCTTCATTCCCCCCCATATTTAATTACATAGCTCTATACATTATTTCTATGTTTATTATTTATTTATGTCTATTATTATTCATTTATGTATATTTTTATGTTATTTCCATGTCTATTTATACTTACCATCTCAAAATCTTATATATATACTTTTTCATTCTATTTATATTGCAAAACCCACATGTCACACAATTTTCTCTAATCCATCCTAAGGTTGTCTGGAAGAAATTGCTTTTAGTGATAAGACCGCCTATTGTCTTCTGTAGTTAAAATTCTTAAATTGTATCTGAATGTTATGCAATAAAGTATATTCTATTCTATTCTATTATAGTTTATATTAACTTGTTTATAATTTAATTTGTTTTTAATGTTTTATTGTCATTTTAGTTAGGTATATTAATAATGGTATAGTAAGATATATAAAACCCGCCATAAGGAGGCAGTGAAACAAAAGAGTAGACCACCCATCACCCCACACGCGTGACTAGACAGCGCCGTAGATCGTCCTGCCGACCCTGGCAAAGTGTCACGGTCACGGGTGACGGCTCTTAAGGACAGGTCGGCCGCCGCCCCCTACCAAAGCCAAGGCACTCAAAACAATGCGCTTGTTATTCAAGTATTCAGCGGGCATTCATCAAGCCTCGGGCACACACAGTGAATATTCGCTGCGAATATCTACTACTCGCAGTTATAATTGGTTGCCTCCCTGAAACACACCGAGTTCTACGCGAGAATTTCGATACTCTGTTTGTGCCTCAAATATGTCGTCTATTCGTTGCAGACGTCTAAAACAGGTTACCATCAGCATCAGCGATCCAGACGGGCAAATACCCTACTTTTTTGTTTGTCGCGTCTTACAACAGGCGCCCGGCCGCAAGAAATTGTATTCTTTCTCCGTTCCTGCACAGATAAGAACTGCATACAAAACTATAAAATAGTGGTAACAGTGGCGAACTTAATCCTGAAAGAGGGTCCTTCTATTGAAATAATCTCTTGTATTAAAATAGAAACGTCTATCCATCGATTATCTACTTTTTACTTTGGCGGAGGCAAGCATTCGAAACTGATTTTCTATATTACAAACATCTTTGTGTTATACACGGACTTTATCATTTAATATTCTCAAACCTTAAAATTGCCTTTTTAAAACAATAACTATTATGTTTTATAATACGTTTTTGCTAATAACACACGAAAGCAATTTATTATTACTTAAATTAAGGAAAAATGTACTGAAAAACGTGTTTACTAATAAATATGTTTTTTATATAATATATAAGTATTAAACTATAATTGTAAAATTATAGACCTTGTTCTTTAATTACTTAATACAAAGTTTGGAAGGCTTACTTCTGTTTCTTTCAACATTCATATGCTAAAGTAAAGCCCTAAAAGGGACCGTTTCCTAATTTTTCTTCCGCCAAGTTTCGTTTTTATATGGTTTTGACGTAACAAAAGAACGTTTAGGTAAGTTGTTTAAAAGTAATAAATTTCTTGTATTCCATGGAAATTGGCTCACAGACTATTTTGTTATAATTTAAAAGTCAATATTGCGGAATTGAACAATGTGCAGAACCTGTAACGTCATCTCGAGTTTAGGAGCTAGTTTTACCTATTTATAGGGCGACTGTGATTCACAACTATTTTCCATGCCGGACAACATGTATGTACTTCTTCACCTCACGCAGTATTTCTGACATATTTATACACAAGGCCCTCTTTCTGCTTTAGGTGCCGGTTTGCGAAAAATATCAATATTAATATGCACGTAAAAGATCTAAAGACAAAACGTATTGTTACGGGTTACAGGACTCGAATTAAAATGCCGTTAGAATTACTATAGAATTTATTAGAACTATGCAGACACGTATAACACAGGTACAAATGCAACTGGACAAAATCAGACCAAACGAAATGCACGATTCAATATCACATGCAAAGTCCGTCACTAAATAGATTATCCTATGTAACGTACATAAGTCTTGCCTCGCGGGTGGTTGTCGCTCGACTGCCTCACCCCTCCGTTGGGGCATTGCTTTTATACTTGTTCAAATACAATACGTCTGGTCGACCGCGTGGACTGAATTTTTCAAGAATCACACCTGGCTAATGACTACCATAAAGATTACAATACGCAATGTGTTATATTTCCAATCACAAATTTTAAACACAAAGTAGTAGTACGTTCAAAAGCTGCTTGAGACGTATTTGTGAACAATATTCCTACCTACATTTTATGCCGTTAAGTATTTTTTAAGTAATTTTGAAAACTAGCAGATTAGGAACCTGAGTTCATCGAGACGATACGTGTATCAAACACGGTATAACAATACTATCCGTACCTTTGAAACGTGTGACTGTTATTATAACGAAAAATGAGATTTCCCACCTCCTACATCAAAAATTAATGAAATCGTACCAAAATGTAATCTTACTGATTACTTATTGAAAGGTTTGAGTCTACCGCCGCTTTCAAAGCAATTTTAGTTACTGGTAAAGAAGAAGCGGCGCAGGAAACTTCACAACATGTCTTTATTCATACTATTCGTGTATGTCTTTCAAGACCACGGGCCATGAAAATGGCCCGACTTATGGGCTTGCGTGGGACCAAGGGAACGCCAATACGTAGAAGCCCCTTGACAAATTTGATGTAAATGTGGCGTGACATGACCGGCGTTTATCCCTGTCTACACCATATACTAATGCACCCAAGGACAAGCCCGAGCCAGTGCAGGACTATTGCGAGAAATGAGAGAAAAAGGTTACTTCTTCTACTACTACTACTGCTTCATATTTATTTTCGTCTTTTTAAAAATTTAGTTTATACTGAAACAAGGTTTAACAAACTAATTTAAATGCATTGCCATACAACGTGGTAATGCGGCCAGCGTTTTGGGAACATTCCCAACTGACAGTGATTTGGGACCTACTATTTGTAGTTTTTATCTTTTATAAATTAATTGTATATATACTGTTAGAATAGGTAACATAAATTCATATACGGTTAAAAAGAAATAAAAGATACAGTTAACACAAATAAAATTTTACAATATTTAAATAAAAAGCTTGTGGCGATCGCATTCGGGGCGGTCATCTGCCAAATCTTTCGTTGTGTAATAAGCCTTCTCGCACAAACATTGCTTTACTAATTTTTGAAATTTACTGAAAGCTGTTGAATGTTTGCTGGGATTTTATTGCAACTATACTAATATGAACCATAGAAAAGTAATCTTCTATGATTAAACTTTAATTACTCCGTAAGTAGGTAGGTACGCTCCTTGTATCGTAGCAGTTCGTAGCAAACCTACGTAGCGGTAATCGTAGCAGCACAATTCACAAACCCTATTATAATTGCTGTTGGCATGGCATGGAGGCATGGACAGGATTAAAACAAGAAAATTATGAATATTGTCATTTATTTAATAAATTATAGTATTACATTAATATTTCTTTGGTTACTTAACGCCGTACGCACCGCGAACATTGAACAAAGCTCAACGTACATAATAATATCGAAACAAAACATTTTTAACAAATACATCATCAATTTTAATAACTACTATTTACAAGTCTTTTCACCAATAACATTGAAATAATTGCATTATTCTTAAATACCACAAAACAATTCAAAATCCCATTTAATATTTATTTACAATTCCATTGCATCGAGTTATTTATAAGAAAAAATTAGTACACATAGATTGAATAAACTACGCTAAAAATAAAATATACCAAAATGAAAATTATAGTTAATCTCTTGTAGAAGTATTTTGATTCCCTAAAGAATAAGGGTCATAGAGAGTTAGGGCAAGTTTGAACGCTCCTTAAGAACTCTCTCTATAAATAAGACCATAATTGTCCTGTTATAGCTTTGAATAGATAATATTTTATGATTAGATAATTTTAAATGTGTGTGTTAACAAAAAGTAATCTTCAATAAATATGACCACTTCTTTATGTTTTTGTTAGTTTAGTTGATTCGTTACAATTTGTAATTAGTGTCAAACTTTTTCGATGTTACAAAGGATTGACTTATTCTTTATTATTTAAGTGTTCCATATTGTATGGTACGGATAATTATTGATTAACAGGAATATGTGTATCGAATATAATAATCGATTATAATAAAACCCAACATAAACAAGTAGATAATTTTACCATATTACAATAGTCAAAAGTGAGTGTTCAATCAGCGCGCCTTACTTGTTATGCATCATCACTAATTATTAGTATTATTAGTGATCGATGTTGTTATGAGATTATAAAATTCAGCATAGGGTTGTAATGTATGGATGGCAGTAGTAAACGGACATTCGTCAAAGACGAATGTCGACAAATGTCGGTTTATTACTGCCGTATATACATTACAGTTGGTCCACTGATTTGTAGTAATTCCCGCACACACTTAACGTGCTATGAAATAGGTAACTTGGTTTTCTCTAGAGCATTGCATACGTAACGACGTGATTCGTCAGAGAACCCAAATCACAGACGAGGATTTTTGAAATAGAACGCTGAAGTTTATTTTAATAATAGAGGCTTCCAAGTGCAAAATGGCCTTCTTGTTAGGTAGTGGTCAGGACACATCTATGTTTGCAACTATATATAGCTAACGCGTTTCAAGACTTCAAGAAATTTTATGACGCTCGTCTTAAAAAAACCCATATACAGAGTACAAAAGCTCGGTTTAGGACTGATTGGTAGATAGCGCGGCAGCTGTGAAATCAAAGTGAAATAAGACGATACTGCTTATGTGTGTAAAAGGGGAAAAACCAGTATGGGAAAACAAGTAACCAAGTAACGATCACGTTTTCACAAACACATTGAAGCACGCTCGTTGACGAGATGGGGCAACAACTTGCATAAAACTCAAAGCTTCCTTACACAACACCACACGTAAAAGTCCTGCCTTACGGTGATAACACAAGTAACAGCACTTGGAAAGGGACCATACAGCAACTAGTCGGTGGTTGAATTCCCGGTTTTCCGCTCACAGAATTCCTCATGATAACGGCCTCAATGTGACTCCCTTACTAGGAATTGAAAGCAGAAGCATGACCGTGTTTGTTGCGGTGGTTGTACGCGTAACAAACGACTAAAACAAAAACTAAACAGCTAGCTTTATGCCAGTTGTCGCCACATTGACAGCGAGTTATCTGCTAGCCTTCGGCGTGTCGACAAGGAATGGACACTATGATCTCAGTCATAGACAAACGGTTCTTATGGGGGAGTAGTGCAGTATAAGTAAGTTACGGCCCTAAGGAGGCAGGCGTATGAAACAACAGTAAGTCTTGAAAAGAAGCAATGTCGAGAAGTGGTCTTTAACGGACTGATAAAGACGATGTGATATGATAGAACAATTTATTCTGAATATATGATTAAATACGTACGTAAATTGCGAGTACATTACAAGAATGTATTATAAGACCAAATTGTGACTTCCACAAAGTAGAAATATGTTATTTAAGTATTAAACATTTATCATCAAAGATGTGCTTGTAAATATTTTATGTTCTTGCAGGTTACATTCTTCCGTTGTACTTGGAGGAATATACTCGGACATAATTTTACTCATTGGACCGTCCATTAGATATCTGTATGTATTAAAACTCTACATTGGACTATGTAATAATAAATATTACACTAATCGACATAAAATACATTGAGCAGTAAAATACTATTATACATCTAAAAAAATCTTGAATACATACTAACATGAGCAACAATGTTTAAAGAGCGGTGGGTGTACATTGAATAGGAGGACCATTTACTTAGTTCCTTAAAGATACACCCTCCTCATTCATAATACTTATACTAAGTTTATAGGCTCGTCAAACTAAAGAGTTAAAAAGTGTTATTCCGAATCGTTTTCTGAATCCTATTATTATATTTCTATTATGATAATCTTTGAGATATTTTTAACGAGCCTATAAAATGCGTTAAATTATTATGAATAAGGAGGCACAGAATACAGATCTACGAATTATAGTAAGCTACATTATATAAACAACAAACACATCACCAATTACATACATATAAGCAACATATATTATAGAAAGAATAATTTATAACACAAAAATGTACATAGGTAACATTTGATTTATAAATGACAATTTTTAATATTTAAATATTGGAAACAATTAAATTTACTTTGGACCTTTAGATGTTTTTGTGTGGTCACACACAAGTTTTACTTATAACAATACAGTAGCTTTCATGCACTATTATATAAATATACTGTAATTTTACTTGAAAAATATTCTCGAATAAAATGATCCCAAAATATAAAACTATATAATGTCTGTGCGTGATTCTAATTGGTAACTTGTGCTGGAATAAATTCCTACTATAGTATCTGGGGTCTTAGTACATTAGGATAACAATCATTTATATTATTGATAATTTACAATGACAACATTTTTTGGCGGTAAAACATAGACAACTCAAAATGAAGCTTACTCAATATATTTAGCATAAAATACCAGGGCCTTATTCATAATACATAGTTATGCAAGGTTTATAGGCTCGTCTAAAAAAGTTATTCATCGCTGAACTTTTGACTCGACTCGACTTGCTGAACTTGAAAAATACGTCAAGTTCTCAACCTATTATGAATAAAGCTGTGATTGTATAGAACTAGAATATACATGATTTGTACAGAGTTAAAAGTCTCCATTTCAGTATCAAATCTCAAAGTTTACGAAGGTAATAATTGTGAGTAGGTCCCTATTCTAGAGTAATAGTAATATGCAAAGAAACGCTTCAATATAAACATATTTAATTTTAAACTTGTTGTCCCCGCGATATTGTTTATACGGGACTTGGATTTTATATCCATACATTTTGAACCCTGGACGATATAGAAACTAAAAAAAACACGAAAATTTAAGATAAATATATCTAAAGCTTTAGATAAGTTCTTGACGTCTTGTGTCTCCTCTTTCCGTCCATATTTGCATTACTGTGTTTAATTACTTAATATAGGACAAATAATCTTAGATACAGTGTAATCAAAATATGTTTCTACATATTTTAATTTTAATGTATCACTATTCTGTTTGCTAAATTGGAACACATAGAATAAAGGTTTGTTTTTATGTGACTTTATTTTTTTCATTTAGGAAGAAAATATTTTACTGACTCAAAAACAGATCAAAATCACAATAATAATTACATGTATTTGACATTTAAGCACTTCTTATACATGAATGAAGCCAAAGTTATTTTGGCGGAAACTTAATGGGTAATGGAATTTCTTTGCATTTTTTTTTAATGTGTAATTTTTGATATAAGTGAACAATCATATTAGGATAGTAATTGTTGTTTAAGGATGAATTGTGCATTTGTGTTGCAAATATCAAATGTTTAGCAAAATGTAATTTTTCAAGCTGTTACAAGAACTCCCTCGTTTGGCGTCCAGCCAAACCTACAATTTGGCTGAATTTTTGCTTGAAGGTTGTACTAAAACTTGATGTTCTATTCATGAATACTTTACATGAATATACAAATTTTGCAGATGGACGTATATTTGAAAAGACGAATACGTATGAAGCCAAGTGGTGGAGATGTCCAACCATAGACCAAGTTCAGTTAAATACTACTGTTGAAACATGGGCACTCTGACACAGAGGCACGATTATGACAAGTTTCGGCCTTACTTATAATCATTTCGCTAAGAAACGATTAGGCAACGCTTAAGTAAGACAATCAGAATCAGACCCTAATCAATGAATCTTTTTTTTCACTTATATTATAAACGTGTATTACGTAATTTGAATGACTAACGCAGTTTGTACCTGAAATATTCGACTAAAGAAGAGTTTATGGGTAAGATTTTCACTAATCAGTTACTGAGCAGTTTCTTTAAATTTTAGAAAGGATTATAAGTAAGGCCCTTTGGGCCTTACTTACAATAATCTCGTTAAGAAAGGATTAGCCATCTCTTAAATAAGAGACTCTTAAGCCCCTAATCAGTGGCTGTTTCAAATAAAACTTGACATCTTGCCTCTTAGCAGTCACTTAAACTATCTCTCGATGTTGGTTATTTTTCAGTTTCTTAAAATTTGATAAACGATTATAAGTAAGGCCATTTATGTTTAGCCACTTAGAATAAGATTGAATCTAAGCGAATATTAGACGGTATTTTTTGCAATTTGAATGAATAAGTAATTGCTATAAACAAACTTGAATCATTCAATTAATAGTCCGTCAGTTTTGTGCTTTCCCAGCCCGATAGAATCAATTTGGTTGATCCGTCTGATATCCAAATTAAGTATAACCTGAACGTATAAAGAGTGGAAGGGTTTAAATAAACACAAACTTTCTGTATGAAACTTCAATTACATATTATCTTGATGACGGACAACTTGCAAATAACGTTATATATAAGTACTAAACATTTTTTTTAAGTTTTACCAGAAGATGTACTAGCTGTGCCTGCGACGTCGTCCGCGTAGAATTGTTTTCAAAACTCCCCGATTTCGAAACATTCTTCATTGGTGCTCCGCTCCTATTGGCCTTAGCGTGATATATATCCTATAGCCTTCCTCGATAAATGGGCTATCTAACTCTGAAAGAATTTTTCAAATCAGACCAGTAGTTTCTGAGATTACAGTGTCCAATCAAACAAATAAACTCTTCAGCTTTATATCTAATATATAAAATTCTCGTGTCACAGTTTTCGTTGCCATACTCCTCCGAAACGGCTTGATCGATTCTCATGAAATTTTGTATGCATATTGGGTAGGTCTGAGAATCGGCTAACATCTATTTTTCATCCCCCTAAATGTTAGGGGTAGTCCACCCCTAAATTTTTTATTTTATTTTTAGACAAAAATTTTAATTTCTATTTTTTTATGATACAGCATTAAAAGATACATACAACCCTAAATTTTCAACCCTCTACAATCAACCCCTATTTTTTACCGGGCAGGACGACGTCTGCCGGGACAGCTAGTATTAGTATAAGAGAAAATGCTAACTGTATAGTTACTACGAGCCGGCGCTATCAATCCCCACTCTATATCTGTTCAGGTTGTATTAATTATTTTTGAAAGGTTTAACATTCTGCGATAAGGCAGGACGTGGATCACGCTTGTGTGTCGCCGTCTGTGTAGTGCGATGGTCCTTCGGCGGAACATACTGAATCTTCAGGAGTGCGCGAGGCGTCTCCTGCTTCGCTGGCCTCGACGGCGCTGGCACTCCCTCCGGATTTCCCCTTACCACCACGACGAGCTTGTAACGCCTGCACATACAACATACCTTTAAAAACCTATATGTTTCAAACGAACCTCGCTGATTTTAGTAGATATAATTAATTTTTAACTTTAATCTCTAATATCCAGTCTTCGTGCTACTACAATTTAAAAACTTATAGATAGAAATTCACGACCAATCAGCGAGATGCGTTTTATAACCGAGGTGAAGAAGTTACGAGAGATACATAATAGCTAGGATATTAAGCATATATCAATCAATATTTTAAAAAAATCGACAATTGAACTCAAGATCTTTATCAAAAGAGATTTTTTTATAATAATTTTAAAGTTCTCGTGTATCTGGAGATCGATAAAAGCGTAAACGTGAGACATTGCAACGTTCAGTTGTGTGCATTAAGTATTTATTGGCGTTGGTGCCTGGTTGGTGGGCAGTGCCTGGGCTGCGGGGTTCGGGGCGCAGAGGGGTTGGGGGGCAACAGATAAGGGGCCAGACATCCACAAGGGGCATGCGGGTGCTCCACGTCAGTTACATGCGGTATATTTCACATCTTACCTTCTCTCGACTGCCCTTTTTCTAAAGTCGAAGTGGGATGGCAGATGAAACATTCAATTAATGACAATGAAGATAGAACACTGATAAAGAGGGTCTCAAGATGCCGATACCTAAATCGGGCAGGACTCACTTTAATATAAATAAATACGTTAATATTAAGACACAACATACATCAATTGTACAACTAATCAATAAGACCGAATATTACATAACCAACATTTTTCTAAACATTACTATGACTATATACTAAAGGGAATCACTAGTAACCACTAAGAACTGCGTTTGCTTGTAGCATTACATTAAAAAATTCTGCACCACCTATGATTAGAACTGGGATTCGTTATTCTATATAAGGGTCATAAATTGTGTATTAATTTCAATGCGCTACAGATATACAAACAATAGTTATAAGGTCTGACAAATTTTAATTTATTCGATATCTACTTTAGTCTACAAAATAAAAATTCTAGTTATGATAAAATCAGAACACACTGGCATTTAAAAGAAACTGTTTCGGGGTCAATGTTTTGTGTCCGTGTCACTTATTGAAACTAACTATATTTTTGAATAGAAAGTGTGCTAAAACCTGTTGTGGTAGGCGTGACTTTCTGCGTGTCTAGTTAGTGAAAATATTAAGTAAGTACAAATGGTACAATGTGCTGAACCAAAACAAAACCTTTGCATTGTGTGAAACAGACTCAACCAAAAATTATTTTCGTTAACTAAGTATTAAATCTGATTAGATCAAGTTCAACCAGACGGCATTTAGTAACTGTAATCGATTATTAAATAGACCTTAAATGAGATGTAAATAAGAAGCATATGATATGAAAAATATAATATTACCTGTAATGAGAATCGTCGGTGTGGCGGTTTCCGTCCACCTCGGCGTTTGCTAATATGAGGATTGTCCCTCCTCAAGGTTTTGTTTCTGAGTATTTCCAGTTGGACGTATAACCTTTTCAACTCGGCCCGCACTTCCTCAGATGTCGGTTCTTCCTCACCTTCTGCGCCGAAACCTTCAGCTGGTCCACGCCGAGATACCTTAAGTTTTTTTACAACGATTAGTTTTGGAATTAGTGTATTTTAGATGCGGTATTTGATTCTACTATAGATAAATATCATAGTATGTGGCATAAACTTTGAGATGCCAACGCTTAACAGGAGATTGCGATTGGTTAACCACACTATATTAATACCAGTTTCCAGAAAGCTTCACTCACAGCTTTTCTTATTTTTTCTAGTATAATAGAGCTTTGTTAATTTTAATGAGATATACTTATGTGAATCTTATTGCGAGATTTCGATAATTTCATAGGCGACTAGCCGCTTTCCACCACGTTGGCCAATCTACCCGTTTGCTTGCTTCAAGGAATATAAAATTTCGAGGGCATATTTCTTATTATATTAACCGACTTCAAAAAAGGAGGAGGTTCTAAATTCGTCGGAATCTTTTTTTTATGTATGTTCACCGATTACCCCCAGTTTATGACCCGATTTACGTGGTTCGTTTTTTGTTCGACGCGGAATAGCTGCCATTTTTTAGGGTCAGTTTTTCAATCACCAAATAAAAGTTATTCATAGAATAAAGATAATACTGATAACTTTTATCTGATGATTGAAAAATCGGCCCTTAATCATTAATTTACTATGTTTATAATAAGTTCTGTACTCTACCTCTTATCCTTTAGCCCCCTTATTCATAATAAATATAGGATATTTATAGGGCCAATAAAAACATTTACAAAATGTGTCTCATACAGACAGACATAATCTCATCCAGAATGCATTTGTTACTTTTTTAAAGTCTTTTAATGAGCTTATAAATCTCACGAATGAATGAATGAATGACTGAGCGTAAACCATCTTCTACAGCGACTTACCTCTTGAGCGAGTGATCTCGCCCGGTATCCATGCCACAGTCTTGGTGCAAGAACGCAGGCCAACGCCGCCCCGGCGGATAGGTGCGCTCGCGCAGTGGAAGCCACGGGCCACCGCTCGGGCGCCGCGCCGGGCGCCCCCCAGGCGACCGCACGCCACCACACCCCGCAAAAGCCTTCGAACCAGAGCGCAGCTGCTAACCAGCCGCGTTCCTGAGTATGATACACGTATGATGTTAGCAGATTGGATTTTATCTACAACTAGCTGTCCCGCCAGACGTCGTCCTGCCCGGAAAAGCTTCAATCGATATGCTGACAGCAGCGCCACCTACCGGACCCTATTGTGAACCAACTCAGAAACCTTCTTTGGCTTATGCACAACAACTTTGCTAAAGATCATCACAGGATCAAATGTATAGTTTACGATTCTATAAAGACATACAGACAAACATTCATTTTTATATATAAAAAAGAAGAAGATGTAGTAAACAACAGATCGCGTTTATGATTTTTTTTAAATTACAGATTGATTGGATTTAACGAAATATTGGATTTTCTAGGCAACCAAAGCTTTAGACTTTGTCAAGTCTTAAAATATTTGTATAATAACTGGTTCTTTTGTTATAAGAAAAAGTCGTTTTCTGTATTTGTCCTGCCAAAGAAGAGGTTTATGTTCCAGGGAGCCAATTTAGCCAACGATTAGATCAATAGGAAACATAAACGTGGAGCATTCATTATACCATTTGGTTTTACGTAGAAATATCGACTCTTAATAAAGTTAACAAGTAATTATAACTTACTTGAAACGGTACATTAGCATTTCTGGCGGCATATGCGATTCGCACGCCAGCTGCTAGTAATAACATTTCTGCAGCTCCGGTGACGTGGTGCCAAGCCGCAAGTGCGCAGCCGCCACTGTCGTCATCCCCACATGCCGCTGTGGCTGTAAATGCTGCCAAATAACAAGCCGCACCTGATATCATTGCACCGACTACTCTTAACACCTGTAATAGAACAAAAGATATCGCATCAACACCAAAATTTCATTCAATTGCCAATGAAACTGTTCTATTGGTTTCAGAAGTTACTGCTTCACACGACAACATTACAAATCTCTTTAAAAGTATACCTAGCTGGGTTCCTAGATGGTCCTAGATGGGTTCAGGTTTGGCGTTGTCCGAGGATAAACAGTCAGCATTTAAGAAACATTAAGTAGTATACATCTACATCATTTGTAAATTTGTCTATATATTACTTAATTTTGTATTTTTTATTGCGAAAGTGGTTACTCATGAAAATGGAATACTCGTGGAAAGTGGTTATCGTCGCCTATGCACGTTTGCAACACCAAAGGTGAAGCCCAGCGCGTTATCAGCCTTTAATCTATATATATTATTCTATACTATAATAAATCTGTAAATGGTTCGAGTTTGTTTGATTTTGATTGACGTTTTGATTGTTAAAAACATCAGTGGCCTAATTCGGACCAGCAGGTTCCATAAACACAATTTTGTAATTTCTTGTCTGTCTGTCTGCGTATCTGTCTTTCTGCATGTCTGTTAGAGCATCATGTGAAAACTACTGAACGGATTTAAATGAAACTCTAAACTGAGCCAGCTTCAGTCTTCAGACTCTCTACCACGTAGAACGCGTATTAATTTATGATTTAAAAAAGTGCATGTTAGACCTCTGAATCTCTTGGTGTCCACCGATGTGCTTTTCTTGTTCGAAACTCAGCCAGAAGTACCCACAATCGCAGTACCACCGAACCGTAGCACGCCACAAAGCCTAATTCTCTCAACCATGCACCTGCTATGCATCTCCATTTCGCCACATATATGTATTGTGAGGCAGCCTGTAAAAAACAGTTAGAACAAATACTGCTTCATAGTAATTATACCTAATGATCAAATGACTGTTATATGCTCATACTTACAGATGCATACATCAATAATGCGCCTAATAATACTACTTCTAACACTGTCCACATGCCCATTGCTACTGCCTGTAAAATATATCAGAACAGGTTAATCCGTCATCTCATCCTTTTCAGGGTTTAACGATCCAGTTCTCTTAAAACCTTATTTAACACTAATAGCACAAAAATACAAGCTTTTTGCATAACTTATCTGTATCGAAATTAAAGATCTCGAAATCTAGATATGTATATCTTACCTTACATTTTCTTTTCTTGAATATGATTAGACCAATAACGACACATAGCAAAATTCCTGCCAAATTAGCAGCTAGAAGAGCAACGCGGTAAGCGTCAGCCAAACACGCTGTAGCATCGCTGCCCATACCACAAGGCGTACAAGTCATAAGACCAGCATCATCTGATGTTATGGTCATCCCACTTAACCAACCTCCACCGGCAGGACTCCAATGTCCAACGCGACATTTGCACCGATACTGAAACGATAAAAAGAAAGTACTGATTTCGTTTTGAAGTATTTATGAAATATTTTTCGTTTAGAAACGAAATCATGCTTCCAAAATATACTATCATCTACCTCAATTTTATGGTCCCCTGATCCAAAAACTGGAGCAGCCTCACAAACCGTTGTAGTAGAATCACATTTTGGTGGTCCACCCAACCAATCATTCATTGCCTCCTCACAAGGTAATGTGGGCCAGCGACGAAACACAGCAGCGGCCGCTCTCATTGGTCCCACCCCTCTTGCCGCCGCCGCACCACCCCACCAGCCTTCGATATCCTTATCGCAGGAAAACCATGCGTGGGACCAAACTACCGCAGTCGCATTCCAAGCTGAGGCTAGTGTCCTCCAAAATTGGCGCAGAGTGACAGAGTTGTTTTGTTGGAAGACGATGAGTTTTGGTGGTTCAGCAACATAGAGAACGCCAAGGTGCAGTTGCGGGGCACCAAGCGCGACGGCTGCAGGCGAAGGTGACAGGGGGGCCTTGGCAGCAGCTCTCGCTAATGCCGCCGCACGGGCTTCATCTGCCACGCCTTGTTCCACAAGCTCGGCTAAAGCGCGTGCCGTATGTACTGTTGCCTTCTCATATTCGCGAAAGTTCTGAAAAATACAAAAGCACCGTATAAGTGAATTTTGTAAATGCTAGACGACTAAAATTGACAAACTTATACTTAAGCCTTCTTTCCAAAAACATGGTCATCTTTAACAATACGATTTAAAGATGAGTACAATCTTAAATCCAATTTCATAATAAATTGTAATGGTCCGCTGCCAGTGATGCTATGCTAACTCTACGTTTAGCAAATAATTAACTACGTTTGACGGTTTTAAGGGCGGTAGAAAAAATAAAAACTAACATTACTCATTGACACTTGATATCTCTGTTTTCAGTGATCACGGATGAAAAGTGGCCGAAATGTCGGAATAAAAATCAAATAAAATACCGCGCTTAAAATCCGTTAAAACGTAGTTTTATTATGTGTACTAGTCGCGAAAACTTCAGAAAATAGTATCTATTTCATGTCAGGTTTCTATATCTATCTATCTTCCATTCCATTTGCCTTACTACCAATCCAAAGACGAATGTGAATTTTCCGCCCACGGTTGCGTAACAAAAGATTGGATAGTTAAAATAAAATATAGAAACTCGACATAATACCTAAGTGAAAAAAGTGAGTGACGTACCGATGGCATAGGTGGTATGTTCCGTAGGAGTAGTGGTTCGCATGCTGGTGGTGCAGCGGTGGTGACGTGCACGGGAGGTGCGGTGGCTGAGGGGTGGGGGCCGCGGGGCTCGGCGGGCGCGGCGGCGGCGCACGCGCACCACGCCAGGGCCCACGCCGCCCACCGCGTCCGCATCGCTCACCTACCCCACCACACGCACTGATCAACAGAAAACAAACAGTGAACAGACTATTGATTGACTCGAGGCGGGTTTCGATGTATTGAAGAAGCGTTACCACCCGCTATTGATGTCGTTGAGATGAGGGCGGTTCGATGTTCTGTGGGTGCTTACCTGTCTTCCCGTGAAGCGCAACCGATATCACCCGCATACCGCATTAAGATGCCGGGGGCTTAGCTCTCCCGACAGTATATGAGGTCGATGGGCCACCCTCTGCTAGGACCCTGTCCATGTCACGCATACATAACCCTGGCCCTGGCATAAAGCGAAGGATGGAACACCGAGTGGTTTTAGTGGATATACCCAGCTCGGGTGACAATTCTGGAGGGAACTATTGCCAGCCCAACGTGGTGAATCCGACAGGCCCCTAACGCGCTTCCCCCGCGGTATGAATTAAAAAACGATTAACCTTAAAAAACAGCTTCGATATCTTGCTATCCATTCTTATACATTATCTTATCCATTGGTAAAAATCTGGTATTACTTACTTATAAAGAGTTTAGGTATGTCAAATTTTTTACAGTAGTAATGAAAGTTAATGGATAATAAGTGATAATAAGATATAAAAAACCAACCTAGAAGCTCTTCTTACGCGTCACACACTTAATATCTTCTTAGTAAGAGATAAATAGTTTTAGCATGATTGCAGTTACTTTCGAGTATTTTTAATTATTAAAATTAATTTTTGTGCCTTATTCCAAAACTACTTACTAAAGCAATTTAAGTACTTATCAGTATTTCATGAGCAATTCTAACTCCTGGCAATCTTTATCGGTGCACGTAGCAACAGATGGCTTCATAGTAGGTTGCTACTCACAAAACCAGACCATAAAATTTTGCTGTACCAATTTATGCAACTACTACTGAGGACGAATGCACTATGTGCTATGTACTCCTTAAATTTATTTATATCTACATAATACTATAATAGTTATCTAGATTGATAAGTTAATAATGATTTATAGCATCAATCATCATTCCAAAGCAGTTTATACATATATCCAATGTAGCTATTTCAGTTTCAATGGTGTTATGCAACGTTTGTAAGATTGTATGTACCACAACAAATATTTGTTCGCTTGGATTTAGACTAGAATTTCAATTTACGTCGATACGTAATTTTTGTTAATATAACTAAACTTACTATATAAATGGATTTCACAATCTTTATATAAATACCTAGTCGGCAAAATAAAGGAAAACCACAGCGGAGGAGTCAAGATACTTTTTAAAAATTTACAGAAAATCGCCTCATAGATTTTACCTTACATCTACAAAACTTTCCATTAAAGACCAGTCAAAAAGAAATATTTAGGTTAATTTCTTCAATGCGTACCTAATGATATTCGTTATTCTTATACTTTTACTGTATAAATATTTCAATATATGTATTGCGTACACGACCGCACAATATTCCCTATCAATATTCCGTCGAAGCCTTTACGGATAAAACTAATTAACCGGTGACTCTTATTGATAATGGTTCACTGGGTCGTCTGATAGATAGCCTAGATTATTGACTAGCTCTACAAGTATATTATGAACAGATTGCTGTGGTTGCTGCAACGCTTATCATTTAGCTACAAACAACATATTAACACTTTATTAAAACTTAGACGAGCGTGCATGACAAAGAAGCAAGTGAAGTGTGTAAGAATAAGCCTAAATAGCGCTCTGTTGTTCGTGTCTACCCCGCAAGGGACCTGGCGTGAAGTTATGTATGTATGTATTAAAACTTAATTGACAAAGATTGCGCTTATGCATCTATATTAGGATCATAGCGCAAAGAACATAAAAGCTCTTGAGGGCAATCGGAGGCGTAGTCTAAATACTCTCTGAACTATAAGGTCTGTCTGCGATAAACGTGTAATAGGAAACTGTATTATGTGTATTAAAATATATTACATTACACAATACAAAACTAAACACATATCTAAGATATAAATGTGAAAAACATGAAAGCATAATAGTAATGACAATTGCAGTATTTTAATATGTTGACGTAAGTAGTTTAGTAGTTTCAATGAATTTGCTAGATATGCTCCTTTAAATAAATAAACAAAAAATAGATATCTACAATTTCGATTCATCATATTATTCTAACTCTGCAAAAGTGAATGGATGCAGATGCAGTCGCGGAAGGCCACGACACACCTTCCATGATCAAATTTATCATGTATTAGCAGAAGGTGATATCAGGAGCTTTAAGGACAGACGAGCGTGCATGACAAGAGCTATGAATGTCAAAGAAGCAAGTGAGGTGTGTAAGAATAAGTCTGTATGGCGCTCTGTTGTTCGTGCCTACCCCGCAAGGGACCTGGCGTGAAGTTATGTATGTATGTAAAATGATTTAACCTAAATACTCTCGGATCTCTACTAAAACTTCAATAATGTAACCCAAGGCGTAAAAAAATTAGCATTAAGATGTCATTCATCACATGCGCTACGGAAACTTTTGATGATATAACAAAAAATAGTGCCCAGTATTTAAGAACATGTCAATATCTACAAAAAAAATCGCGATAGTATCCATCCAACTATTGTAGTTATGTCACTATAACTACTTTTTACATTTATAATTTGATGGAAACGGTCACTAAAATCAGACCATGTTATCCGTACCTTTGTACGTACTAATCCTGATACGAGTAAATCATTTCATATTCAATACTGTTTCAATACCTGTGATTACTTTTTGAATTATTCAAATCGGACAATCTATTCAAAGGATATTGCGAATTTAAAAATGTCAATTTAAACAAAATACTTGGCGCTAGAATCGAGTTCTAAGTTTTGATGTAATTCGATGTCTGTGTGTGATGTGTGTTTGAGTGGGTCCCGGGATGGTTTAGAGAATTTAGATTCACAATAATAATTAGACCCGGTAGGTGAAGCTGGGATCGAGTTCTACATTTTAATTTGTCAGGGCAGGACAATGTCTGCCGGGACCGCTAGTTAAAGATAAAATTAGTAAGAATCTTATTCAAGACTGTTTCGTTAAAAAAATAACAGAAGTCACACAGCATGAGTTTTAACAACGCCGTTTTTTTTCTACGACTTTGGATGTTACTATTTTTGTTTCTTCTCTCTTCAATACCTCGAAAATACGTTCGATATTGAGATATATAACTCGTTATTGTACACCATCACGAGATTAGTAGTACTATTCTAGTTGGATACAAAGGGCGGTCTTATCGCTAAAAAGTGAACTCTTCCAGGTTAATACATGGCATGGCAAAAATAAATAAGATTGGAAACAGCGACGGTGGTATAGAAAATAGGATACCTACTTTTGTTTACTGTAAAAGTTTACACGAGTTAATCTACGTTGTCAAAAGTGAACTCTAGGATCATTACCAGTTTGGCTTTTAACTTGGGCAGGGATAAAAAGGATTACTAACGGTCTTTGTGAATTTGACTGTAGTTTTTGAGAGCGGCTTCGCGCAAAGCGCCCCTTCATTAGCGGGCATTGTCATCCGCCCGCATAGCATATCTACCATCCTAACAGATGCTCTCCGTTCCACTTTGAATAGAAATCAAATTTACAATTCAATTAATTTATTTAATTACATTTGCATGAGAATCCCAAAGTTTTTGCAACTCGTTCTGTATGCCAATCCAGTCATTTGTTGCTTATTATTCCAAGGCTTTGACCAAAATAAAAATAAATGTCAGAAACATCAGCACCAGTTTTTGAAGTAATAATATGTAGGTATTATTATTACAAATACACTCACAGAAACCTCCTTGAATGAACTATATTTATAAACTTAAAACTTATACGAACGTTAGTTCTATTTAGGCTCGAGAGCAAGTTCTCCAGATGACATTTATGAAAATCTCCCATATTTGCCAAAGAAATGTCCCCATAATAAAAAATACTGAATGAAAAAATTAGGAAAACGTGTGTCGGAACACGTCGTTATTTATTTACCTACTTCAAAAGAATGAATTCTCGATTCATCTTTTAAAAATTGTTTCATAATTTGATACAAAACGCAATAATTTTGAATAAAATGGCTGTAATATATTATTCAAAGATAAATCATGTAGGCTAGTGTTTTGCTAAAGTACAGAACCCTAGAAGAATCTGCCTAAGTGGTGCTACTTTTTCTTCCCTTTGTTCAATCTTCTATTGTTTTTATTTCTTTAATCAGAATTTAGACACAGGAGTGTAGAATGCTATTTTTTTTAATTATGCATAAAAAATACTTTATCTTAATTACAGATCTCTTAGGGCCGGCTCGAACGGTGTAATACCACGCTCTCGCAGAATACCGGCGTGAAACAGTTAGCCTTGAGCTAATCGTGTTTCGTGCGATGAGTACGAGTTCCGATGGCCCCCTTCCACAAAATCATCTGCACTATCTCATATCTGTATTTCAATCTCGAATCTCACCTCCTCTATCTATTTCTTTCTTTAAGCCCTCTATGTCATCCTCCTCTTGCCCGCGGTGTTGAAACGTCTATAGGCGATTATAAGCACTTTCCATCCCATTTCCAGCTGGGCCGTCTGCCTACTGCCTACTTGCCAGCTTTAAACATCTGACTAAACTAATACGTCCTTCAGTTCCTTTTAAATCGTCCGCTACTACTTTTAAGGCTTTTGCCAGCCCCGGATCTTGATTCAAAAACTGAAAAATGCCGCCCCTGCTTGCCTATATTTTTACCTCAACCATCATCGTTTCAGCCATCAACCGCTCATGATGGATTCGCGGGCGTCTGTGGTTTTAAGCCTATACGTGCGCGCCCTGCGAATAGTGATTTATGTGCTTTAATATTAGAAACGTCTCAGTGGTCAAAGTTGCGTTAATGATGTGTATTTGTCTGCGAAGTTGAATTTGCCACTCTCTGAAATGGCACCCGGGCATGGGTGGCCCTGGCTTTTGCGATTACATAGCGACGCATAGAAGATGGCTTCATTCGAGATTTTATCCACATAAATATAGAGGCTGTACAAAATAGATAGACAGATGGTAATAACGAAATAATAAGGATGCCTTGTTCTATTTGACTAGTTTAACATATATAATTCACTGTGTACTTACTTAAATATCAATTTTGATTCCACTCAAGAACCGACAGTGTAGGCATGCGTAAATTGCACTTATAAGTAATACCTATTTCCAGCATTCGAAATTAGATTATGTATGTCTCTCTGTTCAGCACTCATTTGTGTATTCTTCCATTTTAATGGAACACATACACGATTTTTACAATCAATTACAGTGTTTAATGATGTTTAATATCATACATAGTCTAGTTAAGGATTTACTTTAGATATTAAAGTACTTAGAATTTTTAAATTAACCATCTAACACACAATTCATTTTATCTCAAAATTTATTTCCTAAGAAAATCAGGTTATATAGTTGTAATAAGTAAAATTATTAGTTATGCGTCTATTCTATTACGTTATAGATTGTGGACAATATAAGAAATTGTTACTGTTGCTCACGCACTTAGTTCTAAACTGTAAAACATTGGTAATGAAAGTATATTTTCTATATTAATGCGATATTTGTTTTTATTAAAATTTGAGTAGTCAATGTATCGGGACTACCATATTTTATAAAACTGATTTTTTTTCAGTAGATACGTCTAATACGGCCCCTTCTTCTTGGGATGATAAGAACTCTGCAAAAGCCAAGTCTCACCTCTCAATGAGTCTCATCCCCTCCCTGTATTGTGAATAATAGGTGGCTGAAAGTAGCGCAGCCTACTTTCGTTGAGTGGGACTCGTTAATTCCTTAAAAAGTCGACTCGGCATTGTTCTTGAGTGTCCTTGTTGAACAATGTAAAACAAGGGTTATCCACTTTTCACGGGGTGCGTATCAAAAAGTTACAAGCATTTGGGAGACATGCCTTTACGTTATATCTCACAAAGCTGTGTAACTTTATTTCTGCCCGTCATATATACACCTCAAGGAATATATCGAGTCCTTACCGCCATTTTAGTTGCAAAATGTATTTTAAACTATTATTTTGTTTTACTACTTTTTTGTTCTAGTTAGATTTGATTTCACTGATTCAAATCTGAAAGTTGATATCATAATAATAGTTAAAGTACCTTTTACAACAAACAATATACTTAGGTTCAAATGTGGCTAACGATAGACTCTTGGGACGGTAAATGCTCGATCGATATTATGTATTGTGAAAATTCGTTCACTCAAACTGCAAAAGGAGATAAACGTAGACAGATAGGGTTTCATACATTCTTGGACCCAAATTGTAGAAATGAGAGAAGTTTTAAAATTTATTTTCATTATGTTGTTTTTTTATAATTGTAGTAGGTTTAGTTATTTTGAGTGAATTAAAAGTGGTGTGTTGTATTAAATTCCTTAGCATAGATTATGTAATCGAGAATTTATTTTATCTATGACTTTATTTTTAAGATTTCTTGTCTTCTAGATAGAATTTAGGGCTGATGCTTTCCATTTTCTAATAAAAAAATATAATGGTATTTTAAGCAATATCTCAACTTATCCGTGTAAGAACTGAGAAGCAATACAATTTTCTGCGGCCGGGCGACCTATCGTAAGAAGCGATAAAACCATCACAGCAAGGTGGTAGGGTATTTGCCCGTCTGGATGGCTACCTCTACTACTGAGTTGTGTTCGGCAATAGTGGCCAGGTTCCAGTCCAGTCTACGAGTCTGGCAGTAGTTGCTGATGCAAATATTCATAGGCGACGGAAACCACTTTCCATCATAGTCGGCTCGTGAGCCTGTCTGCTATTCTCCAACAATAAACTTAAAAAAAATCATAATTCTTTGGCTCCTATCATGCCTATCAATAGTCGCAGACTCCTATAAAATAAAATTATTCATGTTGGTGGTCAGTCCATAGGTCGTAAATACTACAGGCTAGCTAATGATTTTTGTTTATGAAATTTTACATAGTCCATAAACGTTTAAATTTTATTATTCGCCTTTAGTAACATTAACTTTAGCATTAGTAATAGCTGGAGTACCTAATAAAAATTCCCACCCCATTAACCCCACAAATCGCCTCATGTTTTGACGCATGTTGGTAAATGTAACAAACTATTCAAGTAAATCATATTAATAAGCTTCCAATAAATCAGTATTAAAAATACAATCAAACTAACATGTTATGGGACCAATCCTGTCAATTACCGCGTTTATGATGTTTATGTGTTATTTTTTTTTCTCCTGGCAGTAGATTTGTATTGTGTAATTTTTACGGTGAAACTATGTTGGCTAATCGCCAAACCGATTTGTAATTTATTCCAGCATGAAAGCATGCCGTGATACATGTACGGTATGTGCCTATATACCTGCAGATCAATTGTTTCAGAAAGAGGCCTCATTTACATCCTCTACTGGGCTTGCTGAAATGGAGTGAAACAAAACAAAAGATTAGAATGTACTCTTTAGGCTTGAAAGGACTGTTTTATATAAAATAATATCCTTTTCATCAGTTTTTAAATGGGTAGAGTAGTAAATAGATGACGATTCATTGCACACCAAAACAGATAAATATCGGCGGATGACCACAAAAATAGTTTTTATATTATGACCAAGCTATTTGTGCTTGTGTCATGGGTACGTTCTGCAATGAGTAACTATAGGGCCAATCTAAATAACATTCAGAGCAGACTTAACAGATTAATAACGGATTGTTAATAACTTAATAACGGAAAGATCGTTTTCGAGATTACCCTTACCTACCGGGAATTGAACCCCGAACCATTAAACTGTATTAAACCAAAACTTTAATTCATTCTATAACGATGATACATTTTCGAAATTCGAAATAGTTAACAAACACCTTTGAATAAAAACAATGATACTTTCTGATCTGTGAATTTAAAATCATGGTAGAAATACCTGGTGACTTTGACCTACATCTTACATTTTAGAGTTTGTAGGACAGATCTCATATTCAAAACAGTAAGGCAACCCTTAGTGAATTCGCAGTTACTTTCTTCATTACTGAATTTTACACTAAAGTTAAGTTTTACGATCTATTTATATTGAGTTAGAGTAAGTTTTAAGGCTTAAGAATCATAAAGAACTGTTTATGTAAGTTTAAAAAAGTTGAAAACTTACCTACATAACACGAAAAAATTTAAAATAGAATTACGCCTATCAAAATGTCTTACCTTCGTATTGTTCTGTTTTGTTCTTTCTTAAATGACGTAATGAAACGATCTAAGAAATTTCATTTTGAAGAAGTTAACAAACATTTGTTTCCATTATAAAGGATTGTAGAAAACGTGACAGAAAATAAAGGCGAGAGATAAAATACATTCTAATTTCGGGGTATCGAAATGAGACAATGCAAATACACTTTGTATTGTTCAAAGAAACCTATTTTCCAATAAATTTATAATCATTTTCAATAGCCTACTACATTCAACGGAAGGAGGCCGATTCGACACTATAAGTTGATCCTGATGGATTGAAATGATCTCGTTCGCGGATTTAGAATATATGTAAAGACGTGTGTAACTCGAAGGTTTCATTCCTTCGCACCAACCTCAAATTACGAGGACTTGGTGTGAAATAAAACAATTCGTTTATGTCTGCTGTAAATAGAAGACGTTTTCTAATATTCAATGTAAATCCAAATTATCTCTTAGGTCTTAACATCTTTTTGTGGTTTATATATTACGACTCAACGTGTCAATTCAGCATGTGGTTCTCCAAAACCTTTAGGATAAGGTGGATCTATCCACCCAACCGCCAAACAAACCACACACACTATGAACATTAAAAAACGCGTGTGTGTGTTAAACAAAGTGTGAAAAGGGGTAGGAGGGATTCTAAATTTCGTGACGTCACATTTCATATATTATACCCGTTATAATATATTTCAGCTTTAAAACACGAAATTTGAAGTATTAACGAAAAACTTCAAAACATTTCCAACTCTAGATGTATGCGTATAGTGTTTAAACTATTAAATACATCGTATTTTATCCCATTCTTCATTCGTTTTTGATAAAAATAACTGTAAAATACAAAGACGGGCATAAGTGTAAGGATTCCTTTTTCACCGTAATACCTAGGGAGTCCTAAAAAAGAAATGTTCATATATGGTCAGTACGTTGAACTTTGTGTAAATAATTGTATACAACAGAAATAGAAAGAGAGAAAAAAATAAAGAAAAAGATTTAATTATTTAAAACTCACTTAAATTATTAAAATAAAAACAATAAGCAAATGTAGTCCTAAATTGGCCTTAGCTCAGCAAAACTGCCTGTTAATATAACCAGCGCTGATCTTCCGCTAGGGCAGGGGTCGGCAACCTGCGGCTCTTTTGTTATATACGTAAAAAAAGACAAGGCTTTCATTGAATTTGTTTGCCCAATGTTTGTTATTGAAGCATAAGTTAGTGTTGTAAGTTAATGTTTGTTTTATTTTTTAATTTATTAATAATTAATTATCTAATAATGCCACGTGCATATTATCTTTTTATTGTGAAAAACACTACTTTTATATGAATAAATAGATTTTTTGTTTTATTAAAACACTTAAATTATGCAAGTAATATTTTATTGTTTTCAGGGAAAAAATTGTGGCTTTTTAAAAACTTTGAAACTTCGTAAATTGTAATTTTTGACTCTTCCGGCTGAAACGGTTGCCAAACCATGCGCTAGGGTCATTAGTGACACACACGAACACAGGAAAACAAGATAAGGATATGAAGTAAACCGACAATAATAATAAAATATGCCAATCAAGTAACAAAACTCAAAATAAATGATGAAAGTAGCAAGGGATAGATGGATCTGTTAATTAATTTACGCATAGTTAGTTCAAAGAAACCTTTTGTGATTCGAACAAACAAATTATTTTCCCCAAAGTTGCTTACTCGCTCGTTATTCCGAGACACGTAGGGAATGTGAATCATACACTGATAAGAGAGTTACAAATGATGTATAGCCCCCGAGGGATTGGCAGAGGTGTTGCGTACATATACCAGAGCTGATGTTTTCGATTATATTACTGTAGTAATTATTCATCATAATATTACGAGCTACAGGACTCGAAATAAAATGCCGTTGGAATTACTATAGAATTTATTAGAACTATACAAACACGTACAAAACAGGTCCAATATAACTGGCTACAACCTGTACAAACTGCACGATTCAATAACACGCGCAAAGTCCGTCACTATAACGCTTGTCGAATGTACTCGTCTTGCTTTGATCGTGGTTCTCGCTAGACTGCCCCGCCCCTCCGTTCGGGCATTGTTTTATAGTAAACCGTGCAACAATCGACTGCGTGGGCTGAGTTTTTCCAAAAAAACCTAATCTGCATACCTGCTTAATTATCCCTGCGAACGGCCATAAACGAAAACAATAACAATAGGCTATTGTCTTATTTCAAATTTTAAACACAAAGTAAACAAAAGAAGTGCAAATGCGGGAAAGGTAATAAACCAGGTGTGCATTTCTTTGTCGGTATATAACAATAATTAAATTACGGTGTAAGATGATTGGTTTTTTAACAGACATTAAACTTGCTTATAACATTTTTGAAGTGAGAATTTTTCAGCATCATTGTGATTTCAGTGTCAATAAAACGAAAAAGCGAAACTACTAAGTCTGCGAGCACAGCTTAGACAAAAGCTTAGCAAAAATGATTAATTTTTTAATAATTTAAATACTATGCTTATTATATAAATAGGGTTGGAAATATTTTGAAGATTTTCGTCAATAGTTCAAATTTCGCGTCTTGAAGCTCAAATAGTTTTTTAAGCTTTCGCGATTATTATTTAAAACTATTATCTAAAGAGGCTATAATTAAGACGATCAATAATTGAGTCACAAGTGAAATCTTACTCGTAACTCGTACCATGGTCCTAATTCAAGATTTTTAACAATCGAATTATATATACGTTATTTATTATTAATTAGTTATAATTTTTTGACGACGATTGACGTAATATTTATGATAATCGACTCTTTCTGTCCGTTCTGTTTCTAGGTACACGAAACAAAGTATTTTATGATGCCTGTCCAGCAGAATGTCTCAAAAACTTGACCTCCGGCGCTATCTAGTTATGTGGAATAATGATAAATTATAGCAGCTTAGTAGAATGTTCTATCTTTTATTTTCTGGGCGATTGTCGAGCCAATTCTTCCTCCATGTCAAATATTGATGATTGTATTATTAAATGTGAGAAGCTATCTCGTAGCATCGTTTGTAAATAAGTATTCACCATTGTGTTTATCAGTGTTGTTCCTTAATAATTTATTTTGTTCACTCAGATCACAACTCAGATTTTCTTGTTTGAACTTTGAATTCTTGTTTAGTGGAAACTATCAAATTCTTGGAATAAAAAATGTGGTTATTTATGGCATATTACTCTCCACTGACGAAAGTAGGTAATTATATATACCCAATTCATATAGGTAAATAGGTTCATTCTCAATGCATGAACAATCATCAAAACAAAGTCACTTTCCTATACTGGTATAGATAGTTGGTCTCGAATCGCTCCATCTTTCGCCCATTGTCCACTGGAGCGCACGCTATATAATGGTCTGCCTATTTATAATGGCCCAGGCACAGAACCATTCAGTGGACATGGAGGACACCGGTATCGCTCCATTTAACATACGCGCATGCCTCGAGTATAATCAAGGCTCATGGCTAAGACAGTTTAGCGACTCCACAGACAGTATAGAAATCTAGTTAATTTTGTTTGTATATACAATGATGATACTTAGTAACAATTATAAAGCCACACTCCAATAGTTTCAAAAACGTTTAACATTATGAGAAATTAGTTACTGCTATAACATAAAAAAAGTCGGCCTAATCCGTATAAGTCCACACACGTGTTTCACATGTCTATGAACTCTGAAAAAACCGATATATATATATACGTGTAAGTACACATATCGGTGACCCCTGTTTGCTTTTTCTCCAATTTCACTACACCGTGCACCGTTGCTGCTTATAGATTACATCTTTCTACAAAAACTTCATTCGTATAGACCCAGTAGTTGAAAAATTTTTTACACAATTTAATAAGGTAATTGCTATAATGGCTACTCTACAATGTCTATAACATTTAATTATGTCTACTAATACCTCATTTGAATTACCAACTGTAAAAATTGAAAACAATAAAATGAAAAATAGATCGTTCCCATTTAAAACAAATGGAGTCAGAAATCAGAATCTTTTATTCATAACAAAGTTACACGTGGACGATTACTAACCCAGACTGCGATAGACAATCTCTCTAATAATAATATATAATAATATATAAATAATAGTAATATTTTAAAATTCTAAACATGCCGTGTCTGTCTGTAGATTAATGCTATTAAGAAAAGTAACTGGAACACTATATAAACGATGGAGAACAGGGTGCATTTTGTTTTAGATTTCTTGTCTGTTTGTTCAGGATTCACGTAAAAACTAATGGGCCATTTCAATGCGGTTAGACTTAAAATCTGTGCTACTTTTATTTTGGGAATCCGGAAATTCCAATGTGATTTTTTTCACAAATGTGTGATATTTTCCCGAGAACCCCGCGGGAATTTTCACGCAAGCGGTTTGTAATAGTTTAAGTGCTTAAAAACTGGTTTATTCCGACACAGTTTCCACTAGAACGATGACTTACATTCTTTTTATATGCTGCTATACTTTTTGTCGAGGGAATCCCGCGGGAAATGCCAAGTCCAGCGCGGACGAAGTCGCCGGTATATCATAGTATATAATGTGTGTTGTGTTAGTCAAAGATTATTTATCAGTAGTCAGAAACGTTAATCTGCTATCGCCTCCAGCAGAGCACAAAAAGCGCGTAATATTGTACTACGCGTAATTAAGGTCAAGAAAATTAATAGCCATTTTAAAAGTGTCAGTTGCACACATTACATTGTTGTAAGAAAATAACCATAAGGCTGAACCAAAATAAGCATTTCACAACGGTTACTATCCAAGCAAACGGTATTTGAAATAGGGATAGTAAAAAAGTTAACGTTTTGTATTTATAAACTAGTAGAATGGGCTGCAATTAATCAAATCTAGTCATTAGTCGTAGTCATCACCGGTTGCTCATCCGATCAAACGGCAATAAATGCCGAAGACCCTTAGGGACTGGTGCTCTCTGCAACACTTTTCATGTTGCATATAAACGACTTAAAACCCGGTATTTTGGAATATGCAGACGACAGTACTGTTGTAGAGCCATACCTCCAACGCGCGAGTTAGTAGTGCCCAGGTGCAGTCACTGAGGGAGGCAATAATCAATAGGCTGAGCTTGACCTTGAAAGCAGTTTACGATTGGGGTGAATCGAACCTAGTCGAGTTCAATGCCTCTAAAGCCCAGGCGTGTCTCTTCGCTGCCAAAAGGAGTCTTCCGAGGCGCTTCAGAGCCTAGATCATCGGCGCAAAGTCACAAGTTTGTCGGTATTCCATAGGATAAATTTCGGCGACTGTGCCATGAAATTAATTCTTCCCTCACCTTTTTACTACTGGATAAAGAGACGTAGGACTTTACGCCAGCGATATATGGTGAAAATACCAACAAAACGGAGGAAACGCTATGCTTCCACCTTTACCATACGTATCGCTAAAGATTGGAACCGTCGCCTGTTTTTCCAGAAACATATAATCTAACTCTTTAATATAAATATTGAAGAGTTAAATACACAAATCTATACACAGCCATCTCATACACAATGCACAGCCCAAACTGCTGGGACGAGGACCATGAAAATTGATTGAAAATTGCCGGTTCCAGCTATACTGTATGTGCGCACTAAGAAAGGCTTTTTGAAAATTTAATCCCTAAGGGGGTGAAAAAGGGTTAGGTAAATGATTGTATAAAAATCTCTAATTTTTAAAGCAAGAAGCACTAAATGACATATGCCTGTTTCTGGTTAGAAATAAATGAGAGTGAAAAAGGGGCTAAGCTTTTAATGTGTTGACTACTCAAACTATGACCATCTATTATTATTATATCTACGCGAGCAAAACCCGCTGGAAACAGCTAGTCTATATATCTATGTATTGTTCAACTTTGTAGTGAGAGTCTATTTTTTCAATATATTTCATTACGTATCTTGATTTGTACTCAAGGTTGAGGCCAGTAATGATTCATGTGTCAGTAGCGTTATAAAAAAGGGATTATTCGACTTAACGCTCGTTTTTTGTTAATGTGCCATATTGTTTTTTTTATCGCTGGAGTATAGCAGACAGACAGACCCTTTTCAATTGGTTGTTGAAGTTAATATTTAAATTAGATAATGGTGACTTGTAGAATTTCAAACAACATTATCTTTCCTATTAGTAATCACTATTCGACTAATGGCCGATTCCTATATCTTACTAGTCATTCACTTGCTCTACCATCGGTTGAATTTTGACATAAGATGCAGCTCATGTCAATTAACCGATAGTAAGGTAAATAGACGATTGGTAAAATATGGAAACTGGGCATAAATTGTGTATAAGAGTCAAACGTGAAATTAATATGGTTAACTCGGAAAACAATTTCTTAAAGGAATCCAATTCACAGATTATACAGATTGACAGTACCTATTTTATAGCTTGATATGAAACCTGTCACACTAATGTTCAACTAACCTAAAATAATTGAAGGATTAACATATTTGAAATTTTAAAATGTTTCCAGCCACAAGGGAAACGCCGTAGTTTTTTTAAGATATCCTCAACCGAACGTTAAATTTAGGTTCCGTTTGACGAGTTTAAATTTTTAGGTACATTAGGAATTTAAATATTATTCATTAACGAAAAATTTATGAATAATATTTATATCTAAATATGAGCAAACTTACCGTTCCCGATTCAGATAATACAGGAGTTTTCATGTTACCGCTCGTGCTTATCTTCAGCAATAGCACATAATACCAATACAATAAACACTCAAAGAAAAACACCAATCACTTATACACATGTTGTGTCCATAATCATAATACCAACAACAATATCAACACTCGCCGACACCATTTAATCGGTCCTATACGTCAATACACATTCGAGCATTCATCCCGCATCCTCGATAATCTATTACCACATGACAGCAGGTGTCCATGTATGTCCTTTGATTTTTTATAAGATTCCAGTTAACATCCGTTTAGCAGTCAACGAGTCACCCGAATGATGAATAAATAGTGTCGTGTCGTAACGGAGGAAAGCGCGAGGAATACTAATAGGGTGATTAAAACGCGAGTGTATTAATGATATTTGTGTTGGATTTACGGTTCATTCGCTGTTTAGTGTTTGTCCGCGCGCACCCAGGAATCGACCGGGCATCCCGCCGCGCCACTGAGCCATCTCGCGAGGCTCCCGGCCCTCAGCTGGCGTGCGCATGCGTGCGCTGCGCCACCTACGCCTCGCCTCCGCAACCGCCACTCCGCTCCACGTCCGTTACTTGGCCGCATCGCATACTACTGTGTATGACCCTCTACTCTAGCAATGCGCACAACCAAAACTGGAACCGCTACTTGTGTTGCCAACTCAATATTACACATATTCCATATATTTTTACATACTAACTTTATGAGAAATTACTCCTACCAAACGGATCTACTATAGATTCTAATTTTTTATGTACAGTAGTATCCTTTATGGTGCAGACGCAACTGCAACAATTTTAAAGATATTGACTGTAGCCGAATGAGTGGTGTTTAAAGCATTAAATCTCCATCGCTATATCTGCGTGAACCGGCCTATATCTGTAACACTATTGTAAATGAAGCCCCCATCATAATATCAAATTTCATTATACATTGGCAACTCGTAGTTAAAAGGCTAATGTATTCGAACCTTGATGTAACGACGCGAAGTCACACCCTAACTGGAAAGTGTGGGAAGCATTTACAGCTTACCTATTTATTCTCGTCTAATATGAATATTATTACAATTACTTAGCACATATTTAAGTAAAGGTGGTGGTGGTGGTGGTGGTGGTGGTGGTGGTGGTGGTGGTGGTGGTGGTGGTGGTGGTGGTGGTGGTATATGGTGGAATCCGCACATAATGATTAGTGATGTCTGAATTTCGCCAATTTGCCTTAGATAAGCGCGGCAGGTATATCATCAGCTGGTCTGAAATTAGGAGGCTAAAGCCAAGTACTTTTATATAATATTCGGAGCTTCGATAATTTAAAGAAGCTAAATATATTTACTTGTTAAGACAAACAACGCTTCAGCTAGGTTTTTTTATGGCAGGAGTTCAGCAGACAGGCAGACTTCCCACCCGATGGAAACCGGTTACCATCGCCCGTAGACATTTGTAACACCAAAGGTGCCACAAATGCGCTGCTGCTCTCTTAAGGGAGATTGGAACCTGGTCACCAATGCCGGAACACAACTCACGGCTGTTATGGCAACATACTCTAGACCAGGGGTGGTAGCCATCCAGTCGGGCAAATGTCCTACCACCTGGCCGTGGGTTGTTTTGTCTCCTCCTACGACAGGCCTCCCGTCCACAGGAAATCGTATTCTTTCTTCGTTCCTACACGGATAAAATATATAGGAGTTGCATAAAGGGGCGTAATCTATACCAGCATAGTCACTGCATATACCACCGCACCATACAAAATTTTATGGCCACCAAGGCCACCGCTCGTTAAACTTGTATCAAAAACACAGTGTCCATTTAGCAATCACTAGCATACCACATCATGATGACGTCATCATTCGACAGTTAAGCACCGTGCGGGGGCGACAGCTCTGTTATTATCCGACTTGGACTTCACTTCATTAACGGCAACAGGCACACATAAACTGGCAAATAAAAATGATCGCAAAATTAGAACATTAAATTAATTGCGACGGCTATCGAATTACGTATCGTGTACGTACTATTTATATACTAACAGTAATATCTAATTCTTCATTGTTACTTATTG
This sequence comes from Dendrolimus punctatus, assembly GCA_012273795.1. NCBI lineage: Eukaryota > Metazoa > Arthropoda > Insecta > Lepidoptera > Lasiocampidae > Dendrolimus > Dendrolimus punctatus. Next base: position 5,894,589 of record CM022536.1, read on the forward strand.
AATGAATAAAATGTTTCGCCTTCATCCAAATTCATTTTTTGTTAAGTTTTCCAAAAATGTACTCTAGCATGCAGTTTTCTGTAGAGCCACGGATAATCATACAAATACAATTACTTTAAAAAATTCTCATTTATTTAATTATTTGCACTGTACAAATTATAAGTTGGAAAAGTGCGGCTCAAAGCCAATTTAACACAGAAAATATTAAAAAGTATAATAATATAGAACTATACATTATTTTCTCAATAAAAAACAATAAAAAATTCCAAATCGTTGCATTGTAAAATTAAGTTTAAAACAGCCAATATAAGTATTGAATTATAGTTGTCGTATTAAAACAATTTGCCTATATTAATAATAATTAATTTAGAATATATAACATAATATAATTAACGTATATAATTGTACAATCTGTTTCAACCACAACTTTAACAAACCAATATACCACATTATCTAGAACAGAATATTATTAAATGCAGTCAAAATGTCATGAATAGGTAAGGAAGACTTTTTACCATTTTAAGCACTGCTACAAACACACTGTACGTTCAGTGAAGGCACCTACGATAGTCATATCATTCCCGAGTGCAGCTCGCATTACTTGCGGTGCTATGGCATCTTTTACACGTAATGTAAATTCCCGACGTGCAGGAACTGGTAATGCACCACCTGCAGCATTTAATATTTTGGCTCTCTCGATTGCATCTAGCGGCTTCCCTTCTATACTATTTCCCAAAACTGTACGCACACACAAAGATCTACAAGCATCTTTTTCGACTTCGTACAATTCCCTAGCTGCGATCTCAAACGTTCGCCGCTTGTCCACTCCACCTACAGTATTGGAGCCACCTGGAACTCCTTCCTCTATGGCTTTCAAGGCACCAGCTCGCAAAATAGCAGGTAACAAAAGCTCCGCTACACCGCTGACAGTTCGGGAACGCAAAAAATGCAATACTTGCTCGGCTTCCCTATTTTCGTCGAACAGTCTACGTTGGCGAGAAGCCGAAACAGGTCTAGCCACGCTCCATGTTTCTACCCATGGATTCCCTGGCAAAAGCATACGATCACCTAACGATCCACCATCGTCAGGCTTCCAATCACGAGGTGAATACCATTGAACAAAATCACACAATTCGGCACCGGGATTTGCTGCTTTAAAAGCTTCCATATCAGAGAGTAGGGAAGCACTCATCATTCTAGCGCGAAGCTCAGATGCTCTTGCGTCATCGCCAAGTCGAACCATGAGCTCGGCATCCTCCTCCAATTGGTCTTCGGTTTTTGGTGGCGGATCCTGGTTACAAAAGATATGAAATTAAAATTCCAGGTCAACAGATATCTACACATTGAACCTGTTAAACAGCGAAATAGAAAGTTCATTTTTGATATTCAAACTAGAATCTCACTGTATGAATATATATTTTTTTGAAATTTAAATCAGACACGTTCTTGTGGTTCCCTAGCCAGATGTCTAAAATGGAAACCTTATAATTTCGTGATATCCAATCTGTTTGTCTCTCTAATTACGAAAAAGCTTAAGGCAAAAACATATAAAATAGAAAGTCACAATATGGGGTATTGTTGAACAGAATTCTTAACAGACAACGAAAATAGATTTAACAAGAGATGTATTTAATTATATATATGTTTACTAATATAATATGTTATACTAGTTACAGCATTAAAGAATACAATACCATTGACAAAATTCAATCACACACTTTTTAGAGTTCCAAACAATAGGTCAATCAAAAAGTTTTTAGAAGTGCATATACGAGTGTATACGAAACCTTTTTGGGAGAAATTCGATATTCAAATTCACTTTTTAAAAATTGTGGCTCCAGCGCCCTTGCCATTGATTTAGCCAGATATCCAAATTAAAATAGCGTCAATCAATTCAATGACACTTGTTTTTGTCAGTTCGTTCGCACGTAATAAATTGTTTTGTGCAACGAGTTGCTAAAAACGCAAAATTATGTATAACAGTGAGTTACATGCGGTGATAAAAAAATCTCAGCTTAAAAAAATTGTCTACGAAAGATTTTTTTTCGAACATTCAGCAGACATCAGGGGATGATGCTGTACCCTATTCTAGGTGGCGTACTGGGTAGCTGAATTTAAAAGAGGTAGCTCAAGCTGTAAAGATGACGCCGATATGTCACTATTACATAATACATATAGCCGAGATCCTGAAGATATCTTTTGGTAGTGTTCATTTCATCTTAATTGATTCACTGGGGTTCAAAAATTGGTGCTGTGGTGACTTCAATCTCCTTGAGCACCCACCATATTCTTGTCCACAGAACTTGTCTCAACTGATTTTCACTTATTCCCAAAACTGCCGTAGAGGAGTTTTTAGAAATTCAAGAAAAACATTTTTTTTCGCAAGGAATAAGGAAGTTAGAAATCCGTTATTCTAAATGCATTGCATTGGACTGAGATTATGTACATAAATCAAATATTATTGTTTAAATTTTTGTATTTTTTTAATATTGATTCCAAGAACTTTTTGATTCACCCTCGTATGTTTAATGGGTTTATGTTCCACGCCACTGCAAAACAACACATTTATGGCCATTTTTATGTTGATAACATCTAAATATTGAGGAGTATTTGGAGTAATAAGACGGTGGCAATTTATATGTTCTTTTGAGAATAGATAATACAAAATAAAAATTAGTTACCTGAGTTTTTGGAACGTAAAGTGGTTCACCATTTTTAAGGCATGCATCCCCCAACTTATTAAGACGACCAGCAGGTCTATCCCAAAGTGGTTGATCTTCAATAATTTCATCATCAGAGCAATCAAAGAACTCATCTTCTGAGGAATTTCCAGTCAAACTTCCAATATTTTCAAGAGCTCGGTTTATACAGCAATTAAGAAGTTGAAGTTTCTGATGTAGTAAGCAGGTACGAGCATTGGGCACACCTTCTGCGACACTGTTAAAAAAAAGTTCCATTACGTATTAGAAATAATAACATTCAGTTTTATTTCTAATTAACTTAAAAATAATCAAATACGTAGTAAAACTTCCAAAACCACTGCCAAGTAGACATATCAAAATTAATTTAAGACTTTCACTTCTCGTTTAAATATAAACAAAAACTGTTTTAAGAGTCAAACGAGTTACTTCATAACATTTTTTTTAACTTCTTTATTAAATCTAGACTATATACAATTTTTAGTGTAACCAAAAGTCAAATACCACTACAATACGAATTATTTAGCGATTACTTGCTAATATGTATGTATATGTGTCGTGACCTACAATCAACGACGATCGAACTAAACGCGCGAACGCTCGTAACACCGTTATCATTTTGAATTACAAATGTGTTGTAGGCAGCGCGGTCAGAAGCGAGTATAGGCATAGGAGTGTCGGCGGATTGCTCGTCATCTAATCGGTCGGTGAACCGTTTGTTTACCGGAGCCGGTGCGGCTCCGCCACTGGGTGTAGGTCAAGCAGCAATGGTGGGGACCCCGCAGCCCGCCAACAGTCCGCCGCCATCGACAGCCGCGAGCGCATCCACCGCGCAAGTATGGGCCCACTCTCACTGCCCTGAACACATTCAACAGGTTCCTAAAGCCAAATCGAAAGTGACCTCTATACTATTCTGGTGACTCAATGATGACTGTTTATTAGTGTTTGATTAATAAAGCTATTTGACCGTGCCAGTGTTTAAGAAAGTGACTTTTTGTATAGGATTATTTAACTGATACGCACGGATTCACCCTAAAATGGTAAGCTTTTAAATAAGATTTAAATTCTCTTTGAAACGGAACGAAGAAAATCTCATCGCGTACATTGGCCTACTTAAGCGAATCATCGCGTACCGTCTGGTCTCCAACAACCGGCAATACAAACTAAAATGCGGTACGAGTAAAAAATGTAGTAATGTATCATCATTAATGTATACTTAGCATTCGAATGTTGAGCCCTAATTTCTATTTTAATTAGTGTATATTAATACGTGAAAATTATGTAGGTAATTATACAACATTTACCTCTTATATATATTTTAACAAAGCTGAAGAACTGTTATGTATATAACTTGTTATATAACTGTGTATGTCCGAAATTATCACAAAACGGAAATAAACAGTATATTTATAATATAACTATAATTACAGAAGTGTGATATTTAACAATTTAGCTTATTTTTCATAAGCTGCTCAAAAATCAAGACAAGTAACCATTGGATTTAAATATAAAAAATAAAATGACAGCAAAAACATTAAAAAAAGAATGTAACCAATGTATAATTCTCACACTTTTAGATCATTGATGACCCCTCGGACATGTATGCCAAATGTGTACTTTCTCTTGTCGCTGGAATTTGTTTATTTACAAAACTTATCAACTCGGTCACAAATCACAGTACAGTAACAAATCTAAAGTAGTTAACAACTCCTTAGCGCGGTAATTGACGATTTCGAGAATAAATTTGTTTGGTCTCAGTGATTTCTTGTCGTGGTAGTTTCTTTGGCGGTTTGTTTGCTCGAAAAATTTTATTCTGTACTAGTTTGCTATGTTCGATGAAGCGAGAAAAAGTAAATATTCTCCATTGAACAACAAAGATATATTGTATGTATATATTTTTAGTAACATGTAATACGAGCTTACAGGCCTTTTGAAAATTGGCAACATCACCAAGTATATATACAATTTGATAACAAGAACAATGTCAACTGAACACCAAACGAAGACAGACAAAATAGTATGAGTACTCAAGTAAATTGTATTAGTAAAACTCCGTCCGATTTTTAATAACTAAATATAAAAGGGAATTTATAAAATGTAGCTATTGCACCATCTCTTTCATGGAAATAAAACAGAAATAGGAAGAAACGCAAATTCTCTGTTATTATTTTTGTTATATATACTCAACTGTAAGTTGTATGTCAATGTGTATTAAAAGCAGCAGGAAATTATGAACAAAACATATTCTTTACAATAAATTATATTGCTAAAAACGTTTTGATAAAATGTAAGAAATATCAGAGTATTTTGCATCTATGATCCACGGAGAGAAAGTTTAAAGTGAAACTTATTAGATATAACACCGAACCTGAATATCGTAAAAGTTTTCATTGAATGCAATTTACATATAATAAAAATTTAATTTGATATTTCACCGAAACAGCTTCATCGAGTATTCAAACGATATTAATATCCTTTACTTATCCCAAGTACGATTGTCTGTGCAGGAACAGAGAGAGAATACAATTTCCTGCAGCTGGGCGGTCTGTCGTAAGAGGCGACAGAACAACTAACAGCCAGGTGGTAAGGGCATTTGCCCGTCTGGATGGCTACCACCCCTGGTCTAAAGCATATTGCCATAACTCCCTTGAGTTGTGTTCCGGCATTAGTGGCCAGGTTCCAACTCCATCTACGAGTCTGGCAGCCTATTGGTAAACCTTGCGTGTTGTAAACGTTTATATGCGATGGTAACCACTTTCCATCACAGTTGGGCCATCAGACCGGTCTGCTGTACTCCAGCAATAAAAAGACAGAAAGATACAACAATTACAATATGTCACTAAGCGGCGTTTAATGCTGTTTGCGAGATACCCATTGTGTGAAATTTGTAACCTGGTTTTTTTTATTGCCTGAAGCAGGCAAACAGGCAGATGGTCCACCTAATCGAAAGAGGTTATCGACGCCTATGGCCGTTTGGAACACCAGGGGTGTCGTTAACGCGTTGCCGACTTCTAAGCAAGTTTATAACGCCCTTCTTAAAAAACCATGTCATAGCGCAAAGGGAAAGCTGCGGCTGAAAGTTCCGTCGAGATCATTATTGTACACAGTATAAATGCATAAGATTACCCTGACAGGCGGGTATACAGAGAATTCTCTTGAAATAGGGAGGCTCGAGTTTAGCAACGGGACGCTTAAGGGGGTTAATATTATAATATAATATTATAGCCAAATAGTTATATGTACCCATAATATATTTAGATCCAGAAAAAGTATTGCCAGATAAAATACGAAAAAGAGTCAATTTCAAAACTATTTCTCATTGTAAATTGTAACAGAGCTTTTAATCGGATATGGTCGTACAAACTTGGGATCCATATCCCAAAAAAACTATCATATTTTCCGGAACAGCTATATACTATAACAGCAGTATACAATGGTCAAACCAAATATCGTGTTTTCGAAATAATCTATCAATCGCGAACACCGTGACGAATTAACAAATAAATATGTAAAATCTCTCTCACTAAAATCTACACATGCAATTTTATTAATTACTATAATTACTTAATACTTTTGTTAATAAACATACCATTCGAATTACATACATTTAAACAGTTTGGCAGAAACTGTTTAAGTACGAGTAGCTTTTAGAGTAAATGCTATACGTTCAAACTCACGACTAGTTTATTTGAATGAACCTCTGTGCTCCCTATGCAACTTTGAACCTTGGCTTCACGAAAACGTAGAATTAACTAGAAATGTAGAGCTACTCCTAGTTGCTAATTAGCAAACTCCAGTCCCGACTGGATGAATTATTTTGGCAACGGCACTTAAAAGTTGTTTCACTTATTCAAAGGGTTACAATATGACCCTACGCTTTTCCAAGATTAATATTATTAAATTTAGGAAAAGTCACAAACGTAGAACGAACAAAGTACATCAGTAGCATCAGATATACGAGGGAGAATCAAAAAGTTCTTAAAAGTACATATAGTACAAAAAAGTACCTATACAGTATATATATATATATATATATATATATATATATATATATATATAAAACCTTTTTAGGGGAAGAAGTCAACTGTAACTTTTGTCAATCCGGTCGTACATAATAAATTGTTTTGAGCAACGAGTTGCTACAAAACGCAAAACTATGGATAAAAGTGAGTTGTAGAGTAAACATGCAGTGATAAAATGTAATCAGCTTGACAGGAAATGTCTACCTACGAAAGATTTTTTTCAGACATGAGGGGATGATTAAGTACCCTATTCTACGGTTGCGTACTAGGTAGCTGAATTTAAAAGAGGTAGATCAAGCTGTAAAGATGACCCGCGTTTTGAGCGGCCTTCAACCCCCGTTACGGAAGAAATTATCAAAAAGGAAAGGAAATTCGTGGAACTAAATTTCACGTTAATGACGCGTTTATAGCTTCCGAGGAGTTTATCGAGACTCAAGAAAACAATTTGTTACACAAAGAATTAGGTAGTTAGAAACGCGTTATTTTACACGTAAATGCATTGAGTCGGAGGGAAAATATGTAGAATAATAAAAAAATGCATTTTTTAATATTGATTCCAAGAACTTTTTAATTCACCTAGATATGTCAAAGTAATTTGCATCTACCTGCAACTCCTATCAATTAAATTATTTTATTTTCACTGCAGGAGTCTAATTTACTGATTAATGGAAAGTAATGCGAACTCATTGAGTAAAAATGTTCCTTTTATTCGTATACAAATGAAAATGAAAGATTTCAAATTCTATATAAAATTTTAATTAGGAACAACAGCGACGACTTCCAGCTAATATCTAGCTTTAAGTTATGGTGAACAATAAAGAGTTTTCATTCATTCATTCCAATTAACATAACCAGTATGTTGCAGTATAAGGCTTCAAAATTGTTCAAACCGTTTTATAGTCACTATTCTTAACCATAAATTCAACTCAATTATTATTTTACGTTAATGAGAATCAGGGCAGTTGGCCATACCATTAAAATAGATAAAGGTTGTTACAAGTAAAATTAGACGACTATGTAGCAAAGTAGTGGAAGAATGAATCAGCGTTTTAGCGTTTTCACTTAATGTTTACGATCGTACAAAAACACTACGAGGAGGTCGACAAAGACAATAGAAGCATTTGCGGAGATTAGCTAGAGGCATCTGCGCCTGAGAGATGTCATTGTACCTTGAGGACTGCCGGGCATTGTCTTTCAATGGTAACATCCAAAGATGAAGATAAAGACTGTATGTCAGTGAATGTTTATATGAATTCCATTATTGCTGTATTACGTACACTTAATATTTTTTGTTTTTTAGGGCGCGCCTGGCTAACAGGCAGACAGTCCAGCTTATCGAAAGTAGTTATCGCCGTTTATAGACATTTGCAACACTAGGGGTGAAACTAACGCAGGTTTTAGGATGGCATAGGAAGATCACATAAAAGGAATGGGATATAAGACTGGAATACGGAGATAGAGTAACGGGAGCTCCCATGTAGGGGGAAGTATTAACATTTAATGCTACAAGTGTCCATAGGCGACGGACGACAATAAACTTCCCATCAGGTGGGCTTAGCCGGTCTGCTGTACTCCAGCAATAAAAAAGAAATAATCGACGAATACATAAATCATCATAAGGTCTGTGCAAAATTTCAATCGTAATGACGAACATTTCAAGGTTTTGTTTTAGAACTCTACAATTTAATTTCGCATGAAAAATCACCTTTAGATATTTTTTATAAGTAGTTATAGATACGCACATCACAAACGCGTTTAAGGTTGATGACAATGGTAGCAACGGTTTTTTCTTCGTCTGAATGCGGCAATTTCACGAAACAATGACTTACAAGAATTCCAACCTAGATTTCGCACCAAATTAGCTTTTAACGGTAGCTTATTATAGCAAAATCGTCCTTGTATAGATTGTTACTTTTTACAATCGCACTAAAGAAGTATATGGGTTTGTTGGAGTGGATTATATTTTTATGCGAATTTCATGGACTTTGTTGGGTGTTGGACGCAGGGGTCGCCCTAAATGAAACAACCCTTAGCAAGTTGACTAAATTTATTTATAGGCGCTACAACAGCTACAGTTTCGATCAGCACAACTATATCAACGACACGTTCCAGTTTAACCGACACAATTTAGCACTAGCCCCGGACGTTACACTGAACGTAGATAGCACTAACTATATCGATTACACCTATCAATACTAATCACAATCACTGGTGGACCACAAGATCCATGTAGTCACGCTGAGAGACCGTTGGCTGTGGACTCTTTCGAATGCTCCTTGATCATCCTGGTCTTCTTAGTCTTCCTTGGGTGTATATATTCTACCGAACGAAATTGAGATGTCGTAGGCTCGCCTCGTGCTTACTAAGGTACTACAAAAATTCAGACGCTTAGCAGCTAACGGAGCGAGCTACGTATCCGCGGTAAACGGGGCGTACGGGATTTACGGGGGAGAGGTCAGAGGGATGATTCTGTCCACAACAGACTTAACGCAGATAAAGTTTGCTAGCCAAACTGAAAAATTCTACGATTACGAAACTAGATGATCCAAGTTAAGAGACAGCCTCTCAGCTTAACAGCCTCTTCGAACTCGTATTATGATATAATATTATCGTGTATAGCAAAAACAAAAACTTTATTTTAGAGGACAATAATGTTTATGATTAGGAACAGTCCTATAAAAGTACGAATAAGAAGTATACAAATGATCCAATAATAAATCCGAACGTAACAAAGCCTTTTAAAATTACAATAGATAACATTTCTGTTTTCTGGTTTCATGGTGATGTGATAATTTTAAAGTTATTATGCTATAACTAAAAACAAATTTACATACACGATGTACCTGTACATCGTGTATGTAAAGTTGTTTGTAAAGAAACGACAGCATAGTCATAAAAAAATAGAAATTGTCCACAGCAAGACAACGTCGATAAATTATTTAAATAGTAAAAGAAGCAATAAAGTCGCATCTTGTCCATAGAATAGCTATTAAACAAGAGCTCTGATACGCAAAACAATGCTCTGAAAGTCTTTTAGTCTTGGTAAAGGGAGCACGGTGGTGTCGATGTTATACCGTCAATAGACTACGCAACCTATTTAAAAGTATAGGCACCTCTACTAACCGCAGAGATAAAATATGTCACTTTCTAAAATACGCAATGATACTAGTGTACTAATGTGTACGTAAATTATAGAAAAATATTTAAATGTTACCACGAACTTGTAATACATATTAATAGAGATATCTAAATTTTAAACTTTCTAAAATAAAGAATATTTTAAAGCCGCTTGTGCAAGCGGAAGTATTTCACTTTTAATCGGTCATAACGCCGTTGTATATGATTATTTTAAACGTGGGCAGATTTACTACCACACACATAGCAAAAGGAGCTATTAACCTTAGAAACATATAAAATTTATTAATACAAGCAGTTTATAACTTAATCTTTAATACTTGCTAGCGTCAATCAGCAGATACAGTAATATCTAATATAAAAATTCTCGTTTTGCTGTGTTTGTAGTTAAACTCCTCCGAAACGGCTTGACCGATTCTCATGAAATTTTGTGTGCATATTATGTAAGGTCTGAGAATCGAACAATATCCACCCCTAAGTATTTTTTTATTTTTAGATATTTTTTATGATACAGCATTAAAAAATACATACAACCCTAAATTTTCAACCCTCTACGATCAACCCCTATTTTTTCGGGCAGGACGACGTCTGTCGGAACAGCTAGTATGTAATATAATAATATTCTACATTCTGATAATTTGTCCTATATTTGCCTGCACATTACTGATTCGTGTAGCGTGATTTGAATGTATCTGCATTAACATGACACTGATATATGAACCCTGTTCGCATAACTGAGAGGTTGGGTTAGGTGAGATATAAGATATTCTTGTAAAGCTAGAAGCATTCGAAGACGTATGTCATGTTTATACTCAACCTCAAGCGTAGATTCTATAAATATTGGAAATGTATGCAGGCTACAAGCACGACCTGAACCGACATGTTCATAACTTAGAATTCTCAATCTCATAGTCAGCGATGAATACTATATTCCTTTACCATTAAAAAGTTTGGAGACTGACAGTGGAACCGGTCCCTACACCCAGTCATTAGGAGGGACTAACTTGAAAATTTGTGAGATGATCCTCTCATGAATAACATCCTAAATTAAGATATCCGCGAGAATACAATATTTACAGCAGTAGCTCGTACAACAAGAAGCTGAAGTGACAGAGGCAGTTATATGTGTCACAAAACCTTTGCCCGTGGAGTAGACCCTAAAACGAAAACTGAATCGTTATAAAATAAACGTAGTGTAGGATGCCCCTCCAGCCTAGAATAGTAATTTGTACGAGATCGTTGTTAAAGGCTACAAAAGAAAAGTAGAAGAACGGAAACTAGGGAAAGCCTACGTCCAAAATTATAAATTACCTAATCACTATTTACCTGTAATTTCCGTTAGTTGGCAGAAAAACAAAGCTTGAGTTGTGAATATCATTTACAATAATGATAAAAAAAGAAAATATAAGTTCTTCTATTATAAAATCAATATTTAATCAATTATCTTTAAGATTGTGCTGAGAACGGCAGCTATCACAAATTAATGAAAATAACTAGGGAGTATGTCGTTAATGTGCTAAAACAAACAAGGTAAAAATAAAAACCGAAACATCATTCATAAAATTCATATCTATTCCAAAGTGGCCACAGCGAATTTTAAACTAGTTAGATCAATTCCACAACATTCCCGTTTCCACGGCTTTTTACGCTTTTGCCTTCGATTGTTAACTTATCAGGTAAAAGTCAAACATAAACAATGAGAATGATCGATAGCGTTATAATATAATTCATTCATAATCTGTAACAATGTAATAGAGTGTATTATTACAGAACAGAAGGGGTCGTTGTCCGCGCAGGTGGCCTTATGATATTCATTTAAGTCACGGCTGCCGTCTGCATCGGCGCAAGTCTTTAAGATGGATTGGCTGTCTTCCGAAAACATTAGCAGCAAATCAGCACTCCCGGCAGCATATAAATCGTAAATTTATACAATTTCACCAATATTGTAATATGTTATACTGCCGTAACAAAAAACTTGCTTTATAACTTTAGTAGTTTCCTTGTAATATATGAAGTCAAATCGATTCCAGATTTCATTTCTAAACTTTTAAGATTTTTGAACTATGTAAAAAAATCTATTATAAATAAAGGCCAAACGTGACAGTTTCATACTAAATGGTTTTAAACTAAATATAAAAACTGCCAAATATTTTATGTAAAACGTTTTTTAATACAAATGTAGATATTAGCGTGGAAAAATACTTCTTCACGCTATTGGTGACGTTATAGTAAATTATCTGTAAATGCAATACACTTTTAATCAATATTGAGTAGGTACAAAGCTTTTGAAATAACTGCATAGTAGCCCAAATATCTTACTATCATTTTTTTTTAAACTTCAATTTTATAATAGATTGATAAAAAAATATATTTGGCATGTAAGTTAAAGCAATTCGTATGTAAATCGCCTTTTCTAGCATTTAAATTACTTACATAACAGTTTAAAAAAATTGATCAGATACAGTACACATATGTAAATATTGTTACGTATAATAAGACACTCAAACTTATAATAGTGAACTTTTTCCATGATATATGCGGCAAAACGCGGTTTGGTCGCGCGTGAGTCGACATCCCGGCCACCGGCCAACCACCGACAATACAAATGTATCTTGAGTGACCAACGTCGCATCAGCGTCTCAAATATTTTACGCATCGACGATGCCTTGTTTGACAGACTTGAACAAAGTAGGAATTTATCAAACCCAGCTTGTATGTTTTGCGTTAATGAGCAGATATCTAATATATTGTTTGTGACCATCAATTAAACGGTTAACTGTAGACCAAAAAAGAAATGGTTGGAATGTGTGAAGGATAAGATGATCTGTGGTGTGACAGAGGACGTATGCCAGAATAGAAAATTTTGGAAGAAAATACATATAGTGCCAATTCCAAGTAATCTGGAGAAAGTAAAAGAAAAGACAGAGATAATAACTAACAATATAATATAATAATATAAAACCGGACTTCAAGTTTGAATAAAGCACACAAAGAACAGCTTTTCAGTAACATAATTCGAAAATGTTTCCGACATTCAGAAAGGATTTTTTAATATCAGTCTGGCGTTATTGATAGTTAAGGAATTGAATTTTAATGTATAACGTCATCAACCTAATGTCTAATCTCGGATACGTTCGGAGTGTTCGACAACTCTTTTCATGACATAATTTATTTCTTTACCTTTATTCCCCACATAACCTGCTGTTTTGATGAAATATAGTCATACTAGCGTAAGCGACTCTTTTTAACGTTTTGTGTCACGAACATGTTAGCTGGTGTAGATATGAGAGTTCATATCCACAACAGCATATTCATCTCTGTGACAAATTGATCTGTGCAGGAACGGAGAAAGAATGCAATTTCCTGCGGCCGGGCAGCCTTACACAACGGACAAAACAACCCACAGCCAGGTGGTAGAGGCATTGGCCCGACTGGATAGCTACCGCTCCTGGTCAGTATGTCGCCATAACAACCTTGAGTTATGTTCCAGCCTTAGTGACCAGGTTTCAGTCTCCCTTAAGAGAGCAGCCGCGCATTTGTAGCACCTTTGGTGTTGCAAATATCCATAGGCGATGGTAACCGGTTTCTATCAAGAAGGCTGTCTGCCTATCTGCTGAACTCTTGCAATAAAAAAAACTGTGTTGCTTATGTCCCTAATGATGGATTATGGACCTGCCCTTGCAGCTTAACTGCAGGTTTCAGATAAATAAATACATAAATGTAATTTTTGGAATGTTATGACATATTTAAGGGATGTTATGACATCCCTTTAATTTGAAAAAAGTATTTACTTGTAAAATGGTAAAACCGTCGCTAAAAACAATGAAATTATTATATTTAAATAAATAGCATTTCTTTAGCTTGTTGATAAAGAGACATGCATATTGAAAGTCTACGCTAACTAGATTTAATATTAAGATCGTGGATGCAACGTACGAGTATTGCTTAGAGATGTTAACTCAGTCGGTTTGCGAATACTGATGATCCGTCCGTATCTTGGTGCGTGACATTTTAAAATATTACACTATATGTAGAACACTTATATTAGAATGCTGAATAAATAAATACTCGATTTATTTGCCCTTAAAACGAAAAATAAGTGGCATATTTATTTATTGACTAATCACGAATAATCAATAATCTTGTCGAGAAATATTCATTCCTAATAAGGGTTGCCTGGAAGAGACCGCTTCAAGCGATAAGGCCGCCCTTTGTTCAACATTTACTGTACTTAGTTTTAAGAACGTAGTTTTAATTTTTGCGAACAATAAAGAGTTTAAATTCATTCATTCAATCCTAAATAAGGCATTTTTGACGTTGACGATATGAGTTCATATCAATTATTACTGAAACAATCATCTAATCAACTTGACTATCTACACCTGCAATATTATTTATGTTTTCCGGACTTAGACTAGCTTAAGACATTAACAAACGGCTTCTCTCTTAAATCAATTGTACACAAATGCAATTTAACAGTCAGGGAATAATTGCAATGATGTGAATAAGAGGATATTGCCATAACCGTAGCTGCAAGTAAGTATGCAGTCAAAATCCGCAATCCAAGCCGGTACACGTCCCGCAACGGACACTTAAGTGCAGGATATGGGGGCCCACTGACCGTGATATCTAGTTTCTATAATATTACAAAGTCAGTTATTTAACGTAGTGAATCGAAAAAAAAATCGACATTGATGCGCAAATACTTACCGATAAATTTGTAATATTGCCTAAGTTTGTTTATGCAGTCAATAATTAAACTGCAATAATTACATCACTTGTAATTTCTAGTCTCTCAAACTGCATAAAAAACAGTTCATATCTAAAGGATATGAAGAAACAACGCACAAACATCAACGCAAGATAACATATTGTTACGAGTTATGCAGAACTCGAATTAAAAGCCGTTGGAATTACTATACAGTTTATTAGAACTATGCAAACACGTATAAAACAGATACAAATATAACTAGACTCTACTAGTACGAACTGCACGATTCAATAACACGCGTAAAGTCCGTCACTATATCACTCATCGAATAAACGTCTTGCTCGTATCGTAATCCTCGCTTGACTGCCACACCCCTCCGTTCGGGCATTGCTTTATACTAATATAGTACAAAAAAATCGACCGCGTGCACTGGGGTTTCCGAGAAACAGAAATTTGCATACCTGGTTAATTATTCCTGCGAACGACCAACAAAGTCGAAAACAATAGACTTTTGTCTAATTGCAAATTTTAAATACGAAGTAAACAAAAGAACTCCGAATGCGGGAGGGGTAATAAACCAGATGCGCGTTTCTTTGTCGGTATGTAACAATATAACCTCAATTTTACATCTATATATTACACTAACTTCTGCCCGCGACTTCTTTCGCGTGGCATAGTTAAAAAACCGTGATTTTGAAACATTCTTCTTTGGTTCTCCGCTCCTATTGCTCTAAGCGTGATGATAGCCTATAACCTTCCTCGATAAATGGGCTATCTAACACTGAAAGAAATTTTCAAATCGGACCAGCGGTTCCTGAGATTAGCGCGTTCAAACAAACAAACTCTTCAGCTTTATAATATTAGTTTAGATTGTGCACATGTATTAATCATAAGATAGCTGATCTAAGCAATCAATGAAATCAAAGCTTCTGCTTTATAAATGTATCATCACCGGTTATAAATATTCAATGAACATCTATTAAAACCTCATTAAACACAAAATCAATAAAGCAGCTACATATGGACTAATCAGAAACAGACCCGGTTGCGTATTTTTCAATTTCCACTCCACACTTAATACTTCGAAAACGTGAGAAAATTTTAATTGAAACAGTTTAAAAGCTTCAAACTTCAAACAAATCTTTACCGAACACGTACTCATTGCGGCTTATGTGCTGAACGGGAGCAATTACGCGTACAGTGTGATCAAAGCCGCCGCCGCACCACGGATTTCATAACAAAGGTGGCCAAACTGTTCTGCTAACAACACGGAATAACAACAACACAAAATGTTTTAACAATTAACAGAATTATCCTAAATTTCGTCGTACTTTTTTGTACTTTTACTTATTGTATACGCCAGCGACTTTCTCCACATTGAACGAACGACAATAATCAAAGTCGCAATGTCATTTCGAAATGAGGGTACTTTTCAAAAATGCAAACTACAACATTTTAAAAATGTAGTGCTTCTACTTCAACCACACAGTCTTTATGTGGCTTTTTGACATAAAAAACACCGCTCCTTTATAACTTTATAATATTATAGATATTATTAGTGGCCGGTTCCTGTATTATACTATTCATTAACTTACCTTCCTTCAGTTGAATTTTAACATTACTTGTATGGAGCTTATGTCAAATTTTAACCGGTAGTCAGGCAAATGATCGGTCTGTAAAATATAGGAACCAGCCCATAGTCTATTTTATGCAAACGAGTTTAATAAGACATTTTGATTTGATTATTCAACGTTTTATTGTACTAATAGTAAATCTACTACAGTCCAAACAAGTATCTATAGAAAAATTAAAACGTATGTTTCCTTTATTGTTATTATATTGTTTTGTTCCGTCTTTATAATTTATGATGACTTACTCATGCAGTTTAAATAAAAAACTGTTAAAAAATTCTCCACGCGACGTCGACCGAGTAAATGTTGGAAACATATCCTGCAGACAGATTCCGATATAAATAATATCTCACGTTTATACCCGTTATAAAAATTTACGATATATATCAAGACCGTGTAGAAAGATGAAACACACAAACGTCTGAACAGTCATATTAACGTAATATTTGAAATGTCACCATACACCCGCAGAAGGCCGCATTAATACATACTATTTCAAATGTTTATGATAACGGTGTTCTGATTAAAGAATTGCAGTGCACAAGAATCTACTGCTAGATAACGGAGCGCGCGGTCTTCGCCAAATAGACACAGCAGACATGAATAAACTATTAAGTGAAGTTTATTAATGTATCCATATTCGTATCGCACGTCTGTCCAATGCGGATTGGTGGGTTTGACACATCGGCTATCTCGATGTGGAGGTTTCATCACGATGTTTTTCTTCACCGTTGTTAGCACGTGGTAATTGCAACAATATGCACATTAGGTCAGAAAACTAAGTAGTGCATGCGTTCCGGCCAGAAATCGAACCCGAGCCCTTTATTTAAGCTTGGGACGCGTGAGCTAGCCATTACGCTACCACGACTTTGATGACTATATTTTGTATTTCTGCACAAGTTAAACAGATAGACAGACAAACAGACATGTACCGACGCCTATGGTCGCCTGCAAACCCAGAGGCGTTGTCAGCCCCGAAGAAATTTCATAAAGACTTTATAGTATAATCCCACGTCGTGTATTAGTTTGGTCGTCGGCTGGTACCTATTTGATGATTATTTAAATACCTAATCTATACATATAATAACATTGAAATTAAAAAAAATTCTAAAAACCGAGTCACCGGGGGTAAGAAGTGAAATAGAACTAATTTTGGTTTTTTTTTATTTTTTGTTTCTCTGTTTGTCTGTCTGTTTGTACCGGCTAATCTCCGAAACGACTAAACCGATTTACATGAAATTTTGTATGGTGATAACTTATATCCCTGGTCAACAACATATAGGATACTTTTGATCCCGAAAAATTAAAGCGCTCCCGAGGGATAGTTAAAAAACCGCACCACGCGGACGAAGTCGCGGGCAGAAGCTAGTCTATAATATTATAAAACTCTAAACATGCCGTGGCATTTAATATAACCAGAAACATAGGAATTATTTAATATAACCAGATTTAAAAAAATTGAATTCATAAGTGAGTTTTGTACTGATCGATAGCTGTTTTTTAACCGACTTCAAAAAGGGAGATTCTCAATTTGATCGGTAAGTTTTTTTATCTATGTACACCGATTACGCTGAGATTTGTGATCCGATTTACGTGATTCTTGTTTAGTTTGATGCGGAATAGTTGCCATTTGGTCCCGTAAAAAATTAACATACTTTGGTCCAGTTGTTTTCATTTTACGATCATTTTTTTGTTCCCATTTCTTGGACCTATTTTTTAAGGAGCGCGGCACCTTTCGTAGGTCTACCCATACATAGCTAGACACTAAAAAGTAACAAATAAAAAAACTTCATTTAAAAACCAACTTCAAAAACTAAAACAATAAAAAACTTAAAAGTATAAAATAACTTATTTCTAAAGCTATTATTAATATATATTATCTAAAACATCTTGAAGTCGATGCTTAATAATTATAATAAAGTTTCAGATTCAGTTTTCTTATACAAATTTGCTAAATGAATAGAAAAAGAAACATTCTAAATATTAGGTTCAACCAAATTGAATCAATTTTGTTGAAAAACACGGAGATGTCAGCACACGACGTTATTCAATAACATGAATGTTTCAGTTTTTTGTTATAAGAATCACTTTCATGGATTCATTCAAATTAAAAGAAAGAAATAAACCATCTAATACCTATATGCTTATCGACCTTTATTATTAATATAATGTACTTTCATAATAGAAATAGAGACTAGAATACATTTCGTTACGAGAAAAGCCATCATGGAACTGAATAGAACTTCCATGGGATATGCATTTGAAATTACGAGAGTAAGGCCGCGTGTAAGGTCTAGTAATAAAGCACATTTTCACTCAAGTGAAATTCGTTCCGCTATCAAAACATTTTCGAATTCAGTTAATGAAGTGCATCGAATAACATAGAAATTGACAACGATTGTCAATTAGACGCAATGTTTCAAGATTTGTTAGAGAAAGAAATCGGTAACAAAACAACTGACTCAACAGCATATTATTATAATGTTAGCGGTTGAACAAAAACTAAATTGGACTTGTGAAAACAGAAAGTACCTTCACACAAACGCGAGCAGTCCACTTGGAAACACAGGCGAAGCTTGAAATTTCTCGTTAGGCACACAAACAGTGGATGAGTATGAAAATAGATGTAGAAATGTTTCGAGAAAGTATTCATTGGCAATTGGCTTATACTACATACATAGAATGGTCTGTACATATTTCCAAGTTAACAATAAATAATTTTTCAGGTCAGGAGAGCTTGGCATTTTTTGTAAAACCAAATAAAAATATTTGACTAACATTATTATATAAAGCAAATACCATTATATAAACGTAGTAAAAATTCACTTTCATTTCTGCATAATTATTTTAATGAGGATAGTCAACGTAAATAAATTTATTTTCTAACTATTGCTAGAGAGCTAGTCCTTCTTCGATTCGACAGCTGATATCCACTATAAAAGCCGATTGTTAGCCATCGTTGACTATAAACCGACACTTACTGCTCTGTTGTACTTTATAGTATGATTCATTAATTAATGCCATAGAAAAAAACTAGCACTAAAAACCCTTTGGGACTTTAATGTGTGTTGCCTTTTTTTGAGGCGGGGGAAATGCATTTCGCACACTATTGGGTCCTTTACTATGGATTAGACGAAAGCGACGAGAGGTGACATCTACGAATAGAGCACCAGAGTCAAATCGCCGGCTTGTGTGGAGACACGAAGACTCAATACTCCACTAAAACCACCCTTCTCCCATGAGCCCCACGCTTATAGCAGGAAGAGCGTGAGACTTAGAACGTTATTACGACCACGCTGATCCTAGCGCATCAGTGCTTGAGAATACCCCGGGAAAGGCAAACTCATTCGTAAACACGGGTGAAGTCCCCTCTGCTCCCTAGATGCTACAGGGCCCCTGCAGCGGTATTATGGCGGGAGATGTTGCGCATATCTGTGCCTCCGGGACCCCGACTGACGTCGGTACCCGTGAGACGCATGGATGTATGTTGCCTGGATGAGCTCCGCTCAAGGGCGTACGAACAGAAAATGGCGCCTAAGGCACGTATCATAGTTGAGCCCATTTTTTATCCTTTGTTTAAACTTAAAACTGAAATGAAACTTATACATTTTTTTAAATTTATCTGATTTGGAAGAAAAATATGTTGTAAATAATTATTATTAAAAGTCGGTCAAAAGTTTTAGTGATGTTTCCTACAACATAAAGCAACAATTATATAGATGAAGGGGCTATGAAAAAGTGACTTATAATTTATAAGTGAGCTACATTTCTTTTGGATTTGTTTTTTATTTATTGCATGAGTTTAGAAGATAGGCAGACGGCCTACCTGACGGGGAGCGTTTACCATCACCTATAGACATTTGTAACACCAAAGGTGCTACTAAATTGCTACCGCTCTGTAAAGAGGAACTGGAACCTAGTCACTAATGCCGGAACAAAATTCAAGGTTGTTATGACGGCATATCCTAGCCCAGGCGTGGTAGCCAACCAGACAGGCAGATACCCTACCACCTGGCTGTGGGTTGTTTTGTCGCCTCTTACGACAAGCCGCCCGGCCGCAGGAATTTGTATTCTTTCTCCGTTGTTGCACGGATAATGATTTAAGTCTATTGTTACGAGCTACAGGACTCGAATTAAAATAAAATAAATGGAATTACTATAGAGTTTATTAGAACTGTACAAACATGTATAAAACCAGTATAAAATGAAAACTGGATGCAACCAGTTCACACTGCACGATTCAGTGCAATTTAACACGCGCAAAGTCCGTCACTATCTCGCTAATCGAAAGCACTACATCACACATCTTAACCGCATCGCGGTCGTCGAATGACTGCCCCCATCCCTCCGTTCGGGCATTGTTTTATACTAAACTGTATAAAAGGGGCCGCGTTATCCCATATATATGGCAATGCAATAAAAACAAGGATTGAGTCGTTCGACACTAATTACAGCCATAAAATAAGTACGATAACAATAGATGTTTAAATACGAAGTAAATTCAAAGAATTCGTTTTTACACCATGCAGCTGTGGGGTCTTTCTTGGCATGTAACAGTATTATATTGGTTGACTATGCATATGTATACAGAATATATGAATGTATATGCACTGTGGTGGCTGTATTTATGCAGGGAATGAACTCCTAAGTATTCCCAACCTCTGCGTATTTGCAAACATCACATCGCACCGATCCTAAATCAACACTGTCATTGTATTATTTTCTAACTGGGTCCCTTTATTAGCTGAAGGTCTATAGACATGACATCTCGGTTGGCTCGCTCTATTTGTACAGGTTTGTTAAGTGTCTCTCAATAAATGAGTTTTAATTCGATTCAGTGTTGCCGTTTGTGTAGCTGAACTATTTATTCTGGCATAGTGTTACCAGTGTATTTGCATAGATGTTATTGGTTTTTATTTAATAATACAAAACCATAAACGATTATGACGGTTTTACAAAATAAAAACCATGAAAATCAGTAATTTTAACTAGGACAAATTATAATAAATAGACATTCCTACGAGTATAACGAGTCAAATAGCGTATCTATTTCCTACAATGCAATTGCAATTGCGTTGTATAAATAAGACTATTGTATATTTTTTCACGCCCGCGCTTTTGAAACAAAATAAGTTTAGAATTCATTATAACATTTGTTATCTACCCAGTTGCAAGCTTATTACTCGTATATCAAGCATTATACTCTGTGATTCCGGGATCTGTACATAATGTAGCGACAGTTGCTTATGTGCTAAATTCCGCGGAAAGCCGGCACGCGACGTCAGAATCACCCACAACGGATACAACAACCGGTCCACTCGAGAGCCAGTTAAGACTCAGCGGACGCGTCTACGTGACGCTTGATTACACTGAACACTCTATACGGAACAGCGTATAAACCACTTGAATGGTTGTTTCATCTGTCCGATTTTAATAAAAATCAACGAGCTGTATTTTTTGTATGTAATATGTCTACAGAGTCTATTCTTACGAACATAGAACCAATAGAGCAAAATAAACAGGTATCACAAGACGTCGAACAGGTCTTCAAATACCAATACTAGAAATAATTAACAATAATATTCGTCTTTCTAAAATTTATCTGCCCATTATTAAATTAGTCCGTAAGTTAGATATTCATTTTAGAAAACCGGAGAGAAACACAGGACACTATAGTCCCGATACTGTAGTTCCAGAAGAAACAAAAAGTTTAGCTACAACTACAGGTTTTGGTGAATCTAATTTTTGTTTGTTACATTCAAGTCAGTTTAGTTACACTGTAATTGAATTAAATGAATAAATAAATAAAAGTCTACTATCAGCCTAAAGTGATACGGCCATATCAAGAAGTTGCCATAGAATGAATGAGTTATTAGAATATTAATAATTGAACACATTGAAATATCAGCAAAAATCTCAGCGTATGGTGTCCTGTATAATTGGGAGCGATAAAAAAGGAGAAATATTTAGAATAGCAAAGAACTTCGCTCATGCACGAAAATAGTATGAATCAAATAACGCAAGAAAACTAGTTTTAAAACAAAAATAAAAGAGAAAACAAACTAATGACTCACAAGAGAAAGGATTTCTTCAGAGTCACTAACTTTCAGCCTCACAAATATCATATTATATTATCATCCATACAAACTAAGTTTGCAAATACAATCAAAACTTCCATGTGGATACACAACTTTATCTAATTACTTGGTGCTTGAACCGCTTGCACATCAGCTGGGCTTTTATCACCAGTTCCCTGAGCCACTCAAAAATGTTTCCCTTGTATATTTTAGGGTTTTGTAAAGAGCTCCAAGGAGTGTTTCCTAGAGCACTATAACTTTTAGTAAAGGTGTAATAAAATTCCCTAAGTGCGAGCAGGATGTTGCCAATACCTCAGCTGTTGTTAATGTCCTTACGCGAGGCTAACTAGTCCATTGGCCTATCTACTGTTTTCCACCATTGAAAAGAATGAGTACTGTCTTCCACTATACATATGCATATATGGTTGAATGTTTAACGGTCACGCGAGATATCAATTAATATAATTGCTGTCGGATGGTTTTACACGATAACTAAGGAACTTATTAAGGTTATGCATGGAAAACATTACCTCAAGTGAGACCAGATGAGAAATTGTTCATCAATACATTACTAATTTTTCTATTTTATCGTTGAAAAGATCCCTAATACCGGAATAAAATACAACTTATGTTCATCCCCGTTATCGAAATCAACTTGTATAACAACTTCATCGTTCATTATCGTTTCATTCTCAAGGCCGTGAACTTAAGAAAAGCTACTTCAAATTTATATATTACTACTAGCTGTCCCGGCAGACGTCGTCCTGCCCGGTAAAAAATAGGGGTTGATCGTAGAGGGTTGAAAATCTAGGGTTGTATGTATTTTTGTATGTTGTATCATAAAAAAATAGAAATTAAAAATTTTGTCTAAAAAATAAATAAAAAAATTTAGGGGTGGACTACCCCTAACATTTAGGGGGATGAAAAATAGATGTTGGCCGATTCTCATAGATACCGGATAAGCACAAAAAATTTCATCAAAATCGGTCAAGCCGTTTCGGAGGAGTATGGCAACGAAAACTGTGACACGAGAATTTTATATATTAGATGGAGCACGGTTTGAAACGAAATGACATATCACTATATACAAAAACAACATGAACGTGTATAAGCGAGAAACCTATTGAATCAACTTGAATCAATCATTCGTGTAACTATTAGAGTTTGGCAGAATATCCATAGAAGGATGGATTTGTAAATTGCACAGGCGAATTCCGGCAGCCGTCTGAAACTTTAATGGTAACTGTATATCTTAGCGGGGCTCGCGATAAATTCGACACGAGGCCTAGAGCCGACAAGAGCCGCTGAAATTGTCAGAAAAAGGTCACATTATAAATTGAAAACATCAATCTTAGTGTAAAAGATTTGTTCAGCTAGATCGACAGAAGAAACGTATGGGCCGGGACCCGCCTACCAGCTAAATCCCTGGACAGTATTCAACATCGAGCCGTTCGCATTGACACACAGACGGTTTACATACGCTTAGCCTTCGGAGAGACTTCACGTCTCTGACTTCACGTCTCTCTGCCTATTTTACAATGGAGAGTGTGCCAAGGAACTGTTCAGATTGGTCCCTTCGTCTTCTTTTTACCATCGTACCGTACGCCATAGGTTGGCCGTTCATCCCCACTTCCTTGAGCCGCAATGCTCTTGTACGCAACGGTTCTCTAGAACGTTCCTCTTGCGCACCGTGGGGATTTGGAATGAGCTCCCAGCCGTGGTTTTCCCACATCGCTACAATATGGGGCTTTTTTAAAAAGGATATCATAAAAAATTTTCGAGGCCGGCAACGCGTTAGTGACGTGACACCTCTGGTGTTGCAAACGTCCATAAGCGACGGTAACCGCTTTCCGTCAGGTGGCCGTCTGCCTGTCTGCTGTACTCCAGCGAAAAAAAGAAACTTGAAATGGTTGGTCTATTTGTATGAAAATAGGAGGTTTAGATTTTCATCACTTCCGACTGTATGTGTTCACGCCATGCCACAGATGGTGGCAACATAGGTTCCCGATACGGCCAATTTCTCTTTGAGAATAATAGAAGAGCGGAAAGGATCGGCCGCCATCCCAAGACGGCGTGGGCACGCCACCTTATTCATTCATCATTCCTTATTTCTCCGTTTAACAATCAACATCTACACACAGCACAAGCCAAGTCGCGCTATTTAATATAATTTATATAAAAACTATTTATAATGATATAAAAATAATTATATACTGTAAACATTTAAAACTGTGTTTATATGTACCACCCATTCAGTATGCCTGTCAGTAAATAACACCCGTGTGTCAGTATGAAGGTGTATTTTATGTAGCGGTATCTACGAAAGATAATGGTGTGAAATTAATATGTAGAAAACTTTCGGGTGACATATTTATACAGATACTTGATATTAAAACTGATAAACAAAAATATAACCGCTCAGAAAGTACGGAATGCTAAAAATGTATAGTCATATTATATAGAGTATTAGAATCAAACACTTAAAATAAGTTCCAACCTTATATGATCTAAGGTTTTAACCGACGTTACGTATGTAAAATTTTGAAGTAACGATCCTAATAACGCCTAATGAACAAAGTGAAACGACCATCAATGGATTACATTAAAGCATTAAGATTATCAGTCTTACTAGACGCGTTAGATGTTATATCAGAGTAGAAAATGGTTTTAAAATACAAATATACAGAGGGACGAATAGGCACGTACCATCAGTTTATAACATTATGCATGCCACGAGACACATACTAAACACATCTGGGGCATATTATAAATTCGTAAGCGAAGGATAAGAGCGATGGCTCGTCGTAGTATGAAATGTTAAGTAACCTACTCGTAGATAAGTCGCACACGCTTTCTTAACATACCAACACTACTTGGAGCAGAAAATCACTTACCTTTACATAAATAAAAAATTTCTTTTACTCTCCGTAACATATTAGAGATACCTGGTGTGTGATGGATATTTAATTAATGCTATAATGAGACAAGTTAGTAGTAAAATTTTATGATTTAAATAGCTTCTAGTTAGGAAAGCAACTAGAAAATAGTCGCAATGTATACAGAAACTCACCTAGGTATACTTAGAACACATCTTACACTATAATATATAAAGCTGAAGAGTTTGTTTCTTTGCTTGAACGCGCTGAACTCAGGAACTACTGGTCTGATTTGAAGAATTCTTTCAGTGTTAGCTAGCCCATTTTTCGAGGAAAACGCTCTAATGAAGAATGTTTCAAAATAGGGTTTTTTTTTCAACTATTCCACGTGGACGAAGTCGCGGGTAGAAGCTAGTCAGCTTATAAAGGCTGCTGTATCAGTATTGATCTTAAAGTGATGTTTTCTATGTATATGTACTACATTATCTGAATTTATCTTCTGTTGATCTGTTGTGATTTTGTCCCATTGATAACCTAACTTTAAATGGGGTCGAAAAATTACTCGTTTTAACTGTTAATTAGTAGATACCGGGTAGAGTATAATATCCGACAATTTAAATTTATTTCCTTGGCTAATTAAATAAGTGATAAGCAAAATTAGCTTCACAAAAAAATGGCTGGTTTTGGTATCAGGCCAAATGAAACGATTGCACTGAAAATATCAGCGTTGTATCGGATAGAATTCCGGCACAGCAATAAATTAAGTGCTGAATTTGTAATTTACTGAAAATGCAGCGTACAAATTACTAGCTATTTCTTCAAGTATTATTTTTTTCAATTACTTATGAATGTTTTCATAAAGAAGACCTATTTTTAGAAATTAATTAAAATAATTGATCTTTAAGTCAATTTTTCTTTCAGGTCTCTGAGTTAATTAGCCCGTCTAAAGCCTACGGCAGAGTGGTAAGAACAGAACTGTGATCAGCGTTATCTAAATGTGGGGTAACAGATAACCTGATACAATCACCAAAGTCTCTCTATGACGATTCCAGTGCTTGTGTTAGTATCAACGGGGTCTACTCCGAATCGTTTAACATCGAAAAAGGTGTTAGACAGGGTTGCGTAGCATCGCCGTGGCTATTCAACCTTTTTATGATCAGTTGCTTGGATGGTTTGATAGAAAGTGAAAATGGTTTAAGAATGGGTTACTCATCAAATGTCTACTCTACGCCGATGATCAGGTTATACTTGCATCGTCGGGAGAAGAGTTACAGGAGATGGTAACGATTATGGACGAATCTTTTAAGACTAAGGGTATGAAAATTAATGTAGAGAAGACGAAAGTTATGGTGTTTGAAAGAGATGAAAGTATGACAATGTGTAACGTACAGATAGGAAATGAAAGACTAGAGCAAGTTAAAGAATTTTTTTACCTAGGGTGCATGTTTACCAGAGACGGAAAGCATGAAAGTGATATTGAAAGGAGAGTAATGGCAGGTAATAAGGTGAATGGAGAGCTGAACTCTTTTATGAACAGCCAGAAAGTGTCTGTAAAGGCACGTCTGGCTGTCCATCAGGGGGTATT
This sequence comes from Dendrolimus punctatus, assembly GCA_012273795.1. Taxonomy (NCBI): domain Eukaryota; kingdom Metazoa; phylum Arthropoda; class Insecta; order Lepidoptera; family Lasiocampidae; genus Dendrolimus; species Dendrolimus punctatus. The sequence goes on from CM022536.1 coordinate 5,921,325, forward strand.
AGTACCTACGCTAATGTACGGCAGTGAGAGTTGGGTGTGGCAGAAGAAGCATGAAAGTAGGATAAATGCAGTTGTAATGAGAGCTTTGAGAAGTATATGTAAGGTTAATGTAAGTGATATGATAAGAAACAGTGTGATAAGGGAGCGTTGTGAATTGAAAGAAGATGTAGTGACAAGAGTTGAAAAGGGAATGTTAAGGTGGTTTGGGCATGTAGAGAGAATGAATGATAGCAGAATAACAAAACAAGTATATGATAGCAATGTGACTGGAAGAGTCGGTGCCGGTAGACCAAGACGTACTCACCATAATCAAATTGAAGATATTTTGAAGAAAGGTCAGATAAAAAGTAGTTTAAATAAGCGTGTATGTATGAGAAGATTAATGAAAGTTGATGAAGCGAAAAGTGTTTGTCAAGATCGTAACAAGTGGAGATCCATCGTCTCTGCCTACCCCAATGGGAAACAGGCGTGACAATATGTATGTATGTAAATAGAGTCATATTCGTATTGCTGGTATTCCAATTCTATAGATACTGTTAGGCTGGTGATTAGTTCTCTAAGAAAAATAAATAAAATATATCAGCCAATGTCCCGCTCGGCTATTTTAGTTGTTCAGTAGAGTCTAAGCCAATTCATCTATCAAAGCGGCCATTGTAATAAAAACTCTTTGATTTGAGCATCATATCAAAAGAAACCTTGTATAATATTATTGTCAGTAAATATGTAAAGTGAAAAAGCATATTTAGACCCGCATTAAGCAGAACGCGCCCTGGATTCATTAATTCGCGACGCTTAATGTCAGGGCGGTAATGCTTATCGCGTAATACAGATTTGCTTATGATAACTACGAATTGATAACACAAATATCTTCGAGATAGCGGGATAATTGTTCTCTTAATATTATCTATATAAATAAAAATGAATCGAAGAAATGTATGTACGCGCATAACTTGATGACTACTTTACCGATTATGATGAACTTTTTTTTGTGTGTTTGAGTGGGTCCCGGGATGATTTAGATTCACAATTGGAACCAGTAGTTGGCTCTGACATCGGGTATTAGATTTAATTTTTTTCAGGGCAGGACTCGTCTGCCTGGACTCTCTCTGGTCCGGAATAAAAATGATCCCATGTTTATTCTATTTAAATTTCCATTCAAGAGTTTTCAATACAGTTGTGATCAATTTGATACCGTCGTATCCTTTCAGTTCTTTACTTTTCAATCAAATTGATTCATTTCAGTTGATCCGTCTAATTTCAGCATTATAGAAAAGCAAATGAATTAGAGGATCGTATGGAAAATGTAAGTTGGGGGCATTGCCTGCCTGTGCCTGCTACCTAGTCTACACAATAGTCACAATATAGTTCACCACACAGTGTGACTATGCTACACATCAGTCATCACTCATGATCATATCTGGTAAAAGTATTAAAATCAATACAACATAACGAGCAAAATAAACTACTATTAAGTTTAGAACTTAGAACTTGAGACAATAATAAATAAAGAAATTTAAAATGAGTAAACATTTTTAAATTGTAATTTGCCATTGCAATTTGCATAAATATAATTCAGAAAATGGATCTTTCAAAAATAGGGGTCAGAAGGATTTTAGCCCACAAAATGCGTAACATTCGGCTGTGGACCTCATGCAGGCGCATGTTGAATCCGATCATCATACCCCGTTGAAACCTTGGGAAAGATCAAACTAAATATAGTTCCAACTTCTATAACTATTGTGAAGAAAATAAAACCATAGCAGCTTTTAAATTTATACAGCGACATCTGTTATAAATTTCAGGAACTATTGATACAAAACAAGAATAATATAATTATATCTTAACTTTTACAATACATAAATTATATTTATGGAAATAAACTTGTAGCAAGTAATTAAGACCATTTTGCATATAAAGCACTGTAATAATATTATAATCAATACTCTAAAGATATCTGTCAATTTGATTGGTATTACTGCCCGCGACAATGAAAAAAAATAATGTTATAATTTTCATTTGGCTAATCTGGACTTTTGATTTTCACATAGTAATAAATAAATGGTTGTGTATAAATATAGTTTAGAAATACTCTTCGCGTGTCGGATGCTGATATAAATTTTATATTTGTTACGTTCCACGAGATAAATGATACATTTCGCATATGATTTTATGTTTAACTTTAAAATGATAATTAAAAAATATAACGAATCGATGATAAATGATATTCACAATGGCAATAGAAGAAATGTTTTTATTCACCTTATAAATGTTAACTTACCGCTGGTAATGACTTAAACTTACTTGAAACGCATGTCTAAGACTTAAGGCGTCTACAAATTGAGATCCTGAAGGTAAAATATAGCTTTTAAAAAAACATAAAATGAAAAGTACTAGGCCAAACTATCTTAAAATTTTAAGGGACCAAACGGCAACTATTACGCATTAAACCAAAGACGAATCACGTAAATCGGATCATAAATCGCAGTGTAATCGGTGTACATATGGTACGCAATGGATTTTTTTTCATAAAAAATGTTCAGAAAATGAAAACTACTGGGCCAAAGTATTTTAAATTTTTAGGGGACCAAATGGCAGCCAAACCGCATCGAACAAAAAAGAATGACTTATATCGGATCATTATTCTCAGAGTTTAATCAGTGTTCATACTTACATTAATAAAAAAAATACCGACCAAGTTGAGAACCTCTTCCTTTTGGAAGTCGGTTAATAAATGAAAGGATAACATCAATATGAGGATGAGTTTAGAGATAAAAGCAAAGAGTAAGATAGGAGCCTTTCGGTGTAGTGAAAGCCAATCAACTAACAATACATGAATTCAATAATAACATAATAGTAATAATGGTTTTAAATTAAGCAACTATATTCAGTTTACAACCTGTAGTCATGTAAGGCTGGAGTGCATAGACATTTGACGACGGTTAAAATAAAATAACCACTGTTAAGTCTTATATTATTAGCGATTATTTTATTTTAACCATCGGTTAAATGTCTATGCACATCAGCCTTAGTCACGTCAGATAAGTGGAATTAAACAAATCTTATTAAAACAACGAGTTTCTGAGATAGCGACAAAGATTCTCCAAGTTGTTAAATTAATAAAAGTTTAATCGATCTGTCACTCAAACACCTGCAATGATCTTTCTTAAATATTTCTTGAATGTTAAAAAACTTATAAATGCTGCGGACCAAATGATGTACGGTATATCGTAACATGACAAAAATAATTTAGGCAGACACCACATTTTATATTTTCAAGCTAAGCAAAGTATATACTTAGTATAACGGATAACTTTGGAGTCAATCTCAGACACCCAGACAAAAGTTTATTATAGTTTAGATTTTATTGTCACTGGTACAAGACCAATTCATACATTAGTAATCAAAACACTCGATCTAACGTTATCATTAATAGATTAGATAAAACGAGTAGGACAAAATATCTAAATTCAAATTAATCTTGGCCAGACGACTTATGTAATAATAACCGAGTTCTATTGTCCCCAAGTCGCCATCCCCATTTTGATGCCCACTGGAATAGCTACAGTTAGACTTAATTTCTACTAAATATTTCCTGTCTCATTTTGATAGGGGCTACTCTTCAGTCAGTAACAGAACTGTTCGTTTTTAAGGTTCCAAAACTAAATGATTATGGAGATGAAATCTTTATGATTTTATTATGTATATAACAGTCATATAACAGTTTTATTAACCAATATTCTGCCAACTGTAAGTATGTCAAAATTACAAAAAACAAGATTTTTTTGGGGTGACACACTACTTTCGTCTAGAAATAAAATACAAGACAATAAAATACAATAAATATATTACTTTGGGACACAAACAAATTTCTCCAAAACGGTTTTGCTAAAAAAAACATATTTCAATTACTTTTTTAAAAAGATAATAATAATTAATAGGCGATATTTAGTTAATATATCAGACAATTATGAGCTTCAGTCATATTTTTCTATGGGCCTGCCACTCCAAGTCTAGCAATTAATTCTTAATTGTCATCATTAGAGAACAATAAATAGACGGTTTCTGTGGTACAACGATCTAAGCGTTGCCCAATTCTAGTTTATTGAATCAGAGATCTTGGTCTCGATTCTTGGCAGCGTCAATTTGGTAATGCTTTATGACATTAATTCTGGTGTGGGTCTCTGGGATCGGCCCAGAGTTTTATCTTAAGCATTACGCATAACAAAAGCACAACTAGGAAATATATATATATACATACAATATGTGTTTATTAGCTTATCATTTCATGTTTTAATATTGTTGACACGTCTAGCAACAAATATGTAAGTATATCAAAGAATAACTTAACACAAACTCACGAGATATATTTACATTTCTTTTGATATACAGATATAGCATTAAATGGCAAAACTTTAGAAAGCTATAGAAAGAAGAATTTCTTGTTTGCAACTTAATTCATTTACATACTAGAAAACTTTCACGGATATATCGAAGTTTGGAGATAATTTTCAAAATGCGAAGAGTATTATAAAATCGAGGTCAAATGTCATCAAAGTTATTTTACGAGTGGAGGAGAAGTGTTTTACTAATGAAAAAAGTTATTAATGGAATTAATTACTTTGGTATGTTGAAGATTTAACGCTGATCGGAGTAATTGGATCGAATTAGAAGTGCAAAAAAGTAACTATGAAATAGCTAATAATAAAACTAATCTACAAAGTAATTAATTAATACTAATGGCATCGCTCGTTAAAAACGTATCTCTGGCAGCAACTAAAACTTGTGTTAACGTTATTTGGATTAAAATAGATTTTAAAATGTGCCCGCGATTTTGTACGGGATTGAATATAAAATCATATATTCTGAACCCGGCAAGGTATAGAAAAGAAAATGAACAATTAAGATACAATATTGCTGTTTTAATATTTACGTTTTCCATGAAATCCGTTGATCCATGATGTTTTAAAGATCTGACCAGATCATAAGGTCTGAATGTTCGTCTTGCATTAGCGAGACAAACTACCAAACAGAAATACAAAAATTCTAAAATCGGTAATAATTTGTGATTAGGTCTCGCATCCTTTGTTTTGATACTGCAGATAGATAGACACACACACAGAAGGAGAGAGAGAGAGAGAGACAGAGAACACTTTATTGCACACCAAAATATACAATTATAAAAACAGACCATATTTACAATATTTTCTAGGCAATACAATTGGCGGGATTATCGCTCAAAGCGATGTCTTCCAGGCAACCTAAATGAAAGAAATAAACATATAATATAAATATATATACAGATAAATAGATATACTTCTAATTTATTATTTGGCGTATAAGATAGATAATAAAAATAACACATCTAAAAGCGAGATAGAAAGACCAGCAGCGCCATCTAGTAGGGTTCAGGAGATTATCAGAGATGCGTTTTTTACGGGGCGAATATTATTCCTAGACTACCTACTAGTACTTCTTTTTATTACATGAGAGATAGGCAGACGGCTCACCTGATGGAAAGCAGTTACCACCGCCTATGGATTTTTGTAACACCAAAGGTGCTGTCGCTCTCTAATGCGAGACTGGAACGTGGCCATTAATGCAGGAACGCATCTCAAGGTTGTTATGGCGGCATACTCTAGATCAGGAGTGGTACCTGTCTATGACTTTAAAATATTGGTATTTAACCACTTATCTGAAGCATTGATTTATGGCTGAGAGTTGATCTAATATACTTATACAAGCCTCAAAGACGATGCAATGAATACTAAACAAGGTTTAATGCATAGAACAGCACCAGTTGTACAACACGCCGCGTGCGTATTTGATTCTGCTGCATGACTAATGTACTGAGTCTTTCCGCATTATAGTTTATATCTTTGTATAATATTACCGTTTAATATATATTTCATATTTACATTAAGTATTTAATTTACTTACACCTTGTTTGGTAACAAAACCGGCAATTTTTAGGAAACAAATACATAACTTCACGCCAGGTCCCTTGCGGGGTAGGCACGAACAACAGAGCGCCATTCAGGCTTATTCTTACACACCTCACTTACTTCTTTGACATTCATAGCTCTTGTCATGCAAGCTCGTCTGTTCTTAAGGCTCCTAACATCACCTTCTGCTAGTACATGATCAATTTGATCATGGAAGGCGTGTCGTGGCCTTCCGCGACTTCTCATCTCGACCGCGTTACGTCTCGAAACATAAATAAATAAATATAAATGTTATATATATAAAAGTCTTGTGTCAAGATGATGTTGCCAATAAAATTCAAAACTACTGAACCGATTTCAATTAAATTTACCACCGTGTGCAGTTGATCCAACTTAAAAGATAGGATACTTTTTATCCCGTTGGAACCGGTAGGTGGCGCTGAGATCGTGTTCTAGAATCCTCCAAATCACCTGGACCGATTTTAGTGGGTTTTTTTGTGTGTTTGATTGGGTCCCCGGATGGTTTAAATCCACAATTGGAACCGGTAGGTGGCGCTGGGATCGGGTCCTATATTTTATTATCTATATATATAAAAGAAATTCGTGTTAGTTACACTATTTATGACTCAAGAATGGCTGTATCGGTTTGGTTGAAAATTGTTGGGGAGGTAGCTTAGAACCAGGACATAGAATACTTTTTGTCCCGTTGGAACCAGTAGGTGGCGCTGAGATCGGGTTCTACAATCCTCCTAATCACTCCTAATCAATTTTGTTTTTGTGTGTTTGAGTGGGTTCTCGAATGGTTTCGATTCGCAATTAGAACCGGTAGGTGGCGCTGAGATCGGGTTCTAGAATCCTCCTGATCACCTGGAGTGATTTTGGTGATTTTGTTTTTGTGTCATGGAATAAAGTTTTTTAGGTATTCAGAAAATAGGCGGTACGAAGTTCGCCGGGTCAGCTAGTATTATATATTACTTAACCACAGTCTCAAGCGTTAATTAATAACAGATTTTTTGTAATATACCTATATATACTAGATTTATATGTAATTACTATTACATGAAATAAATTTATGTTTTTTACATCACCTTTCTTGGGAAAACAGAATTCTGTATTTATAAGATTAAATTTTTTCAAATTTAACATCAATAAAAAAAGTAAAAATTGGTTTTGGTCTCCTTACATGTTTTATACCATAAATAGTTGCCAGAGTACATATTATGTAATATGTTTAATAATTGTATTATATTTCCGAGTTCTTAATTCAAAATTATCTCGTAACTCGAACCTTTACATAGAAAGCGTTGAATAAAGATGAAGTCTATTACGAATTCTAGTCACGAACACACAATTGTACGAAATACCAACAACATTGGTTCGATTTGAACGTCAATTTCCTGATGAATACAAATCATGGTCCTTTGACCGCATCCACGCAATATATTTCCACGCCGCACTAATCAATGAACAACAGACCTGATATTATGTATTATATGAATGTGTGTGCAATAAAAATATTTAATAAGTTACTTTACTACGTTATAACGTAATAATGAAAGTTAGAATTCCAAACATAATTTATACAAAGAATATTTTAATCTTAATCATATAATGAAACTAATGAATGAAGTAAAAAAAACACCAAATAGAAACGGAGGCGAAAGTGCGTCAACGCAATACGTATATGGTGGCGAATTAAAAGCCAGTTAGTTATAGACGTCTCACGCTCGTCAGCGGATACCGTTACAGGCGAAATCGAATGACTGGCGAACTCATGTAAATAGGCCACTGTAACAATCTTGGTTACACACGTCGAATTCAAAAGCAACTTATTGTTACGAGTTGCACGACTCGAATTAAAATGCCGTTAGAATTATTTTAGAATTTATTAGAACTATACAAACACGTATAACACAGGTACAAATAAAAGCAATACAACAAGTCCAAACGTAATGCAGAAGGTCGTAAGTAAATAACACGCGCGAAGTCCATCACTAAATAGATTACCGAATGTATGTACACAAGTCTCGCCTTCATCGTGGATCTCGCTTGACTGCGTGGCCCCTCAATCGACGCATTGCTATATACTGCACAGATGCAATATGTCTGCCCGACCGCGTGGACCGAATTTCCTAGAATAATTTTGTAGTTTAAATCCGACACACCTGGCTAATGACTGCCATAAAATATCACAATACACAATGGACTGTTTTCTAATCACAAGTTTTAAACACAAAGAAAAGAAGTCCAAATGCCAGTTATGCAGGTGTGAATTTGTCTTTGTCGGCGTCTAAGTCGTAATATTATAAATTGTATTGTACTCCCTTTAACTTATATAATACACTATATATAAAACTACATGAAGTAGGCACTGGTAAAGGATTAAACAATATTTACTAGGAATGGGCCGAATGTAGTTTAAATCGAATACAAACTTCGGCCCATTATAGGGTTGAAATAAAATATTCGAACTTCGGTTTAAATCGGCGCGCTTTCTTGACAGCGAGTAGTGACTTGAGAAACGCTGAATCTTTGGCATTTTACACTATAACCTGCCTCTACATTTTTTTTAATACGAGTACCTACATTGATAAAATAAATAGATATTCAATTTACTGAAATTTAATTGAAAATATAACACCATTTCATAATTCTAAATTCTTAATGTTTAGTTAGGGAAAATTGTTTTAAATCAAAATTAAAGTTGTAAGTGCTGATGCCTGTCAGAAATGCTTTTTTAAAATTCCAGTTACGCATTATATTTAAGCAATTACATAACTTACTGATATTTGTTTGAAGAATTTAGTATTCTTTCATTTTTGTATAAATTTGATATCTATTTAATTAAGCAAACATTTACAAGAACTCAATAAGAAGAACTAATTTATTTTTTATCACATTGCAAGTTAAGGTTTTATTTAAAGGCCTTTCTCTTGCACCGAATGTTCGGCATTTAAACCGAATTTCGGCCGAATACCGAAGTTTGGCTCAAGCTACCGAAATTCGGTCAAACCGAATGTAAAACGAATTTCGGCCCACCATCCCTGATATTTACGAATAAAGTCAGACTTTAGAAGGTTAATATTTCATATATATTTTATGTGTATAAGCCCATATATCACAGAACTGGCATCCCACGCGGTTCCGCTCGCGTAAACTTTGGATCCCGTGCACACTATCTGAGTAATAAAAAGTTACTCACGGTCGTATCCGTTATAATTTCAATATAATCAATGAATTCACTTTCAAGTATGTGAAGAAGATACATATAAACCACCAACAAACAAACAACATAATCACTATCACGTTTACATAGTATTCGAACAGAATCACATTCCTAAAATGGAAAAGCTATACAGCCTATACAAGTGTATATTTTTAAAGCACAAAGAATTAGCCAAATGATTTAGTTCATAATTAGTTAAGAACAGTTATGTTTATTACGACTTTCGTAGGAAGTAATGTTAATTGAATTATGTGATAAAAAAATGTGTAAAAAAAGATATAGATCACTTATGAGAAGGATGACAAGAAAATTCGTGGTTTGATAGAAGATGTATGCCAGAATAGAAATGATTGTAAGGAAAAAACTAACGAAATTTAAAAAAAATATATTGAAAACATAAACGACCAAAAAAATATTTAAATTTAACGGCACTTATTAGAGGTTCTTAAGTGCATACACATTATTTATCTTCGAGCTGCGCTTAACGTTTTCTAAATACGCTTCCGCATCATCAGCTATCGTTTCCGCATTCGAGAAGCTACCTTATTAAGAATACCATATGTGTAACTCAAAGGGTGGAACGATTCCATCGAATATTTATCCCAAATCATTAATGTTTTAAAATCAAAAGCATGATCTTTCTCCTTGTTTACATGTCTTTAACCGGTTCGAGTTAATAGCCTCACAACTACTTATTCACGCAATTACACGTATTGAACTTGCTCGACTTATTTGTACCATACGTGTTCTAAATTAATGTTTTAAGTAAGTTGTTCGCATTCAAAACGTGTATTTTCGTCTCGTCATGCCTCATTTTGTGTTTATATGTGCTTGTAATTCAACGCCTCTGTTTGATGTACCGATTTATTATTTTTGGATATTGTAAACATTACCCATCATCTACGGATGGCAAATGTTTGATGTTAAAATATATTCACGCAAATAGTTGCTTAAGTTAATTCGTCGATATTACTATTAGCTGTTAATCGAAGATCAAATACATAGAAAAGCCGACCATTTTACATTATCAAACATAAATAAGCTATGATAATTGATATACATTAATTTTATGTAACTATTACAAATTAAAATACCTATACGGAAATTTATGAACACTCAATTATGTTTGCAGCTCGCATTTGTTTAGTAAACATTTGATCATGATAATTAACTATACTTGTTTTCAACATGTACATGTACACATGTACAACATGTTCAAACAGTACATTTTTCAATGTATACTATAACATCGTACGAGTTAGTTTATAAATTAGAAATATGAAGGCAGGGAAAGCTAAACTACCAAACTATTAGGCCGTGATGGCCACGCTGCAGTACACCTAAACGGCCCACGCACCGGTTGATTGGAACGTAATACCAGCCGCACAATATGTCATTACCAACTTTCCCGCCTACACTAAAATTTTAAATAATAATTATATAATAACTAGCTTCTACCCGCGACTTCGTCCGCGTGGAATAGTAAAAAAAGACCCCCAATTTTGAAACATTCTTCATTGGTGCTCCGCTCCTATTGGTCTTAGCGTGATGATAGATAGACTTTAGCCTTCCTCGATAGATGGACTATCTAACACTGAAAGAATTTTTCAAATCAGGCCAGTAGTTCCTGAGATTAACGCATTCAAACAAACAAACTTTTCAGCTTTATATATTATTATAAGATAACGAATTGTTCTTTTGAATAGCAGTAATTTCTTTTCTTAAAATAGTTTTTCAAAAATCAGACAACGTTTCAGTTATACTTGTTACATATAACGTTTGAGTGAATATATTTATTTTTTTTACTTTACAGGGGGAGTTTATACAGAAAAGTCAAAGTTCTATACTGGTTGCTCTGCTGATTATCTTCGCTAAAAGCAATGCAAATGGACAGTGCCCTTGGGAACAAACTCCAGAATTGCAGGCTGCTTGTGTTTGCGCGTTTAACTTAGCAAACGATCTATCTGTTCAATGTGACCAGGTAAATATCGTGAAGCATACAACCTTATAACTGTTATTTATTTTATATTAAAGACATGATTTCCTTCTTACAGGTTGACTTTCAACTTCTAATGGCAGCCCTGAATACTAGCGCCACGGACATCGCAATCGATCTTTTATATGTCAATAATTCTTCAATACCAGTATTGACTGACAATATGTTTGTAAATCTTAAAATTCTCAATTTACAAATATCCGGATGCAAAATAAAAAGAATTGAAGATAACACATTCAGAGAACAGGGTCATTTTCTTAAAAATTTAAACTTGCAAGACAACGAATTGAAGGAGGTACCGGTTAGAGCATTGAAAATATTAACAAATCTGTCTTTGTTAGACTTATCTAAAAATCGAATTACACACATTGACAATCATTCGTTTATAACTCTTCGCAAATTGACAACTTTGAAGATATCAGATAACAACGTCACTTTAGGCAACCGTGCTTTTACAGGCCTTGAAAATTCGCTCAAAAACTTGAACCTAAAGGGTGCGAGGCAAAAACAAGTTCCTGAGTGTATTAGAGGGCTTCGTAATCTGGCGTTTCTAGATCTTTCACAAAATAGCATAAGAGAGTTACCCGGACCAGACGGTAGTCAAACATTCGAAGGATTAGATTCACTGACTGCACTTAACCTAGAGAGAAATCTTATCGTCAATTTGAAAGAAGACGCTTTTATTGGAATAAAATCAACATTAAGTTCTCTAAGTCTCTTAAATAATTTGTTACCTGAATTTCCTTCTGCAGCAATAGGGACACTTACTGATTTAAGAGTCTTAGACATTGGATTCAATCTACTCAATAAATTGCCAACAGATGCTTTTCTCAAAAATCCGTCTGTAACATTATTGGCCCTGGATGGAAATCCTTTGCCCACTGTGCCAGAAAAGGCATTTAAGCATTTAAATCAAACACTCAGGGGCTTGAGTTTAGGAGGAAGATTTCTTAATTGTGATTGCCGGCTGCGGTGGATAACTGAGTGGATTCGTAATGGCGAACTGCAAGTTACGTCAAGAGAACGGAACCCACAATTTTGTGGTAATCCACCACATTTTCGAGAGCGAGGGTTTTATAGTTTCGAACCAAATGAACTAATTTGTGATCAAGAAACTACAACTACATCTGAAAAATCCACAATAACATTCAAAGAAGACGATGCATGGAAAACGACTCCAGGAACCACTAGCACCACAACAACTAGTACTACTACTCCGTCCACAACCACTGCCCGGTCTACAACGACGATCACAAGCACAATAACAACTACCCCCGATACCAGTACTGCTACTACACCTGCAGTTCCAACCAAACCGGCTACAACACCGGCTCCCACGACTATAACGAAGTCCACTCGTCCACCTTCAGTCCGTCCAGTAGTACAGACTTGGCGCCATGCACCTAATCAACGTCCACCTTTAGTCATGAATTTTCCGCAGCAAAAGCCAAAGTCGACGACTCTAACGAAGTTCTTGTAAAAAATGCTTACAGACAAGACAACTCTGTGATTATTCAATGGGATTCTGATGTGGCTAATATACTCGGCTTCCGTGTAGTATACAGACTTTTTGGTGACAAAAGCTTTAAGCAAGGACCACCACTAGAAGCCAGTGAAAGAGAATTCAAAATCAAAAACGTTCCATCGCAGGTAATCTATCATATTTAGATATTGTAATTGTCATAAAATCAATTATATATAAGTACCAGGATATGCCCGCGATTTGGTTTACACTTAACGTCAAATTCTCCGGGACTCCCAGGATACAAAGTACCGAAGCATTTAAAAAGAATGTACGCTATCGTTTTAGTGACAACTGTATCGGAAAATGCAAATTTTTATGCACCCGAACAAATACAAGCCGCTCCCGATAAAATTCCCGGGAGATTCCCAGAATTAAAAGTAGCGCAGATTTTAAGTCTAAGAATTTGCTGTCGATCCGTTTAATATATAAACGGATGGACGTCCGTCCTATTCCAGTAGGTTTTTTAATACTTGCGCTATATAGACACGTTATTTCTAAAATTTTGTGATATTATGAATAGGTTTTTATTACCTATATCTTTTCCAGTTTGAAACAACTTGTTGGGAAAATATTTTTAATTTTAATTTTATTCTGTGCAGGAATGCATCGTGGTCTGCGTGATCTCCCTAGAGGAGGTCCACGTAAGTCCAGAAACGGTGCCGTACTCCCAATGCCGTGAAGTTCGCACCGTTTCAGCCGCCGCCTCTAACATGGACAAAATCACAATAGCGGCGAGCGCAGCAATATGTGGCACTATCGTGGTAGCGGTGCTCGTATTTGCCGCGGCTTCGCGTCGCCGATCCCGGACAGTACATCGCTTACACTCTCAGCCAGCGGATAAACTGCCCAACACATGTTGCGGCGGATTCCCTGGTACACCCAGCCCCAATGGGCCGCTCTCTTCAATTGCCGCACTCAGTGCATTTGGAAAGCAGCGTGAGTGGGATCAAGTGTCGGCTTATAGCGCACGTTCGATCCCGCGTGCACGCACCTATACCGAAACGGCTCCCCCAGATCCCCTTCCAGGCCGACCGGGTAGAGCACGTTCTCTCGCTGATGGTCAATCGCAACATAGCTACTCTCACTCTGGACGCTATGGAGCCCAGGTTATCCTAGCAGCCTTTTAGGATCCAGAGCTGGTAAGTAGCTTTAGCTTCACACACCCTACCTTTGCTTGCTTCTAACACTAGCCCTACCCTGAATAGATAAGTAATATGAACTTTTCCAATAGTGATTAATCAAAAACTTGCGTTTTAGATCTCCGACAATCAAGGCAATCGTTAGGGGCGGCTTCAGAACGAGCCTCCCGTTTGTCACTCAGTGGTGCAGCGGGTGGAGCAACCGGGGGCACATCAGGCTCAAGAAGACGACCCAGATCAAGATCTCGACCAGCCAGCCGGTACAGCGTTGGCTCCTTGGGCATGGGCTATTGCGACACATCGGACAACTGGACAGACCATGATATGGATATTTACATGGCCCGGAATCCGACCACCCGTGGTGGCCTTGTGCCTTTATAGCGTGGAAGGAATAAGGTGCGGGGAGAAGAGACGCCACACGGGCGATATTCTCCCACGTGGCTGCTGGTTGATGCCTGCACCTCACGGTGTAAGCATAAGCGGCGACGTCCGCGCCGCCACCGCCATTCGCGCGACGCTCGAATGACGTACACAAGTAGACTGCAACAGAACCACAAGAGATCCTGACCAATGAATGTAGTGCTTCAATACGAATTGTTCTGCACGAGTGCACAGTTACTCGTAACCTAACACTAGAACTTCTAATTAATGTATAGTGTCTATATGTTGAACCATTGTAACGAAGTTTGCGTTTGTTATTTCCTGTTTAATATTTTCGAAATTATAAAATATTATTAATTAATCATTAAATAAATATTTATACGGGTTCATAGCAAATAATGCTTATATTTTATAGTTATACGATATATTTGGTAAAAAAAATTTGATTAGTATAACTAGTCGAAACATTAATGTGGGAAGATTGAATAATGTAAAATATTTTATTTATTTGTATCTTTTAGGATTTTAAGTATCACAAGGTTGTACTTATTAACCAAAATAAGCATTTAAGTTGTACATATTAGGTAACTGTTTAAAACATATTATATTGTATATTTTATATATCAAGAAGATGCGCAATCCAAATGGTGCTATTATAGTTATATTATGACTTAAAACAAAAGAGTCTCCTTAATAATTAAGTTACAAAATATATACCTGTAATATATTAATTGAAATTACATAACTTCTTCGTTATTATTATGACATGAATTCAATTTTATAATAATAATTAGTAAATAAGAAATAAATAAGGATTAGCTAAGTATAAATTTACTTCCTAATCGGAGTATCAAGTGTATATCAATTAAACAGATAAAATATTTGTTGAATATACTTTTGATTGTTAATAAAATTCCACCACAGTATATACTCAATATTTTTATACTTCTTTATTTACTACTCCAATACTTTTTACTCATTATTCCGTGGTCATTTTTGGCAAAATATAAAACTACGAGACGCGAAGTCTCTGAAGACCAAGCTGGTCTATACCGTCTGCTCGAAATTGCATACCGTCCAGGGGATTAAGCTGGTAGGCAGGTGCTCTGGCCCACAGGTGTAAGCAGTATTCCATTTTTCTCAAACACTAACAAGTTAATTACAAATGAAATTTATAAGAACAGTGTAAGTGTATGTTGTTACAAAATGGTGTAGAGATATCGCAAATCAAAAATTATGGGTCCCTATGGTTTGTAACTAAAGAATGATTTTTGTTATGTTCAAAGTTATATGAATTTAGTTTGCCTGCGGTGATATATCTTGTTTGTGCCAACCAGTACTAGGTGTTTAAATCTGTAACTTATAACAGACATGGTGTTTATTTTTCCAAAATCAGCCGAATCCAGCCATGACAACTGACTTTGATCTACACCAAAATCAGCTCTTTTTGAGTCCTTGAGTGATAAAACCAAAATAGTTTAAATTCATAATCTTCATAGAAACCTTAACTGCAGATGGCCTGACATGTTTAGCAAAATTCTTCTTTTTAGAAAATTTTATTGAACAACATCATACATATACTTTATATGTTATCACAACAAGTTAGATCATTAAAGTAACTAGTTATAAGTTAAAATTTAATATTCCAAATTATGATCTGGGATACAAGTTAGCTCTGTATTGAATTTTGGTTACATCCCTTCAGTAATTTTCTCATCATGCAGTTATAAACAGACATAAGATCTAAAAATCGTATTTTCGAGTCTGCTGGTATTAAACTATGAATAAGGCTCCATGATTATTTTCCCTTTGTAATTTATTGTAAGAACTCGACCACTCTACAGATTTATTATACTATGTATAGTTTCATTAAAAATAAAAACAATAATCAGATGATTGTCTCTGCTATTTTATACATACTAAAATATGTGTCAACTTTTCAAGTATCTTTTGCTTTAAACAAATCTTTCATTATTTACATCATATGAATTAAATCTACATCCAATTATTTTAGCTACTCTAAAGATTCATGTTGAAAAATATATTCAGTTATTAATAAAGGAAACTTACCCAGGCACAAGTATATGACGCTCCCATCTATATTGCAACTCCTGCACAAATTCATACCACAGATGTGCAAGGTATGGAATGCCACCTGCATCATGAAGCCTTGCTGCTGTCACAGATAGCCTCCATACAAGTCCACTTTCTGGACTAGTTTTTACATAATTACACAACTTCATATCACTTGAATCCATCTGAAATAAAAAAATCCTACTAATACATAAATGTAAAAATATAAATTAGAAAATAACTGCATTTGGATGTTTGTTCTTATATTAAGACTTTGGTAAATAAGCTTAAATATACATTTGGTAATGTAGATTATAATGTATTACACAAATAATTTACAATTGTTAGCATTGTTGAAATTTATTTATTTATATAACAAAGACACACAGGTTGTCTTATTATCGCAATATACAAGTTTTACTTGAATGCACACACATTTTATATAGAAGAAAAGTTACATACATACATATATATTATCACGCCTTTTTCCCATGGGGTTAGGCAGACTATAGATCTGCACTTGGGACAATCCTGACAAACAACTTTCCTTCATCTACTTTATTTTAATTTAAGAGGAAAGTTAGTTTTAATTATTCAATGATTATGGCCTTAAATTTCTCAGACACACTAGTGCACATTTTACACAAACAGCATGATACCAGACAGCTGGCTTTACCTGGCCTTTGCTACTCTTCTTGGAAGTGCAGGAGGCAGGGCCAAGTAATGTCTTATAGGGCAGTGATCCACGTACTGCACGAACAATCAGACAAAAAATTAATTTTGTAAATTAGAAAGATATCTTATACATGCTACAAGATGAAATGATGCTGCATGGAAAACTCTTGGCAAAGTCTCTAATATTAAAGATGTAGGTCTCACCTGTTTAAATTCTACTTCTAATTGTTCAGGATAATTGAATGTATTATCCTCTACTGCATCAGGGAATATATAATATAAGAGTGGCATAAGCAAGTCATCTGCAATTGGGCCTTTAAAGTCTGACAAATTCCTACTTTGAGCCATTGCAGCTTTCACTAGCTTAGATATTGTTATGGGTGCTTCAGTTATTTTGTGTAATGGATTCAACAAACCCAAACTTCTACTTAAACCCAAAGTATCCATTAGTAAGTTATTATTGTCCAGTAAATTCATCATTTTTCCAATAGTTTCTGACAATAAACAATTTATGTTATCCCTCATTTTAATAGTGATAGTCCAAGTAGGCGCCATTAAAGGATCAATATCAGAGAAGGTGGATGATTCGACTATAGTAAATTCTCTAAATCGTGGCCAAATTGCATTCAACAACACACTCTGGATTGGATTTCTATCAGAACCAAAAGGAAGATCTGTGAGCTTCTTCACATCAAAACCTTCTATAGATAAAAATTCATTTGTATGTACAGTTTTCTTCCAAGCATAAGCCTCCAAGTCTTTTAATTCATAAGAAAATTTTGTTGAAACCACAACAGCATCCAAAGCCACCGGAGATGCTATTTTGGATTTAAATAAACCAACCAGACCACTAAGATGTGAACATTGGTTTGAAATTCTTTTTAAATGTATTGTGTCATAGCTGATTTTATATGAATCATCTTCATAAAAGCCTAGATATGTATGTTGCCAGTGCTCTCTTATCTTAACAAAAAATGGCACACCACATTCAACATTTGCAAAGGCTATATTTACAGAACTCATTATAAGTTTAATTAAACTACTGTCTACCAAAGGTGAACTCGGACATAATACGAGGTATCTCTTTAATCCAAACCAATTAGAAACCGGAAATGGGCTGCCGTCGAAGTCATCCAAGAAACTTGTCGTCGCCTGCCACAACCCATCGTGCAACGTTGATAGTACAGTCTTCTCATCACAAACATCTGTACGTTCTGTACTCTTATCAGGCTCCAAGTGTTATATGAAAGGACGAACTTCAAACCCTGGAAATGTATTTCTTCAGACTTGCACACCCATTTCTTTGCGTTCAATGTAAGTTTGGGTAAGTTAGATTTAGTAAGATGCCATTCATTTAACATCTCCTCTATACGGGCTATAAAAACTTCCCAGTCAGATACTGTCGTGAAGTCTTGGTGATATATTTCATATTCATCAATTTCTTCGTTCATTTCTTAAATTAATTATGAGGAAATTTGAACAAATATTGTACACAAAACAAACAGCTGTTAGTACTTAACAGTGACATTAACTGACATTGACAGCAAAATTGACTTCACCACTGCGTAGACTTTTATTTTCATTCCAAAGTATATAGGAATAATTTTAGTAAACTACTAAACTTACCTTATTTATTATTATTACTTATTATGTGTTAATCAATTATTATTGTCTGTAAAATAATTTGAACTACATTTAAAATAAAAAAACAACATTTTTCGAGGTTTCAAGTTTCGACTATAAAATTTCGGACTGATGCAAAATCAATGGTTCCCATAGCAACGACTATTGGTAAACATTTGAAAAGTTCCATAGAAAGTATTTTGATCTACAATTTGACAAAATGTTTAGGGGAGATAATTCTCATTCTTTGAGCTATGAACAACAAGCTAAATTTATACAAGATCGAATCACAACGGTAGAAAAAAATTTTGGTGATATGTGTGTCGCCTTTGGTGATTATACGCGGAAAACTGCAAGGTTTGTATTTCATTCCTTTGGCTACGCTAGGAATGTTTAATTTCCGCTGTACCGGACAATCCTGTTTACAATCTATTAATTCGAAATTATCTTGAAAATGTGAGACCACGATGAAATTAGTAAACAGTAGTTTACAACAGATACGGTCCGTTGACTCAAATTCTTTCGATTCCGGTGTGCCTATGAGATTTCTTTCAGATACAAAACATAAATTTTAAAGCAGATAATACATATTTCAAGGCAATTCACAAGATTATCCATTATTCCTGTTCGAAGTTTTACACGTAACTAGAGTGTACCCCATATAGTGTTTATCTAGGGTTTACCGTGTGTCCATTTTCGGTACAAAAAAACATTTAAATTTTTTTACAGCAAACCGATTCAGTAGGTACCCAGTAGTTTTTCCGTGAAAGCTTAACACACAAACAGATGGTATTACTATCGCCTTTTTATTATAGTAAACAAGTTTTTATATCTATAAACTTGAGAAATGATTGGTCTCCCATACAAACTTTTATCCTCTATTTCAAACCATTCTACTTTTATTTATCTATCCCCCGTCTATTATCTGTAAACTATATAAATGACAACAATGACGAAAACGGCAAATCACAAAAAAAACTACTTTCGCCTGGCGCCCATTAGGGGAACGTCCAGCAGTGGACTGCGAATAGCTGACGACGACGATCCTACTTTCTGTGATGACCTTTACATAAATCTATCCATTATTCGAGATGAAAATTATCCCTTGTCTATTCTCAGTATTAAAATTAAATATATACCGAATTTGAGCCAAATCGGTCCAATAGTTTTCCGTAAGAGCATATATTTTTATCCCAGAAACTATCCCATTTTCGGGATAAAAAGTATCCTATATCTACATATATATATCCTCGGTTCACCCAGTACTAAATACTTAGTTGTTTTTCCGTGAAAGCGTAACAGGCAGAGACCTAGTTACATTCGCATTTATTATATTAATAGGGATTTATTGGTAACTACTAAGTAAATTTTATCGATAGGTACTTCGAAGGTTTGAGATACAATTGGCTTTTATAGGTTACGTGACATGGGTGACGAACTGACCAAGGTTCTAAAGGACTATGCCAATAACGAGTTGGTAAACAAATCTTTGAGTTCGGGCCTAGATAACTTGGCACTGACATTAACAGCTATCGAGGAGTACCGGAATTGCCAAGTCCAACGACTAGAAGCTAAAGTATTTATATTTAAATATTATAACATTGCCCTGTGTGTAATTAAAGAAATAAAAAAATCAGACCGAAGATAAAAATATTTGTCTCAAATTTGCGTCTGTCTATTGGGAATTTATGTTAAAACTACAAGCCAGAAGAAAAGAATTTGAATAAAGATATTACTTGTAGGATCATTTACAAGATTCGTTACTTTCTTCGACCACAAAATTTTTCCCGAAAATTAATTAGAATTATAGCATAAATACGGTTCAGTTTTCCGGCAAATTCAACTTGCTCTATTATTTTTATTATGATTTTTTTTCTTTATAAAAAAACGACCAAGGCCTTCGACCGGATCTGGCACAATGCTGTCCTATCGAAGCTGCCATTTTACGGGGTACTCGAGGGATTTTGCTCCTAGTTATTCAGGTTTCTCGATGGGCGCGCAACATTTGAGCATTTATAGCTGCTTGCTGTTCTAGCACCAAGGTCAACGCTCATGTGCCCCAGGGGGTGTGCTATCACCAACTTTATTCGTCTTGCCTATAAATCAAAGATACGCTTTTTGCAGCTTTTGGCGTTCTTTAATGATCACCCAACCGCGCCTTAACTAAGGCCACTACTAAAATTTTATACACGTCATTCATTATGTCTTCTGTAGACTAGTTAAAATCTTTTTTGCAATATGTTTTAACATAAGATAATATTGATATATCGCAGGTACTGGGTGAATTGTGTCAATATGAAGCTATTTGCAAACATGCACGTGAAGAATTAAAACACACTATGTCAGTTAGAGACAAAGAACTATCTAGAAAGAAAGTATTAGATAAAGCTCGAGAACGACAACCGTACAACAGGCAACAAGTAGTGAGTTTTGTTGTATACAAATATCCATAAATTTAAATAATTTTATTTCTAACTATATAAAGACTACTGGGAAGCTTTTAATTTAGGCTGCGAAACAGTCATTAGAGAGGATTTCATGGCAAACTAGTTTCTATTAAATAGGTCACACATCTTGCCAATCATGGTATATCAGTGAATCATACAGAGTGAGTTCTAAACTAGGCTTAACTATGAATAGTCTATGTACAACCCTGGATCATATATAACACCACCAATCCCATGTGCACAGGTTGGTGTTTAGCCTAATGACTAGCTTAGAGATTCCCTCGATGCGCAACAATGCATCGGCGACGAGGTTTTCAGTTCCCGGAAGATACAGATGTTGGTTGAAAATTGTGAAATATAATCCAAATATTATTTGTGTTGGCATGGTGAATATCGTCTCTGGGTAACTTTAAAAAACCTGAGTTTTAAAGCACATATGTCTCTATAAATTATGTATTAAATCTGGACAGGTAATAAAGATACGGGAACTATAACACGAGTTGTTATCCAACCAATTTTGAACTATTCATGAATATTCATGTTGTAAAGTAATTTTCAAGTCGAACATAATAAAATTCTCTGAACGAAATCACAATGTACTTAACCTATTTTAGAATAATTCACCTTCGCAATTCTATGATGCTCGATATACTTAGTTATCAGAGCAGATGTTAATCTTATTATTATTACCTATATACTAGAAACATTCGAATTCACGAAACGTAATTGTGACATACAGCTTAAATCATAATCATAGCATACTTAGATAATTATCATCTCAAGCATCGGTCGGTTCTGTGCATGTTAATTTTTCTACAATTTGAGCATTAATATTGTTACGACCTAGACGTCGACAAAAACAAATTCACACCTGCATACATGTAAAAACACATTTCATTACCTTTCGGCATTTAGACTTCTTTTGTTTCCTTTGCGTTTTAAAATTATTATTAGAAAACAGCCCATTGTTGTATTGTAATCTTTTTATGGCAGTCATTAGCCAGGTGTGTCGGATTATAAATACGGGCGCATTGCATTTATGCAGTATAAAACGGTGACCTTATTGAAGGAAGGGCAGTCGAGCGATAATCACGAGCGAAGCAAGACGTGTGTTCTACAATCGGCAATCTTTTAGTGACGGACTGTGCGCGTTTTATGGAATTACGACCTTCTGCATTACGTTTGGACGTGTTGTGTTTGGTTATATTTGTACCTGTTTTATACGTGTTTGTATAGTTCTTATAAACTCTATAGTAATTCTAACGGCATTTCAATTCGAGTCTCGCGACTCGTAACAATATTGTAAAAGTAATAAACTATGAAATTTAAAAGAATTTTATTAACTTAAATGGCCGATCTGAATTTAGACTTACGCAGAATCAGAGTTGCTTAAAGCTTCTGTTGAGATGTCTCGCACAGCCAAAGGTCTCAGCGAACAAACGGAATTCTTCGAGAGACGTAAGCTACAGCAGCTGAAGACACTGCTATCGGACTTCGTTATGATCGAGATGACCTTCCACGCGAAGGCCGTGGAACTCCTCACTGTAGCTCATCAGCAAATCAGTAATATTAATGACAAAGCTGATTTAGAGGTAAGCACAACGCTCAGGTTGATCTTATTCATTTAAAATTGAGGGTAGTTTATAAACGCATCTGTTTGTAGAGATATTTAATATGCTAACGTGACCTACAAACTGTAAATATGACAACAATAAAAAACATAGAAGAATCGATAATTATATTACCGAAACCGCAACGATATGCACTTACATCTTTGAAAGATTTCAAGTAGCAGTAAATAACAATCAATGATAATATAGTATGCACTATATAAAAAAAGTTATACATTTTAAAAATAGTGTTACCTATTCTAAGATAACAATTTAGGTAGACAAAAAACAACATTATTTTATCTAAGTATCCATCATAACTTTACTAAAAATACCATGTATTTTTTGCCTATAGCGCCTAAATACAGGTCTTTCTGATAATGAGGAACCAGCGGTAAATATCTCTGAAATATTTAAAATGGTTAAATTAACTTTCTTTGCACATTTTAATTAAATTTAGCATTTTCTTCACAGAACTTCAAGCGTAAGCTTCGATCTCCTGAGAAACAAGTGAGCACCGGAATTTCTGCGAGATCGTCTTCGCTCGCTTCCCTCATGAGTCCCTATGCAACCGCCAAAGAAAACGAAGATGTGGTAAAATTAAGTGAAACTATATAAATATTAAAGGATAATTTCATAATTTCAGCTTATGCTATATCAGACTCGTGCCCTACCCATTTTTAGAGTTACCTATATATACGAGTATATCTTATACTAATATATAAAGCTGAAGAGTTTGTATGTTTCACTGAACGCCCTAATCCCAGGAACTATTGGTCTGATATGAAAATCATTTCAGTGTTAAAAAGCCCATTTACCGAGGAAGGCTATATATCATCACGCTAAGACCAATAGGAGCACCAATGAAGAATGTTTCAAAATGGAAGGGTTTTTTTACTTACTTTTTTTAAACTATTCCACGCGGTCGAAGTCGCGGGCAGAAACTAGTATATTATAAAATTGAAGTTATTTAAAAATAAACACTTAAAATGGACTAGATAAATAATAAACGATGAAGAACACGATGTGATTGTTTTAGATTTCTTATATTTGATCGGGGTTCACATAAAAGCTACTAGACCGATTTCGATTAGTCTATATTTACATATTTATACGCGCACGCACAAATAGCTTATAAACTGTTATAATAGTTATATACGAGATTTATAAGCTAGTTTAAAAGTCCTATTATTATATATAACTATTATAAATAAGGGAATATTATGTTCACCGTGCTTGTTTCATGTTACGTCATGATGTTCTCTTTCACCGTAAACACGTAATTGTACCATATTAGGCTTTTCTGCCCTACCACCTGACTATGGATTATTTTGTTGCCTCTTACCTACGACAGGCCACCCGGCCGCAGGAAATTATATTATTTCCCTATTACTGCACGGATATTGCTTATCGTGCACTTTCGATAACGGGGATAATTTTTTATCCCGGAAGATGAGATAGTATCCACAGCAATGATTATTATTAAATCGACTTTTACATGAAGCAAGCAGCATAGAAAGCTCAAGTTAAATTTAATGAATGAATTGAATGAATGAACGCTATACTGGACTGTCATGTAAATTTTTACTCAAACGTTAAATGCGTCCTTGCAGAGCTTAAGAAGAATGAAGTCACCAGAAGCCAGCAACAGTGGCATAACGAGATCAAACTCATTAGCTGCTCTAATGAACCGTTCACCCTCTAAAGATGAAAACGAAACATCGGTAATAACAAATTGTAGTGTAATAACAGTACAGTGTAGTGGAGAAATATCTCCACTACACTTACCAATATCTTACAAATATTTCAATTCATTTTGCACTTTTAGAATTCTGGAGAATCTGATGATGAAAGCACGTCGGAAGGTACTGAATCTCGTTAAAAAGTAATAGACCTAGAAGACACCGGCACGCCGCGCCGGCTGGACATTTTCCCTTAATCTCCACCCGTAGCGCCATATCCAGTGGATTTTAAAGAAGTTTTAGCATCATAGGAACTACATCGTATTGCTTAAATACTAATACGTGTAAATTAAGTTTATATTAAT
This sequence comes from Dendrolimus punctatus, assembly GCA_012273795.1. Taxonomy (NCBI): domain Eukaryota; kingdom Metazoa; phylum Arthropoda; class Insecta; order Lepidoptera; family Lasiocampidae; genus Dendrolimus; species Dendrolimus punctatus. The sequence continues at coordinate 5,946,009 of CM022536.1, forward strand.
AAAGTGTAAGAAGCTGGTTCGATTTATTTCTCATATTATTCCTTTCTAAATCTTCCTTATTCAACGGTCTCTGTGGTCTACTCGTATAAGCGATGACTGGCCAAGTTAACTGAAACACGCGCAGCTTAGATTCCCGGTAGGGTAAATTTTGTATAGAACATTCCTTCATTGACTTATTATAGGTTCGTGTATCTGAGAACGGCATCAGAGTTGTCCATAGTAAATTACCCACAACTCAAGCATAAGTTTAGCTTAGAGCTTGGGCTTGGCACGGGTAGGTAAATATCTTATCTCTTATACTAATATATAAAGATGAAGAGTTTGTATGTTTGAACGCGCTAATCTCAGGAACCACTGGTCAGATTTGAAAAATTCTTTCAGTGTTAGATAGACTATTTATCGAGGAAGGCCATAGGCTATATATCATCACGCTAACACTAATAAGAGCGGAGCACCAATGAAGAATGTTTCAAAATCAGGGGGTTTTGAAAACAAATTCCACGCGGACGACGTCGCGGGCACAGCTAGTAATGGATATCTAGCGACCAAAAGGCCATGGATTTATTGCCGCCTTTCCATACGTATTGGATGAAATAGTAACTCATAATCCGATCGGGCATGGGCTTTTGTTTCAAATATGCGGTAAGACTGCAAAATCTATCTATCAATAATATTATAAACATGCCGTGTCTGTACATTACATTATATTAAAAAAACTGAAATAGTCTTTATAAATGACGGAGAACAAGATGCATTTTATTTATAATTTCTTGTCTGTTTGTTCGGGATTAGCGTAAAATTACTCGACCGATTTCGAGCAAATTCTTAGACTTAAAATCTGCGATACTTTTATCCCGGGAATCCCGCAGGAATGTTTCTGGGAATTATTTTAAACGACCAGATTTTAAAAAAATCGATATCTTTTCACTGAGCGATAGCAAATTTTGTGATATAAAATATGGATATCTTTTATGCCCGGAACCCCGCGGGAATTTTCCCGGGAGCGGTTTTTAGTTGATCGGGTGCATAAAAATTAGCTTATTATTATCGCTGATGTTGATGGATATGATGATGCTGACGTTGTGGCCAACTCTGTTAATGCCAAAGACGTTATGTTGGAGATGTGATTGGGGGCCTTTAGTTTAGCCTGTAGCCACCCTTCTTCTAGGCCTCTTTGGAGTCGGTCAGTCTGTCCTCAGTTGGTAATGGCCAGCCTCTATGGTCGATGGGGTTTGTTACGTCGGAGCCGGGCTGGTAGGGTATAAGTTAACTGAGGTTTTCACCTCTGTCCTCGTATACCACCATTTCGTGGTACTCGGTAGCCAAAACGGCGCCCCAGTAATCATTTAACCTGCCCCTTTCGTAGCCGACTGCCATGGAGTCTTATTCACTTGGGAGTGTATAAGGTACCCGAGCTGGTTTCGCACAGAGCAGCCAGCGGCTTTTTGTAATTGATGATGTTGTCGCCTCTGTCGAATAGTAAGATCTGTTTGTCGTGTTCTCTCACTATTCGACATTCTATGCCAGCTACATTTGCGATCGCCAGTAAATCGCCGCATCCTATATAGAAATATTCTTACTTTCTTTCTTTATACCATTAATAATTATATTTTAAGTTCTTTTTTTCATTATATTTTAGATTTATATAAGTAGAAATTAAAACACAAGTGTATATGTAACCATAACAAAACCAATACAACTGTTTAAATATTGATTTATCGTCCGTCACTAACAGTGTTTCCGTAACATCTAGTTCCTGGTACAAAAATACATTGTTATTCACCCTTTTCGTGAAGTACCTACTACCGACTCAAATTGTGCCGCGAAGGCCGATGATTTATAAAAAAATGAAATCACAATACTTCAGAGTTAACTCCTAGCCATTGAAAAATGCGACATTAATAAAAATATGCAGTATTCTCATATTTCATATTTCACAAAAACAACCAAGCTGCTGCACAAAACGGTCAATCTGCCACACTTGTTCGGGGCAGATTGGGAAGTCTCACACATGGAAATCTCGATGTGTTCAGACATATTTTAGTTTCAGACCTATTTTACATCTTGTGTTCTGGGAAATATCGAATTTCCCGAAATGAAAAATATATATAATTTATAAAAATTAATTCATATTCAAAATGGTAAACCGAGATACATAACCAACCAGACTTCCTATTTTTAAATAATATCTCTTAATTCAAAAGGTTTGACCACACACACCACCACTTTAAGAGACTTAGTAGAAAAAGTAAATTTAGTTTTCTTTACACAAAATTCGAATGATAATACAAACACATATTGTGCTTGTAATGCATATATAAATTGATTGTGAATTTATTTCACTTATTGATATAAATTATTTGATCTCCTAAAACTGCGATAAAAAAATCACTATTATGTAATTTTTGGCTAAGCAAATATAAGTTAAGGCACTCATATCTGATGCCAGTTACATGGGGTTGTATCCTGATTGCAAAGCATGCATAGCTTAATATTTTACTGACCCATTTTACATATTACAATTAGCATAGACTAGTTGTAAGAAAGCATGTAGAAACATTCATATTCAGGCTTTGAAGACAAGTGGCATTAACACTAAATGAATAGAATATAAAATATATAGGAAAGATATAATGTTATGCCAAGTATTGTCATTTTCATACATTTGTGTGTGATTAGTTTCACTCTAATGCCATTTGTCTCCAGTACCTGATTACTAAGTTATGACATGCACTTAAGACAAGCATGACTAGTATAGGGCCCAGCCGTAAGCTAATGTTGCTATATTTTTTTTAATTATTACCATATAGTAACAAAATAAGACACAAGACTTTTATCTACAATTAAAACAATTTAATTACAAAAATCAATTTTACAAAAACATTGATGTTAACACCAATACATTCTAGCCTTCTAGCACTGTTTCAAATCTTACAAGCTATAAAATGAATTGCTAGTGTCTTAAAAAAGGCATTTAGAACACAACTCGCATATATTCATCTAGGATACAGAGTTGGTATAAAATGTAATTAATATACCTCATCTATTTCTAATTATTGTGTACTATATTGGTGTAAGCAAATATCACTTTGAGTTTATTATTTTTGACCTTGATGTTTGTTATATTTTAATGTAGAAATATTTTCATGAAGGAATATATTGACCAAAAATTTACTATGTTTGAGCTTAATTTGAACTTGATTATTCAACAAATTCTCATTGTTGTAAATTATAAAATTAGTAGTGAATTCCAAAAAAATCATCACATAAAAATAATATGAATGCAAAGATGAAAAATATTTTTCTTATTACAAAATTTTTAGGAATGTTGTTCTGATAACACTTACATTAAAGTTATGAAATGATTTGTATTAGTTAATACAGGCACAAAATTATCTTTGGGTAATATTATCAGTGATATATTTTATTGAAAGGGCACATGATTTATTTTTCATTTTCTACACCAGCTTGTGTCATAAGATCTGTAATATTTTTCTCTAGCTCATCTACTCTTGTGCCCATTTCGTCTATTCTATTGATAATTTGATCTGACATGCTCTGGAACTTATCCTGCATGTTCTGTAACAGGGATTGTACCTGAGGATAAAAACATTTTATTATTATTAAAAGCTCCAACATATGATAAATAAGGGTCAGAAACTCAGTGACAGAGGTCTGGTGGGGCCGGATGGGCTTAAGTATAGGTTATTTTTTACTATTTATATTAGTGACTTTTATTTATAGGATAGTTTTAAAAATAAAATAAACAATCTTCTACTCAGAAGTTAATCTTTAAATGTTAGCAAAATGGGCTGCTGCTCAGCAATCTGGTGCACATATTTTAAGTATTGGGGGGCATAGTGCAACTTTGTGCAACTACCATGGAGGTCCAGAATTCTCAAAATATCTATTTTTGGTAAACAAGATTACCTATTTTTACCTAACATTATTGTATTGGGTGGTGAAAGATAGCGTAACCAGTGACTAGAACAGTGATTTAGGTTAGCTTTAGACCAAAACGAGCTTGCCGCTGGCTTCCACAAGTCACTCTTGTAGTGTATGTGAATGTGTTGTTGTTTTTTCTTTATTTTTTGATGATATACAGTTTTTTGGTTGTTTTTCTGTTGATTACTGGCTTCCTTTTTGACTTCAAAAGGATTGTTCAACTTTATAAGTGCAATATTAGTGAAAAAATAAGCTAGTTTTATTTATAAAAAAAACTCATCTCCAGACCACAGGGGTTGTAGTAGGGGTAAATATGCCATCCCCATTTCACCACCCACTACTTAAAATTCATGCACGGGATAGCTATAGATTTACCCCTTTACATTTTGTACTAAACATTGAAGACAAACTTGTATCTAAGTACCGAACTCTAGAAGTAGCACAGAACAGTAGTACTCTCTAACGAGAGAATCAGTAACAGTAGAACTTTGTAACATGTACCTATAATATGAGTAATAATTATATTTTTGCTTTGCTTATCATAAAATATACTAACGTATTGCGTGACCTCTTGCATGTTTTTTGGATCACCTGCAGGAGCAGACAATTTTTCAATTGCAGTAGTTTCGGTTTCTTCGTTTTGATCTGACATTACTTAATAATTACTTATTCTCACTTATGAACTCAAATTATTTTAACTCAAGCTCCTCGTTTATAGACTTGTTCAAGTTGACTTCTTCGTTTATTTCGGTTTCCTTGACAAAAATAAATGACAAAATGAAAATGTTTGTTTGATAGTTGTTATTATAATAAGTTTGCCACAATCGCAGGCAAAGCAACCGAGTCCATAAAACTTTGTAGGGTGTAAATACTTTATTGTAAGAGGCCCATCCATCAAGAGTTCAGAGCAGTCCACCAGTGGGCGAAGCTTGCAGGACTCAAGAGACATTCTGCTGGGTGTTGCAGGACGCAATGCAAGCTGCAATACATTCACAGTCCTGCATTTCGTGACGGCCTACTAGGCGTGTTGCCATATAGGGTAGTGAATGGCTCTAAATTTTTTTTTTCGGATGGCCACGGGAATATTTTTAAATGAATAAGTCAACTGTCCAGTGTCTGATATGTCACGAAGTTGACATCCAATGTCATCAGCGTGACCAGATTTAGTAGATTTCTACTTTTTTGGTAGATTTTGAGGTACTGGCAAAAGAATTTAGTATGTAAAAATAATTTGATATATAGTCTGGCTATCGAAAGTTGAACCTGGAATAATTTACCGCCATTTTTCAGGGTCAACTTTCGTTGGCCAGACTATATTTTAGTAGAATTCACGCTTTTCAGTTATTCTAGTACTTTTTTGGCATATCTAGGGATGAAACATCACTCATAAAAAAACATCGATGTTAGGATATCTATGTTTTCAAAAGTGAAACATTGATGTTAAAAATATTGATGTTTATGAACGATATATATCGATATATCGTCAAAAAACATCGGTTTATGAACGATGTTTTTTATCACCATTTACATAAACTTTTGACGCTTGTTCCTACGATGCAAATGAAACATCGTTTTTTTTTAATATCAATGTATCGTAATAAATACAATTTATCGCCCAAACCACTTAAGCAAACCTTTCTTAATTCTTGTTTTCACTAGCATCATCCTGTTTCACCACTGTTACTCCCTCTTTCAAAAAAAAATACCACACACACTTCTCAGGTATGTAAGTTACTTACGTTAATATGTGGAATGTAATGTAATTTTTAATTATATTTTTATCTAAATAATTAAAGAAACTAATGTTTTTTTCATGTTAAATTCTAAAATTTAATTAAAGAAAACATTGGTTTCTTTAGGGGATGGTGGTTTCTTTGTTATTTTTATAATTTTATCGTTTAATCAAGAAAACATTCATGTTTTTACGTTAAAACACAACAGCAAAAAAAATAGCAGATTTTTTGTATTTTCTTGTTCTCTTTTGGTAGAATTCAGTAGTTTTTAACCTCCACAAGCAGTAGATTCGTCAAATAAAATCTGGTCACCCTGAATGTCATGCTCCTACAGGACTTTTTGGCGGGAAGTCGATCTTGGCGCGCGCTTTAAAATTTCTTTTAACATTTAAATTAATTTTATCCCTTATTTATTACGAAAAGCCCCTATTTTCATCTAATATTACAATTTACGGTCCCCCGTCATAATGGGGGCCCAGAGTGACGGGGCAGATGAACTTTCAGACAGAAAGCGAAAATACAAGAAGATCTCTGGCGTCTCTGATGAAGATAAGTATAAAATTTATTTCAAGAGTGGTTACACTAGACTGTTTTTGGAAAACTCGTCTAATGACTACACAGTTTACGTTGAATCTAAAGAAAAGGAAAAACTAGGCAATAAAAACCCCATTAAATTCACACAACTTTTAACTGAGAATGTTAAGGGCATTTCAAGTGTGTCCAGACTAAACGCTTTCAAATTTGGAGTACATTTTAATAAAGCTGCAGAGGCGAACAGCTTCTTGAAATTGGAAAACTTTCTGAACAAAAATAAGTTGCGAGCGTTCATCCCTGCTCATTTAGTAGAGAAGGTCGGCATCATCCGACATGTTCCTCACGAGTTGTCCAATGAAGAGATATACAAAAATATTTCATGTGATGCGGATGTTATATCAGTAAAAAGATTTATGAAAAAAGACGATGATAAGAAACTAGTACCATTGACTACCGTAGTAATTACTTTTTCATCTGCTACACTACCAAGTATGGTTTTCCTGAATAAATATCGATGTCCTGTATATAATTATATTCCTCCTGTCATCCAGTGCTTTAAATGCTTCAAATTTAATCACTCAGCCAAAGTGTGCAGAGGTACACAAATGTGCTCATCATGTGCTGGCGAACACCTTTACAAGGAATGTACTTCCGATATTATAGTATGCATCAACTGTGGCGGAGGTCATCTTGCCATTTCTCGGGAATGTCCAATTAAAAAACAAAAAATTGATCAGAAACGTTCACAAATAGTTAACCAAAGTAATACATTTGCCTCTATAGCAAAGACTGATAAGAATTTTCCTAGTTTAAAACCTAAGATAAATAACAGCTCTTCTGTAAATAACCCTGTAAATATTAATGTACCTAAAGCTAGTGTTTCATCTAGCAAAAAAGATTTTGTGTCGACACTAACCAACTTAGATGTAAAGCAAATTGCTAACAATGATATTATACTAAATGCTATTATTAAGTCCTTAGTAAAGTTAGGCAATACAAGTAATAATGATGATCCAATAACACACAAGAAAATAAAAGAAATATTTTTGTCAAATTTGATTTAATGGACACATATTTAAATTTATTACAGTACAATATACAAAGTTTACAGAGCAAAAAAAGCCTATTACAAAATCTATTAATTGAAAAAAATATAGATGTTTGCCTTCTTAATGAGACCTGGCTTAAACCTAATTCTATAGTTCCACATTTTCCAACTTATAATTTATTATATAAAAATTCAAAAAATTCCCATAATGGTGTTGCCATTTTGGTGAATCATCGTTTAAAGTATAAATTAATTAACACAATTTTCTCCGAGTCCATACAAAACATATGCATCACTGTAGAAACACAATTAGGACAAATAGCAATACTTTGTGTTTACAGCCCACCAAGTAACAGATTTGATTCCTCAAAGCTAAGAGATCTAATCAACAGCATACCAAAGCCATGTTTAATAATGGGTGATTTTAATGCTCATAATATAGCTTTTGGATGCCATAATGATAACAATAGAGGTAGATGTTTGTATAGCATTATTGATGAATTTGACTTGTGTGTTTTAAATGATGGTTCGCCAACAACTGTCCCATACCCCAATAGACAAGCTTCAGCAATAGATCTTGCTCTTGTTAGTCCGTCACTTGCTCATTTATGCAATTGGTATGTTCATGATGATCCCATGGGTAGTTATCACCTTCCAACATTACTTGAGATAAACATTCAACCTTCTATGTATGATCTGTCACCTGCTGTGAATCAAGAAAAATATATTTATAGTCGGGCAGATTGGGATATGTATTATAATTTATCAGAAAATCACTTTTCACAAATAGATTTGATAAATGATCCACCCATCACCTCTTACAATAATTTTGTAAATGCACTGTATTCATTGAGAGATAAAACCATTCCTAAATATAAGACAAGTTCTAATACACTTGTCAGAAAGCCAGTACCATGGTGGAACAAAAACTGTAATAAAGCTGTTCGTGACTCAAAAAATGCATTAAAGTATTACTTTTCTAAACCCACAATAGAAAACTGGACGAAATATAAAAAATTAGATGCAATTAAAAAAAGAGTATTAAAAGAAGAAAGAAATCTATCTTGGCAAAATTTATGTAGTAGCTTTAATAGATTAACACCAGTCTCTCGAATATGGGGTTACATTAAAAAATTTAAAAAGATAGGTACTAATAGAAATAGACATCATAATGATGAGTGGGTTTTAAGTTTCCTCAATAATTTAGCTGATACGACTGCAGTTGACAGGACTAGGCTTGATTATTTGTTTGCAAATTCTGCTGAAAATGACATGAATATATTTCTTAAGAACCAATTCACTATAGAAGAATTAAAAATATCCATTAAAAGTAGAAGGGATACCACACCGGGATTGGATGACATACCATACATGTTGATTAAAAAATTACATTTAAATGCATTGTTAATATTACTTAATATTTATAACAGATTATGGGAAGAGTTGATAGTGCCAGAGTCATGGAAAACACAATGTGTTATACCCATTTTAAAACCTAATAAGCCTGAAAATAATGCTTCTTCTTATAGGCCCATTTCTTTATCATCTTGTTTAGGTAAACTTTTTGAAAATATGTTGAAAATAAGATTAGATTACTTCATTGAATCCCACAGCTTGATTCCTGATATACAGTTCGGCTTTAGAAAAGGCAGAAGTTGTGCTGAAAGCTTTGTACATTTACTATCAGATTTGAGGCAGGTTAAATTAAGTCATTCTCATGCTGTATGTGTCTTTTTAGATGTGAAAGGTGCTTTTGACAATGTAAATTTAGAGGAACTTATTCAAGTATGTCATGATGCTGGCTTACCAACACACATCCTAATGTGGCTTTATTCCTTTTTAAATAATAGAACAGTTTTTGTAAAGTATAACAACAAAATACATGGGCCTAAATCTGTGAATAAAGGCACAATGCAGGGGGCAACCTTATCTCCTTTACTTTATAACTTGTATGTTTCTCAGATATTAACTTATGTAGAAGCAACAGATGTACATATTTTACAATTTGCTGATGACTTACTTTTATATAGCATAAACCAAAACATAGAAAGAGCAACAGCTAGTATTAATAATGCTTTAACGCAACTATACAACTATTATCATCATAAGCTTAAATTAGATGTAAGTCCAGAAAAGAGTTCAGTTTTAATTGTAAGTAAAAATTCAAATGTTATAAAGGATGTTAAGATTTTTTATGACAATGCAGAAATACCAATAGTTCATCAACATAAATTCCTTGGAGTTATTATTGATGATAAATTAAAATTTGATAAACATGTCAAACACATAAGTAAAAAGGCTCTAAATGGAATCAACATATTGAGATATTTAGCAGGAACTTACTGGGGCTCTGATCCCATAGTTTTGAGTATGTTATATAAAAGTATAGTTAGAAGCCATTTCGATTACAGCAGTTTAGCTTACATGCATGTTAACAGCACCTTACTGAAAAAATTAGATGTAATTCAAAATATGGGACTAAGACTTATTTGTGGAGCTATGCGTTCCACACCAATTAATTCTCTAGAAATTGAAACATGTATACCCCCATTGATTCTTCGTAGGTTGATGTTGGCTGAGCGGTTTTTCTTGAAAGTTCTAGCATCAACTAACAGTCCTTTGCATAAGAAATTAATAATACACCCTCAAATCACTCTTACAATTTCTCCAAATAATTTAACTGCTGCCTCTTTGATTAATGGAACTTTACCAGAAATACCAATATTATTTAAACATGTTAAAGATAATTCTAAAAACTTAAACCAACATGATATTTGGCCTGTCTATAAAATTCCTTTTAATAGTCTTATCAATAGTTCTACTAACATCCATTTAGATACAGTGCACAATAAATTTGATTTTTTGCAATTTAAGGATGATAGACCAACACATTATACTATATATACAGATGGGTCTAAAACAAATCAATATGTAAAAGCAGCATATTATGATCCACAAACTAGTTACACCAAGTGCATTAAAATAAACATAAATTGCAGTATTTTTACTGCCGAATGCTATGCTGTATATTGTGCATTAGAATATGTAAATAATTATGTGAATAATGTACATAGTATCCTGATAGTTACAGATTCTAGGAGTGTTCTAAGCGCAATAGAAAATGTAAATATATCTTTTAAACTAAATTATATATTGTATGATATTAGAAATTGTATAAAAGAGCTGTATAGTAAGAATATACATGTAGAATTTGTGTGGGTACCTTCACATAGTGGCATTCCTGGGAATGAATTAGTTGATACTGCAACAAGGTCAGAGCATGACGAAGACAAGTCTGAACTTTTAAAGGTTCCATTTACTGATTACCACAGGCATTTCAAAGAACTTAACCGGCACTTGTGGAAAGATCACTGGAGGATAACCCTAGAAAACAAAGGCAAATGGTATGCTGAGATACAGAAAGACATACCGGTAAAACCATGGCATTATAACTTCAAAGACATAAGCAGAAGATTTACTAGCATAATAACACGCATGCGGCTAGGGCACTGTTTGACCCCAGCTCATTTGAACCGAATTAATATATTTGATAGTAGCCGTTGCCCTAACTGTAACTCCAGAGATGCTGATTTGGACCATATTATTTTTAAATGTTCAACTTTTAATATGCAAAGATTGATTTTAGTAGCTGAAATTTGTGATTGTGACATTTCTGATGCAGACAATGATAGCCTCAACTTATTCAGTGACAGTGAAAGTCCACAAAGTGTTCCCCGCCGTGTACAGGATCTATTAAAACACAAACGTTACTATAGATCATTGTACGACTATATTTGTAACACAATAGGAAAAATTTAATTTGTTTTGTGTTTACAGTGTAAATAAGTTTTTTTTTGTTTGTTTTTAGAATGTATTGTACTTACTTGATTACTTGATAAGGGTTATATAATATGTAAATAATTATGTAATAAGTAGATAAGTTATATTAGTTAATATTTTTTCTTGTATTAGTGTAAATTCTTTTTAAACATGTTTCCGACTGAAAGACTTTGTATCTATGGTCATGAATAAATTAAAAAAAAAAAAAAAAAAAATGCTCCTACAGTTGTGCTTTATCTTTTTGTGTTTTCATTTGCACTGTTCGCTAAAACAAAATTTGTTAAAGTAAAAGGAAGTTATTTTCAACAATATAATAATCTAATATACGATATAATGCAACCACTTACAATGAACGCAAAGAGCGATGTTCAAATCGACATAAATCAAGTTCGTATTGATATTCATCGCGGAATAAAAGAATCTTCTGACCGGGGTCTTACTCAAACAAGTAAATGGTTGGCAGAATTAAATTATGCACTTAAAGATCACAAAATAACTTATGATCAGACCCCAGACAATTCTAATGACGGTATAGTGCCAGAAGAAAGAGAATCATATATTTTATCTAAGACTTACTTCGATTGCCAAGAATACGATAGAGCTGCTCATTTTGTAGAGAATTGCACTAGTCTTAAATGTGTGTTCCTTCACAAATATTCCCTGTATATGTCCAGTGAGAAGAAACGCCTTGACAATGCAACTGATGCAGGAATGGAAAATACAGAGTCCACTCAAGTTTTGTTAGATTTATTATCCTTTTTCAAAGTAAGTTATTACTACATAATGGTGTTATCAAATCTTGCTTAGAGATCATGCCCTAAGCACAATGTCAAGCATATTATCCAGACTAGACAAATATTTTGACCTTCAGAGGCTCAGGTGTCCACAAATCACTTTTTACCACTATACAGTTTATTAGTATGTAATAGAGATACTTTACAACTTTAAGTGAAACATTTACTAAAATGGTACACATTGTCTTAGATTGGATTATATAAAACTTTATTGCTCACCAAAATAAACAATTACAAAAACAAAATGCATTATTACAAAACTTGGTGTAACAACAGGCGGCCTTTATGCTAAAGCGATCTCTTCAACCTAGCTTAAAAGAAATTCTATACTAATGTTGTGATCTATGTGGAGGAGAAAAAATATAGGACTCTACAATTTAAATATATATCCTTATACTAATTTATAAATTTAATAGATTCATAACTCCAGACACATTTGTAAAATACTGATATATACATATATGCAAAAAATTTGTTAGCAGAACAAGTTTTTACAACAAGTCTTTGTGGTCCAGGCCACTCAACTCTGGAATGCACTACCACTAAAGATCAAGCAGACCTGACCAGTACCTTCTTTAAACAGATTAGTTAAAGATTACTATCTCAAGCTATAGTGTTATTGCTTCCTTTAGTGTGGTGGTTTGTATTGTAGTAGGTACATAATTGTTGATAATTATTAAATTATCTTCTATGAGTGCTGATTTAGCAACTACTAACTTTTGGTGTCCTAATACTCCATTTAAAGGTTGTCTGGAAGAAATCATGGGCTTTAAGACGCTAACTGTTCTTGACTTTGTATAGCATTTTTATACAATAAAATATATTTTATTCTACAAAATTAACATTTTACATGCATTGTTGCAAACAACCTTTTTACCTTACCTAATGTCTTTTCCAGGCAAACCGCACCAATTTAGATGGCTATCTGTTATATCTGGAAGGTGTGGTACTCAAGAAGCTAGACTTACGAAGCCAAGCTGTTTCAGTTCTCCAAGCATCGGTGGCAGCTGCTCCCACACTATGGTCAGCTTGGGTTGAACTTGCAGGCTTGGCTAATGAATGTGAGGCCTTAGATTCATTACAACTACCGAAACACTGGATGATGTACTTCTTTGCTGCTCATGCATTTGTGGAGTTAAAACTCTCTGAACAAGCTCTTGAAGCATATATGGTGTTGGCTGCAGCTGGTTTTGATAAAAGTACTTACATTACAGCCCAAATGGCAATAGCTCATCATGATAGGAGAGGTAATATATTGAATATTTCCATTAATTAAAAAACACCTGCTTTACTGGCTAATTTTTGATTAGATATAAATAATTTTATTACATGTTCAGTAGACAGGCAGGTAGATGGCCCACCTGATGGAAAGTGTTTACCATTGCCTATAGACATTTGTAACATCAAAGTTGCTTTGTTATTAGTATGAGGAAATTAAGAAACAAATTCACTCCTATACTATATATTTGTATTTAAAAATAAATGAATATGGAATTATTACTATATTGTGTTCAATTTCTTTTTATAAAATATGTATTTATAAAAAGGCAATTAAATTAAAATTGATTTTTTATTTCTCACAGTTATGGAAGTAGATTCTAAAAGAACTTCCTCCTGTGGTATTCCTAGAGCATTGATATATTTAAGACATTTTTCAAAAAGATTATAAACAGATATTTAAAATCTTAATGAAAAAGTGGCAAATCATTGACTATCTTAGCATTACAAATACCCATGGTGAATGGTAATCACTTACCTCCAGGGCGGCTTTATCCCTGTTTTCTTATAAGCCATAAAAAGTGGAAATATAAAATTAATATCTTTATATAATAATTAGAAACAATGTATACTTTTCAGATGTAGATTCAGCATTATCACTATTTCGCGAGCTATATCTAAATGATCCCTATAGACTTGACAATTGGGATGTTTATTCACACTTGTTGTACTTAAAAGAGAAAAGGATGGAGTTGGCGAATTTGGCACAGAGAGCAGTTTCTATTGACAAATATAGAGTGGAAACTTGTTGTGTTATAGGTAAGTTATTTATTTATTTCTTTTTTTTAGGCCATTAAGTGCTAGAAAACAAAAGTTTTGGCTACTTGAAAAACTAACTACACCTTTGTAAACAGTTGAGATTATTGACATTAGTTTGATTTCAAATGTAACAAGCTAAGAATAAACAGATTAAGTAAAGTAAAATAGGCTTCAATTTTTATTTGTTTCTTCAGGAAACTACTACAGCTTGAGAGGAGAACATCAAAAGGCGGTAGTTTATTTCCAAAGGGCTTTGGCACTTGACCCTCAATACTTACCAGCATGGATTCTCATGGGACATGAATTTATAGAACTCCAGAACTCAAATGCTGCAATACAGTGTTATAGGCAGGCGATAGGTTTGTATGGTTTCATTGATATAACAAAAAATATAGGCCACAGATGGGCAAAAATTTAAGGAACACTTCCCTAGCTACCAATAGTAACCAAACATTTAATATAAATCACTCTTCACAGCTATAACATTATTATGTCAATCAGTCTCAAATCACTGTCACATAAAAGTAACAAAAGAAAAGGCCCTCATTTCCAAAACTGTTTTTTACTGTGAAACATCATTAAACAATCTTTTTGTAAAACAAAATGAATTAATATTTTCGGTACTTGTATACATAGTAAACTACGTTTTAACGGTTTTAAGCGCGGTAATTTATTTGATTTTGATTATTCCGACGTTTCGGCCGCTTATCAGTGGTCACGGACGACAAAGATGACAATACTTGTCGACAATTGTCTTCCTTGTCGTCCGTGATCACGGCCAGTGAAAAGCGGCCGAAACGTCGGAATAATCAAAATCAAATAAATTACCGCGCTTAAAACCGTTAAAATGTCATTTTTAAAATGAATTAAGAAAAAGTGACTTAGAGTTATTCATCATTTAAGCCAGGAAGTATAACTCACAATCTTATTATTTTACTTTAACGTTGATAACAAAAATTGTCATTATTTGCATAAGGCACATTAATGTGTAGCAAGCTCTATAGCTTGCTACACTTTAATGCCAGTTCCTATGAACTGGCTGTCAAACATTCGTCGTTCATTCGTGGAGATTATCAATTAAACCTTATACATGTTTTACTGTAATGCTTATTTGTAGTCACAATGACAAGTTTTTGTTTTATCTGTAACTTTTTACTTGCAATGATTTGATACTAACCACTATTAATAATAACTGACAATCGTGAAACGAGTTTTTTCAATAATTTATTATATTATGTCCAGTTGCTATTGGTCCATAAAAATATTCTGTATGACCCATATTGAATACTTTTAATATATTTTCAGATGTAAACAGAAATGACTATAGAGCTTGGAATGGTTTAGGTCAAGCCTATGAAATATTGGGTCTAAATGGATATTGTATTTATTATTATTCAAGAGCTGCACAACTAAAACCGAGTGATTCCAGGATGCTGGTTTCTTTGGGAGAAGCCTACGAGAAGATGGATAAAATACCCAATGCTCTGAAGTGCTATTATAAAGCTCACAGTACGGGCGATATAGAGGGCATGGCATTGTTCAAATTAGCCAAGTTAGTGTTATTTAACATAACTATTAAATCAATATAAAATAATTTTAACTTTTATATTAAAATCTAAATACAGTGCAGCCATGCTGGCATCTTTGTTTTATTACAGCTCTTAAGGCCGGCGGAATATCGGAGTGAAATATTTAGCTTCGAGGTAATCTGTTTTGTACGATGAGTGAGGGTTCCCAGATTGAGAGTGAGATTCCTCCCTCCCTAGTGTAATATTGCATATTTCGCAATTTTACATTAAGAAACGAATAAATTAAAACAAGTTCTGTAATTAGTTTCATTTCCGTTTAAATTACTTTTTAAATCATTTAAACACTATTGGCCTTACTTATAATCGTTGGTTAAATTTTAAGAAACTGCTCAGTAACTGATTAACGAAAATCTTACCCATAAACTCCTTTTAAGGAAAAGAGGTGGTGGTAAAGTAACTCGTAAATAACTGTCAAAAATAACCAAAATCGAGAGGTAGTTTAAGTGACTGCTAATAGGCAAGATAGCAAATTTTATTTGAAACAGCCATTGATTAGGGGCTTAAGAGTCTCTTATTTAAGAGATAGCTAATTCTTTCTTAACGAGATGATTTTAAGTAATGCCCTATGAGCATACATATAGCGTTGGTAATATTTTAAAGTGTTAATAGTTCAATTTTCGTGTTTAAAGCATAATAAAAATATATTCGATTTTGAAATACGTCACGAAATTTCGGACACCTCCCACCCCTTGTCACACAATGTCACAGTTCATCAACTCCTCCCTTTGACATGTGACGTAATTTATGGCCCCTAAGAGCTGTAATGAAAATAATAATTTTAACCACACATTAGCGATGCGCAAACTAAATCACCAATGAGATCAGTGATTTATAATCTTTTTCCTTGAAAGAATTAAATCACTCTTTTAAATCTTTAACTCTTAATAAATCTTTGGTTTCGAATGATATAATTTATTCAGTTGACCGGTTTTAAGCTTTACAGTAACGCCAGAGAGTTTAATTTACTGTGTATCATCATTGTATTTCTTAGAGTGCGCATGTTATCTCTTTTCAATTCACAATATCCTGTATCTATTATCTGATTTGTTAGTTTTCATCATTCCATGTGACTAAAATCAATCTTAACGTAGTGAGTTAAATATACATTTTCCAAACCAAAGATTTAAAGAGTGATTTCGAATTTTAAAAGATTATACATCTTTTAAATCAATCACTCCTGAGTTACACATCTTTACCACACATATATACAACATAATGATTTTTTATTTTATTTTAATACAGATCGCCAACAGTTTTGTACATTTAATCAGTTACCTAGACTTATAACTAAGGTGTACAATGCGATGTAAAAACTAATTATAGGTGAACTCAACTAGCAGTATAATTTCTTCACTGTTATTTATTTAGACTAATAATAAATATAATAAAAATGTGTAGGAGGGTATTGAAATTAGTTTGTCGTCACTCTGTCTAATAACTATCCTGTTGGGCTTAATTCCAGTGGTTCCCAAACTTATTTTATATACCGCCCACTTTGAGAATAAATTATTTTTTTCACCAAATTTAAAAATACTATAACGTCATACTAAATTAATTGATTATTGAGAGATACAATAGCGGAGACTAAACTATCACTCTAAACGAGACTTTTACTATAGCCCGCAAGAGTTTACTTGAGACCTAAGCGCAGTAGGTAATGGCGTCAAGTCTCAAGTTAACTCTTATAGGCTACACCTGCCAATGCCCTTTTTTATGGGTCTCTTACCGCCCCCTTTTAGGCCTGCAGCGCCCACAAGGGGGCGTTATCGCCCACTTTGGGAACCACTGGGCTAAACGAATCATTTTTTTATAAAATGAATTTTTGGAGTCAAAGTGAATGTCAGTAACTTCACTGCTGTTGAGAATTCTAGAGATAGGGGAGTTAGCACTTAGTACTGTTGTTCTTAATGGGGAAAGAGGGGGTTTCGAAGGGACTCTTAAGCGGAATTGGCTTAACAATGGGGATTGTTCACAAAAAATTACCCTCTGATTTTATATTCTTATTACGTAAAATAGGGTATTTTAAGAAACTAATTTGAATATTTTTTGTACTTTAAGCGTTAGTTTTTTTTAAATTCGATTTTAAAGTTATTTCTCCAATGACGTCATAAGGCACAAGTTTACATTGATTTCTTTGCCTAGCAAACAAAAATAATAAAAGCAAGTTTTATCTATATCTAATCATAGTAATCTGTGCTACTTATTTAAATATCACTGTCATTACTCATTACGTATCGTGATCATTTTAGTATATTTTGTCGCTAGGCTTATAATTTTTCGTGTTCAACCATTATTATTTTCTATAGTTATCGTTAAATTTTTTAAAGTGGTCTTTAGGAAAAATCCATGTTGTAACTTAAATCAAATAATGTACAGCTAGATTTTCTTTACACCTGAAGCAGGCAAACAAGCAGATTTAGTAAGGTCAAATAAAGGTCAAACACATTTCTTACTAAATACAAGAAGATCGTACGTTTTTTGGAATTTTAACTAGACAGAAATGATTAGGATGACACTATTCCTCGAAATGGTTTTTCAAATAGCCAGATTGAAAAAAAGTGAACAATCCCCATTGAGGGTAATCAATGTTATTATGAAATAACTTATAAGCAAAAATGGCATCTGAAATAATTCTATGTGTCTCCAGGGAATTTTTTACCCTGTGCTCAGCAAACGAAAGATGCCACAGAAACTGCTGTACTAAACAATTAGTAAGAAGTGTCTTAGAGTACCGCAGAGTTGTCTGGCGACCTCATAATGATGATTGTGGACAGGTTATATGAGAAGTCGAACATGCCGAACAGCGCGGCGGCCGCGTACACGGCGGCGTGCCAGGACGCGGCCAACGCGGGCAGCAAGGAGCTGCCGGCTGCGCAGCGGTACCTCGCGCAGTACTACCTGCGCTTCTCGCTGCTCGACCACGCCGCGCATTACGCCTACAAATGTTTAGAAAACGAATCGGTGAGTAGTTTCCATTGAATACATGGTATATCTATACTAATATTGTAAAGAGGAAAGATTTGCGTTTTTTATGCTTGCAACGAATACATTCAAAACCGACTGGACCTATATCAAAAATTCTTTCGCCATAAGATTGCTTTTTATTTTTGAGGCGAGGGATAATGCTAACGATTTATGCACTACTGGGTCGTTGCTAGGGAACGACACACGTCGGTCGGGGGAGGTATCACTGCAGCAATAGTATGCTCTTGGCAGTGATCCGCCCGCGATCGACTTCAGCTCGTGTGGAGACTCAGAGGATGCTGCATGCGGGCAAGCAACCCCAATACACACTAAAAACCCCCTCCTCCCTGTCGACCCTGCGCTTTAGTTTGTGAAGGAAAGGCTGAGATTTAGAACATAGTTACACCCAGCCGATCCAGCGCAACAAAGTGCCTGGAGTGTGCCCTGGGAGAACACACCCCACTTCGTTAGACGGGGGTCGATGGTCCCTCGCTTACCTAGCTAGCTAAGGGCCCCCCGTAACGGAACCTAACTCAGGGCGGGAAGTAGTGCGCGTACCTGCCTCTCCGGGTGCCAGCTGAAGGCCGGCGACCTCGAGTAGACGCATTAGCACGCGCTGCAGGACTCCTCTCCCTATCGCGTTCTGCGGCCTCCTTGAGAGACATTACTGCCTCGCAAAAAGTAACCGCAGCCCCCCAGTTGTCGCTGCTCTGCAACATGGCCTTGACCAGGTCGCAGGGCGAGTCGACCGGACTACTTGCGTCTTAAGGTCGAAACGCTGCGGCGCCCATGCGGCGCACTCGACTAGCGTATGAAGCGCCGCACTGGCGACAGTCCGGGGAAGCCATTAGAATGCTGTATTATCCCTGAGTAACATAGGCTATATATATTACTAGAAAAAAATAGGGATCCCTATTAAAATTTCAATAATGTTACCCAAAATGTGTAAACCACCCGTGCGAAGGCGGGATGGGTCGCTAGTTTAGGATATAAGTACAAATATGGACAGACAAAAACAGCTCTTGAATTATAAATTACTAGAGTTTACCTTAGTGGGTTAACCTTTAGTGCGTGTCTCTTGTTTAAAGAGCAAGTGCTGCAGGTTATATTATATTAAATTTTTATGTATTTGCCCACGGAAGATTCACTTCATTTTATATCGCTAATTATATATACCATCCCCCGTCTATCTGTCAACAAAATAAATTACAAAACTTGACCAAAAAGGCCAAAATGGTCTAAATGACCAAAAGACGACAGTGACCGACATGGCTAAAATGACGGAATAGGCAAAAACGATCGAAAAGACCAAAATAATAAAATGGTCAAAATGACCAGAGGCCAAAATAAGCAAAATGACTAAATAGGCCAAAATGACCAAAAAGGTCAAAATGATCAAAATGACAAAATAGGCCAAAATGACCAAATAGGCCAAAATGACGAAAAAGGCCAAAATGATGAAAAAGGCCAAAATGACCAAATAGGAAAAACGATCGAAAAGGCCAAAATAATCAAAATGGTCAAAATGACCAGAGGCCAAAATGACCAAATAGGTCAAAATGACCAAATGGGCCAAAATGACCAAAAAGGCCAAAATGAACAAAAAGGAAAAATTACCAAGTAGGCCAAAATGACCAAATAGGCCAAAATGACCAAAATGGCCAAAATGACTCATCGTCATCTTCAGCCAAATTCAGTCCACTGCTGGACGTAGGCCTCCCCAAGTACGCGCCACATATCCCGGTCTCCTGTCTTCCGCATCCAAAATGACTAAATAGGCCAAAATGACCAAATAGGCCAAAATGACCAAAAAGGAAAAATTACCAAATAGGCCAAAATGACCAAATAGGCCAAAATGACCTAATAGGCCAAAATGACCAAATAGGCCAAAATGACCAGATAGGCCAAAATGACCTAATAGGCCAAAAAGGCAAAAATGACTAAATAGGCCAAAATGACCAAAAAGGCCAAAATGACCAAATAGGCCAAAATGACGAAAAAGGCCAAAATGATGAAAAAGGCCAAAATGACCTAAAAGGAAAAATTACCAAATAGGCCAAAATGACCAAATAGGCAAAAACGATCGAAAAGGCCAAAATAATCAAAATGACCAGAGGCCAAAATGAGCAAAAAGGCCAAAATGACCAAATAGGAAAAACGATCGAAAAGGCCAAAATGACCAAATAGGTCAAAAAGGCTAAAATGACCAAATAGGCCAAAATGACCAAATAGGCTAAAATGACCAAAAAGGCCAAAATGACCAAATAGGCCAAAATGACCAAAAAGGCCAAAATCACCAAATAAGCCAAAATTACCAAAAAGGCCAAAATGAAAATTATCCCTTGTCCATCCTCAGTATTTAATTTCATACGTGCCGAATTTCAGCCAAATCGGTCCAGTAGTTTTTCCGTAAAAGCATAAGAAACAAACAGACAAATATCATTTTATCCCGGAAACTATCCCATTTTTCGGGATAAAAAGTATCCTATGTTCATCCTCGGTATCGAAAATATATACATACTGAGTTTCAGCCAAATCGGTCCAGTAGTTTTTACGTGAAAACAGAACAGACAGACAGAGTTACTTTCGCATTTATAATATTAATAGGGATTAATAGGGATAAGGAGATATACAGAAGATTTTTGCTATTAGGTAGAATTTTTATGCTGAAAATCAGTGAAAAAACGTAGTTGTTCATGTCAGGTAAAGTTCTTGACCGTTAACTATTGATATAGGTACCATGAATCTAAGCATTTTTGTTAGTACTTTAAATTCCATAAGTGAGCACATTTTGACGGTCTTTTTTATTGCACGAGTTTCAGCAGACAGGCAAACGGCCCGCTTGATGGAAAGCGGTTACGGTGCTACAAATGCGCTGCTGCTCCCTTAAGGGAGATTGGAACCTGGTCACTAATGCCGGAACACAACTCAAGGTTGTTATGGCGGCATACTCTAGTAGTGGTAGCCATCCAGACGGGAAAATACTCCACCACCTGGTGTAAAAAGATCATAGGTATATAAGTAAAAAATTTATCTAATTTCCACTATATGTACATCACTTTGCAACACGTAGACGATCTTGTTGATTTTGGTAGTTTTGTGGATTGTGTGATTCGTTTTCGCTTAACTACGTCTAAGTATGAATTTGTATTTTTAAATAATTTTTCAGACAAAAGAAGCTGGCAAAAATATTTTAAAGACCATATCCGAGAAACGGTTAACAAGTTCGGGAGCGGAGCAAGCGAGTTTCCCCGAAGGTTTGCCGGCCGCCATTAAAAACGCATCGGCCGTCTCCCTGAAACAAGACACGCCGAAGACGCCGTTCGCCAGTCCCAACGTCACTCCCGACAACTTCTCGACACCGATGTTCACTCGCAGGAACACTAATTATAAGATGTGACATAAAATCATTAAAAAATGCAAGATGTAAAATGGACATTAAAAATGATATTGCTTGTCAACCAAAGATGTTTAGCAATATTCAACTGTTTATGCCACTGCTATTGAAATTAAATGAATCAACTTGGTTGAAAGGCACAGAACTGAAAGGATGCGACGGTGTTCAATGATGTTGAACGATTCAAGAATGTTTATGGTTGCTTCATCTATATTGAAAGGTAGAAATAAACAGTCATATATCAACTTATTCTATTCAAATTTACGAAAAAGGTTCTATTCAGTTTTGGTAGGTAGATCTTTCATGTATAAAGTTATTTAGCTGGATTAGTAAAAAAAATGTTCTATTGAACATTTTTTACACAATATTTAATAAAAAATTTAATAGTGATTAAATTCTTATTTTTTTATTTATACAAATTAACAGATCTTAGTGCTCAAATAGTAAAAAAAAACAATTATAGAACTAAATAAATAAAAGTGCATTGATTAGAAAAAATTGTTCAAGTTAGCAAATAAAAAATAAAACTGATTACAATCACAGATGAAGCGCAAAATTGAGAGCTCATTTTCTAATAACCTACTTACTTTTACAATTGTCTCAAACATCGATTAAATTATAAATTGTCGTTCAATTAACCCTGACAATGATTATTAGTCATTTGTATGAAAATATACCAAAATACATTTAATTTGTCCATCTCATTTTACGTCGCATTAAATTAATCTCAGTTTATAAAGCGAACATATTAGCGTAGATAAGTCAACAATCTATTTATCAATGCATAAAAACAGATGTTAACAGAAGGAATAACAACTACATTAGAGCCTCTAAAGGCGTGGGTACAATACAACACAATGAGTTGCAAATTGAGTGGAATGAACCAAACAAATATTGAAATATTAAAAATCTCTTAGAACAGGCTGTGAAATTACAATAACCTTTATTTACTTATATCGGTAAATGAAATCCAACAAATGCAAACAAAACATCCGATTCTATTCTAGTAATAGAATACAATAAAATGAATTTGAAAAAAGAAATGAATGTTATAATCTGGGCATAATAAATATTAAAAATTCATCAAATTGTCAGAATGACAGAGTTGTATGTCTGATGATTATGTGGTTAAATTTTGTAGTTATTTGAAATCTCTTGCTACACCAATTTCGCAGAGTTTGGTCTCAATAATCAAATCATTCCTGTATACAAGGGTATATTAAGTTGACCACGAAACCGAAATAATTTAATTAATTTCACAGTATACTCATATAATTCTTTGGAGTGGGTATACTAGACTATAACAACCTTGATTAAAGGCCCAAGTCCTAAAGTAGACCAACAATTAATTGTATATACTACCAAAACTTACTTTATATTTTTTTTAACTTGGTTACTTACCAGTTACTTACACTTGGTTACTTGGTTGGTTTTTTAATTAGACATCGGATGTGTTATTTTATGGTCATATCTGTAAGTCTATTACCATTGTACCTCAATACATTTGTAGAAAAAATTCTGAATATTATTTCATTGATAATTCGCAATAGTCATTTTCATCATAATCTCATGTTAGTT
Organism: Dendrolimus punctatus; assembly: GCA_012273795.1. Classification (NCBI taxonomy): domain Eukaryota; kingdom Metazoa; phylum Arthropoda; class Insecta; order Lepidoptera; family Lasiocampidae; genus Dendrolimus; species Dendrolimus punctatus. The sequence goes on from CM022536.1 coordinate 5,969,468, forward strand.
TTTAAAATGCCCATGTATGTAAATATCGAATACTTAATAAGGGCATCAAGCCGATGATGACATCATACCAAAGACAATTCGTATCGAATACACGCTAAACACTATGATTAGAATCTCTTAATGAAATATGTCAAATGCACGCAACTGCTCCATAGTATTTCGACTCGCCCTTCACTTAATACATTTTAAAAGTAGAATAATTTAGAATAAAGCTAGGACCAGTACTTTCATGATATTCCACCTCATGTCTACAAACAGTCTTCAATATAAACAAAATACATTAAATATACATTTTCAATTATCAAATAGTTCTTATTATAGTGTAAATATTAATTTGTTAAGGCATATCGAGGCACTGAAGTTACAACTATAAATAAGCAGTGTTACTCTGTGAACGGTTAAAATTGGTACCTTAGAATAATATTCCATAATAATATAACCACATAAAGCATATAGTTATGACCAAAAAAGTCGACTAAAATTTTTAGATTCACTCGTCGCGAAATGAAAATGTTACTAGAATTATGGAAGAATGATATTCTAGGAGCTACTTAAATGAAGTTCGCTATCTCGCTCGCAAATTATCCCATTTTTTAAAAATAAAAATTGACAGAAGACAAATCTGCAATCTTCTTTTTTTTGTTACGAAATCGTTTTTGATTTTATATATAACAATTAATTCTTGTGATTTTTCATCTAAACTTTGTCTGAATTGAAATTATTTTTTGTTCGCCCTCTGGAATATTGGCCACTTTTCAGTTTTCATTATATTTCACGAGTAACAGTGGGTACGCAACATGGGGTAGCTAAAAAGTTCACAACACAAACGGTCCTGTCGCCGAAATTTTTAAATATTATTGTTGAATATCGTAATATACATATTTGTCGTGTGTAAATACTGTTAATTTGTGTCTTCAAAAATGTGGCAATGCGAGAGTGAGATAGTCCTAAGAAAGCTAACTCAATTTAGCTCTTGGGAGCTAACTTTAGTTCACTCTCTCGCTCGCTATTAGTAGCTCCTAATTAAAAAAAACCCACGAAAACACTTGCGGCGCCCTTAATAAATGTAGATTCTAGCAATACTTAGAGCTACATTTTTACTAGGCAGTCGTCATACTTTCTTCTTCCATACTAGAATTGTCTGGTTTTGTGTATAACTGTCTAAACAAATTTATGGTCTAAGATTGGTACACCACTATGGCAAAAACCTTATGTATCTAGTTACTTTAAAAAATGTTAAATAATACACAATTTGTTGCTCGCTTTGTGCTTTTTGTTGCTTAGTTTGTTCTTTGAATTCTCACTTGGTGCTTATAATCGTTCAGATGGGTTTCATCAAAGGAATGGATTCTTGGAATTCATGAAGCCACCGTTGTTCATTGATGACTACAAATAAAAAAAAAACATTATCTATATTTTGTCTGGTTAAATTCGCCGACCGTTATCACCGAGTCAATGACTAAAGCGATAATAGAGTTCCGTGAACTGTGGTAAATACGTAAATATCATATTAGTACAAAAAATAATATTCACAGCGAAATATAGAGAAAACCCCATACACCATACTAGTCACACATTCAGAACGTGATCTAGATGAATAAATATTTATTTAAGCCTAAAACATGATTCATCAATCAAAGCCAAATTTAAACATGTCTATACTAATTTACATTGCATTAGATATTCAAGGATAGGATCATACAGACATCCCAAACTAATATGTTAAACATAATACATGTTGTACATATTATATAAGTCTACATAATTATACTACAAACAGATAACATTGCTGCATATTATTATTAAATTTCAATGTTTGCAATAGTTCATTGAATATAAAAAATATTAATAAAACAATAAAGAAACTATACTAAAATATAACTATGAACAGATATACTTATGACTTGCTGTCCCCTCTTAATGTGATTGAATGAACCAACTTTCATGAAATGTTGTGTATAAGTTTTTTATTAATATTAAATAGGTTTGCGTTTGCCCACGTTCACATCCAATGCCGGATGATGATGCGGTCGAAGATGGAGCACGCTTACCTAGATAGTACCTATTCACACAAGACTTGAAGATACCTGGATTGTACTTTTGGGGAAACACAGACTCTGGTAGTGCATTCCACAATTCTGCGGTATGTATAAGGAATGTGGAGGCGAAACGTTTAGTATGCACTGGCAGCGTTTCCACTGTGAAAAGATGGCGTAGACCAGAGCGCCTTGTAGTCCGATGATGGAATGGTGTATTTGTATTGTAAAACCATAGAATGATTACATACATGAATCATATGATTATCATAGGATATTTGCTATCTCTAAATGTGTTTCCCAAAAATACACGAGAACAAAATTTACGCAGGCAAAAAGCTTAACAAAACCTTAATATTATTAGTTATAATGCAAATAGGTCAAAAATAACCTGTTTCATAAATATGCAATATCACTCATTTTCTAAAAAAAACCCTACACACAATGCTACAAACAAAAATAATTAACGATAAAATATAATAAAAATGACATCATCAAGTTATAATAAGTAAATGATTAATAAGCATGGGCGAATATTTAATTGTATTAACATTTAAAAAAAAATAGTTTCCTATGAATTAATAGGGATTTCCTTCCTCGTTATGATTAACAAAATAAACCAACTATCATAATAAGGATAAGTGTTTATTTATCAAATACAAATTGTGCCTACACTTTTGTACATTGTAACATCCCTGCTTGGCTTTTGATTTACACTACATTATGTGTAGAACAAGCAAAATTCGTTATAGCCACTTTCAAAGTTTATCATCAGCCGGATGTGATAAATGGTTCTTGAAACTAATTTATTTACAATACCTAAGTATTGTGCAGCATTCTGCAGCTAATCCAGACGCTATGGCGCAATCTTTAAAATTTTTGTTGTGGAAATCATATGCAAAGCTTTAGAATTTATAAACTAAATGCATAAAACAACACATAGCTGTACAATTCTATTTAGCAAGAGTATTATTTGGCTATAAAGTGAGAAAATAGACATCATTCTAATACTAAATCCCAGCTACATTTGTGGTATCAACTCCAAAGCACTGCAGCCTTTACCATATTTAAATTGTGAGTTTGTTGTGATTATATGAAGATCATTTGCCTTCTGACCTCTAAAACTCAGTAAGGTTTGGGACACCATTATAAAATAAAAAAGAAAAAAGAGTAAAGCAGAAGGGAAGAGTGAGGAAAGGAAAAAAAGGAGAGTATAGCCTAAATTTCTTTTGATATATACTCTCCATTTTTCTGTCCTGGCACAACTATCATAGACAGGAGGGCTGTGTGATAGTTACAACTTGAAGACCTGAGTTTTATATTAAATGTTCTCACCAAATATGGGACAAACATTTGGCAGGGCCAAGCTCTGGTAGAGGTCCCAATACACTGATATTTGTATGAGAATTCATATTTATTAGTGTAATAATCATGTAAGAGACAAATCAAGCTTATCTTAGAGTTAATTAAACTACTAACCATGAAAGGATTGACTGGTACTGACGCAGTTGTTGTACTCCATCCTCCGTTGAAGAAAGGGTTTTTATTAGCAAACAGGTCATTGGTCACTGGACTTTGGAATGGGTTCTTATTATTTACAAGTGTATTTTCCTCTGAAAAATAGATTAAACTTCATTAATTATGATCAAGTATTCATGATATTGCATTTATTCACAATCAATTGTGTGGCTACAGGAGTGAGTGTGCTTTCCAATGAAAGCACATTTCTGTTATAATTCACAAATGTACTCAGTAGGTGGTACCTCTAAACTCTTCCTAATCAGTGGGACTGATTGTGATGATTTTTGTGTTCAAGTGGAATCAAGAATGGTTTAGATTATTAATTGATGTAGGTAGCTAGATCAATCTAAACCATTTGGGTTCCAGAATTTAGGTGAAATTATTTCTGGGTGTGTACAAGTGGGTTCCGGAATGGTTTAGGATCAAATTTGAACAAGGTAGATGGTGCTGCAATTACCCTTCCGGGATTTAGGTGGGGTTATTTTTTGTGTGTTTGAATGGATTTGAGAATGGTTTAGGTTAACAATTGATTCCAGCAGATGGTATTGCAATCGGCTTCAAGATTTATATTTTTTAAAACACAACAATGTCTGCCGGGTACAGCTAGTAAATAAATAAAATTTTGTGTGATATCATTACATATTTGATATAAAAAATTACATATTAAATAAAATAAAAGTTAAATTGAACAAGAATTAATAAAATGAATTTGATTCTAATCGGTAAACAGTTTAAAACTAAACAAACAAACAAAAAAAACACCTGTTTATTACTAATTTTAGACTGTTTATTAATTATAATAAGTTATATCTTATAACTTACCCATGTGTTTCATATTTTGCTGTCTTAGTGCAAGGTCCAAATCTGCTAATGCTGCATAACGATCATCTGCAAAACAAACCATTGCAAACATAAATAACTCATTTCCTGTTTATAATCAAATAGTTTATCAATTAAAGTAAAATAATACATGGATTTAATTAAATTTGTATGATTATTCCTTTATACTAACTTGATGTAGAAGTTGAATTACTGTAAGCATTAAACCCTGAAGTTGTTGTCATGGATGATGTTGGTGTAAAGTTGTTGTTCATGTTGTTATTACACTGACTACTGTTATAAATATTTGCTGTTGAAAAGTCCACTGGGAAACTGCAAACATAATATTATTTTAGGTAATGATAATGTTGGTATACCACATTATGTAACTTATAAGTTAGCTTGCTTGAGAGAGTTGACTTTTAGCTATAAGACATTCTAGCTATTCAAGATATCTACATTATTTATAGTCTCTTTTGATCTAATAATTCTAGCTTCAAATACCCAAATTAGTTTATTCAGCAAATTTATATTAATGTATAACGAATGTACTTTAGTGGAAACACTTACTCAGGTACTGTTGGTGGTATGGTGACTGCTGGGGGTGTTAAAGTTGCATTATTAATAAGAGGCTGCGCCAAACTTGTCACAGGTCTGGCCAGCCTGTGGGTGACTTCATTAGTTGAAGACATTAACGTGTTTACTACTTTTCCTTGGCTAACCGTCGCGTTGTTGTTCACTGTAGCTTTAGGCGGTTGAGGCGAAATTGTTATCAAAGGCGAAACACTCGTACTACTTCCGGTCTTCGTCTTTGCTTTGTTTTTAAGTGAAGAGTTCCCGTTCACAGTGGGATTACTAACCGGTGAGTCCAAATAATAACGCTTCTTTTCATATTTATCCGACATAAAATCTTTGACGCTTTGTTCGTCAGTAAAATTCACACTTTCACCCTCGTAAAGGCCTAGCCAAACGCGCCTACAGTAATCGTTTCCTCTGGTTTTTACGAATTCTAATTCTTCTGGAGTGAATGTAGCCAAGGATATGGACTTCACACGGTGAGGTGGAGTGAGGCCGCGTCTGTAATAGAAAACCTATCTGTTTTTTTATCTCTTTCCCAGACAAAAGGAATAATAACATAAAATAATACTTACAGCATTCCCGAACATTTTGAACAGACGAAAGAACCAATTGTTGTATTTACATATGTAGGACCTCTTTGGTTGCAATCCAAGCAATATTTATTCCCATTTAAAGAAATAAGTTCACGTAAAATTTCTAAATTTTTGTCGTCTTGCTTGCGACGATTTGCAGCCATTTTTGAAGAATCAAAAATTAAATCCATAGATAATACAATATAAATATATAAAAATATAGCAATGACAGAACGTTTGAGCTTGTCATAGGTCTGTTATGCCGGCTGTACACTCTCGTCGAGGACGCTGAGGCAGGGCGAGCAAGAGTGTGTAGGGTACACTCACTTATTACATTACAACACATTACAGTAAATACAGTTATGTATGCACTTACAGTGTCCTATTTCGATGCATCGTGAGCATCCACCATGTTAGTTTACGTAATTATAATAACTGATAGCGCATAGGGTAATAGCTGCCGTAACTTGTAACGCGTCCATTTTTGTGGTCGTCGCAATGCATATTGAATAAACGAGAGTGTATAGGGTCGCGCTCTTGAGTGAGAGTGTACATCCGGCGTTAAACCTGCACTACAATCGCATAGTTTTCGTGAGAATTTCCCGCGTTCTCAGCTCCATTGTTCTGGCGGACATCATCGCGAGAAAAGGATATTCACATTATCAGTTTCTCGCTTTCTCTTGAGAATGTGGACAAACTCATACACAAAGCGATATTAGTAATTTAAATATTATTTTTTTCCAAACGCCAAACTAATTTAGTTTTTATATAAACCGTAATGTCGTATTACTGAGCCCATACACGGACTTGCATTGTAGGTTTGCAGAGTACGCGGGGTTTGCAGGACGTCCTGCGTGGCTGACTGTGAACGGTGGGCGGAGCTCGCAGTCCTTGGCAGGCATCCTGCTCGGTGTTGCAGGCTGCAAGTCAGCTGCAACATTTACGATCCTTTATCCTACGGCTACGCGGCGGACTGTAATGTAGACCTGTGTGTAGGCCCGTAAGTCGATTTGTTTTTAATTTTAGTGTTGTTACTATTCAGTTATTAAATCCTACGGCTACGCGGCGGACTGTAATGTAGACCTGTGTGTAGGCCCGTAAGTCGATTTGTTTTTAATTTTAGTGTTGTTACTATTCAGTTATTAAACTAGGGTTGCTGGATATATCACTTTATAGCTATAAGAACACCCATTGTGCATAGTGAGACATAGTTATAGTCTAAAGTTCTTTTTTTATTGGTGCACAATAAAGAGTTATTCATCAATTAAAATTCATTAACTCACATCAATTTCAATAACAAAATACATAGTATATATTTATTGTATACTAGCTGTGGCCGTGACTTCATCTGCGTAATTTTTTTTTCGCAGGACCCTTATTTTAAAAGTAGCCTAAATTATTCTAAATATAAATTCTCTGCCACTGAAAGTTATGTCAAAATTGATCCAGCCATTTCAGAGATTAGTGGGAAAAAATGTTATTATTTTTTATGTTGAACCGGCCATTAGTGTCCTAGTACTAGAACTGTATTTAAGATATGTATTGTCATTTGCCATCTGTTATATCTATAAATGTGTACTGTCATACGTTCGAAAACGCAAATTGAAATAAAAACCGGCGAACATCATTGAAAGGGGGAAATTTTCGATAATACTAGTTTGCTTTTGTATATTTTGCCAATGTTTTTTGATAATAATTTATATAATATTTGAACATTTAATAAAATATGTAACAAACTACAACTTTTCTCGTTTTATATAGGTTAAAATAATTCAAGATTTTCGGATCGAAAACTTTGAAATATTTTATTTATTTCGATTAATAAAAGTGATATTTTTCTAGAAGACAAACTTAAAATGCAGACATACAAACATATTATCACGCCAGTTTCACATGCGGGTAGGCAAAGACTATAGATCTCCACTTGCGACGAAACTGACAATCAAAGAGTATATTGAATATATGGAGACTGACAATGACAAACAACTTTTGCTTCATCTACTTTCATTAACTCAGCTTTTCTGCTATATAATGCCATCATCCGCAGCCATTTTGACTATGCCTGTTTCATATTGGAACCATGCAATAAATCCGCTCTCATGAAACTGGAACGCATACAAGCCAAATGCCTTAGAATCATCACAGGCGCAATGAAATCTTCGCCAACAAATGCTCTCCAGGTTGAGTGTGTAGACCCCCCTCTTGCTCTTCGCAGGCAGCTTCTGTCAGATAGATTCTTTTATAAAGTGATAGAGCTCTCAGATCATCCCCTTCTAGGTATCTTAGACCAACTTTTTCAAATCTCGTTCACGTCTAGTTATTGGACTCACAAGTGTCTACCACTTCTTATAAATTCGTATAAGAAACTAGTAGATCTCCGTACTGGCATTTCCCAAAATTATACAAATCCTATTTTTGAATGTAGCTTTGAAAGTCTTATTTATAAACCTAATGTAATTCTAAATCTAGATATTCACAAAAATTCCCCAAATGCTAATCAATTGTTTTGTAAAATTACACAAGATCGTTGGCCAGACCACCTTCAGTTTTTCACCGATGCATCAAGGCTATCTGAAAATGGTCCTGTTGGTTCAGCTATTTGGATTCCCAAATACAAAATTATTTTGAATTTCAAAATTCCTCCTCCTAGCTCTGTTTTCACTGGTGAATCTATCGCTATTCTAGAAGCTATCCTTTATATTGAATCCCATAACATAAGTAAATCTATCATTTTTACCGATTCCTTAAGTTCCCTTCAGGACATCACAAAATTACCATTACATGCTAAACATAACTTTGTCATCTCTCTAAAAATAAGGGAAGCCCTCTTTCGTTGTCACTCCTCTGGTTTAGATATAGTACTTGCCTGGATCCCAGGTCACTGTGGAATTGGTGGAAATGAGATTGCCGACTGTTGCGCCAAGGAAGCTGTCTGTTCGGGCACTAACAAATATAATAAATGCTTTCCCCGCGATTTACGCTCCCTCGCGCGGCCCCAGATGTTTGAGACTTGGAATGGTATCTGGCAACAGTCCCGCCTGAATGTTGGCAGATACTATGGTAGTTTGCAACCAACATTGCGTCCCAAACCTTGGTTCTTCAAGTATAGAAACCTACCCAAGAAAGTTGTATCAACTATAATTCGGTTGCGTCTTGGCCACTGTTGCTCTCCTGTATTTCTTGCAAAATTAAGAATTCGCGATAATTCTCTCTGTGAGTGTGGTTTAGCCGAGGGTTCTGTCCATCACATTTTTTTTGAATGCTCCAAAATAGTTTCTCCTCTCTACAGTATATTACACAAAGATTTTCCCCGACCGGTCAATGTGGACTTTCTCCTTACCCTAGCTGATAGTAGGCATGTACATATATTATCAAAATTTTTAACAATAAATAACATATATCTATAATGTAGTTAGTCTAATAATCTATGTTTTGTGTTGTCCTCAGGATTCCAGAAAGTGGTTTGGAAGATCACCGACCAAATTTTTTTTGTTATTTTTTGTATTTATACTCTTATATGCACCTGACATTTTACCACTTACTGTGACATTGGCGAAATCAATGCAAACTGCGTTGGAGCCATAATCCCTTAAAGAAGAAGAAGAAGAACTCAGCTTTTTATCTGACCTCGTTTTAACACTTCTCTTATTTGATTAAGTGTACTTCGTGATCTACCAGTACCAACTCTACCATTCACAGTACTAACATACATTTGTTTTGTGATTGTATATCCATCCGCCCTCTTCAACGTCTTCTTCTTCTTCAACGTTCCCTTATTAAGATCAATGATGTTTACACAAAATACATAGACAAGAAAATAAACTTTTGTTATATTTTAAGGCATTTTAATAATTTATGGATGGGTTAGGTCTGAACGGGTAATATTTTTTCATAGAAACATGTTTATTACGATACTGATATGTGCTAATACAGGTCCAACTTACGTTTGTTAGCTATCAAGATTTTAAAAGATATTCAATTACAACCATTCCATTTTTAACCGATTTCTCTTGTTATTTGATTAAATAAATTGACGATGTGATGGTTATTATCCCTAAATCGTAGTAATGAGAACTGTCAAATAGGGGTGCAACATCGCTCATGAAAAACATCGAGGCTAGGATATCTATGTTTTCAAAAGTGAAACATCGATGTTAAAACTATCGACGTTTATGAACGATATATCGATGTTTATGAACGATGTTTTTTATCACTGTTTACATAAACTTTTGACGTTTGTTCCTGCGATGCGAATGAATCATCGTTTTTTTAACATCGATGCATCGCCCAAACCACTTTAGCAAACCTTTCTTAATTCTTGCTTTCAATAACATCATCCTTTTACACCACTGTCAGTCCATCTTTCAAAGAAATACCACATTTACTTCTCAATGCTCTAATTCCTACTAAATACTATTGTAGCCGCAGACGTCCGATCGCCACGGCGGACGCTCACAAACTGTTGCGGACAGAATCACTCCACTGACGTCACCCCCGTAAAGCCCGTGCGACCACGCCCCGCCTACCGCGGGGACATAGCTCGCTCCGTTAGCTGCTAAGCGTCTGCATTTTTGTAGTACTTTAGTAAGCGCGGAGCGAGCCTACATCATGCATTCCTGAACTGCAATTCAAACACACAACATTGTTTCACTTCTACCTGAAGACCTCTAAAGTGGTGACCCCGCAAGAAAACCACCTTCTGAAGAAAGGATCATCTCGAAACAAAATTCCTGCAGCATAGAAAACTCTGCTCGTCTGTTTAGCCGATCAAGCTCAGATAATATGGAAGATTGCAGTAAAGCAGCAGCAGCCAGCCATGAACTGAAGGAAGTATCCGGCCTCGCTTTGACACCAAGAATTCCACCACTCTGGCGCGACAGATTAAGACTATGGTTTGTCCAGTTTGAAGCCATCGTCTCGGCACAGAAAAAAGGCGACAAGGCGATGTATGAACTCGTCGTTGGACAACTGGAACGACAGGATATCGACGAAATAAGTGACATTTTACTAAACCCACCCGCTGACAACAAATACGACACCATCAAGAAGAGACTCCTCAACGTATACGAAGAATCTGAACAGAGGCAACTACAGCGACTAATCTCTGAAGTGGAACTTGGAGAATTGAAGCCATCACAATTACTAAGGCGTATGCAACATCTAGCTGGCAACAAAGTGTCTGAAACAGTGCTCCGCCTAATGTGGATCAGTCACCTGCCACCAGCAGCCCGTGCAGTACTGGCCATCAGTGAAAATATTGCCAAGCAGTCTCAACTTAGTGAGCTTGCGTTGGTGGCCGACAAAGTCGTCGAAAACTCCACACCAACAAACCCGATCTTCGCAGTCACTACAAGAGCGACGTCACCGCCACAGCCACAATCACCTACAAATGCATTCAGCGAGCTTCACTCAAAAATCGACTGCCTCACCCAAGAAATAGCTGAGCTGAAGACTAATCAACACCGAACGAGACCTTTCTATCGTAACTCATCAAGATCACGTTCCCGAGAGCGATACAATCAGAACCATCCCAGCCAAACTATCTGCTATTATCATCGTAGATTTGGAAATGCAGCCAGAAAATGCACACATCCCTGCAATTACCAGAAACCGGCGGAAAACTAAGCACAGCGTTGGATGCGGCGGAATCCGACGCCCACATTACTTCTCACCGCCTATTCGTCTATGACCGCAAATCACGGCTATCTTTTCTCATCGATACCGGTGCAAACGTATCGGTACTACCGCGGTTCGGCAACATCAAAGCCAAGCCTACGAACTTTTCACTATATGCCGCCAACAACACAGTCATTCCAACATATGGCGAAAAGACATTGGAGCTGGATTTGAAACTGCGTCGGCCTTACAAGTGGAAATTTATCATCGCAGCAGTGAGCAAGCCCATTATCGGAGCCGATTTTTTGAAGCACCACAAGCTACTCGTTGATGTTGCAAGCCGATGCCTTATTGATAAGGTGACAAACCTCTCAGTACAGGCACCAATAGTCAACGCAACGGAACCCACAATACGCAGCATCGACGTGGAACAAAAATACCATCGCATACTAGCCGCTTTCCCCGACATTACTCGCCCATCGTGCTTCAAAGAAACACCAAAACACAATGTTGAACACTACATAGAAACGAATGGCCCACCACTTCACTGCCGCACTCGTCCACTCGCACCGCACCGCTACATGGCCGTCAAAAAAGAATTTGAAGATATGATGCAGCAAGGCCTATGTCGTCCCAGCAAGAGTCCATGGTCAAGCCCACTACACGTGGTACCTAAGAAAAATGGGGATTTACGTGTATGCGGCGACTACAGACGTCTCAACACAGTTACTATAGACGACCGATACCCCGTACCACGACTTAAAGATTTCACGTACTTATTACACGGGAAGAAAATCTTCAGCACACTCGACCTAAACAGAGCCTACAATCAGCTACCAGTCCAAGAAGCTGACATACAAAAGACTGCCATCACAACACCATTCGGACTTTTCGAATTTCCCAGAATGGTACCAGGGCTCAAAAACGCAGGCCAAACTTTCCAACGATTTATCCACCAAGTTCTCAATGGACTCGATTTTGCATTCCCGTTCATCGATGACGTCATCATTGGATCAGAAAATGAAGAACAACATGAACACCATTTGAAAACAGTCCTACAAAGACTTGACGCCTATGGTATAACCATCAATCCATCAAAATGCGTATTTGGAAAGAAAAATTTGACATTCCTGGGATATGACGTGTCAACCGAAGGTATAAAACCACCACAAGAAAAAGTTCAAGCCATTACTGACTACCCCCGGCCAGCAAACATCGAAGAGCTCCGTCGATTCCTCGGTATGATTAACTTTTACCGTGACTCCATACCGAAGGCCGCAGAACTCCAAATACCACTCAACACTTACCTACATAACTGCAAAAAGCGGGACAAAACGAAGATCGAGTGGACAAAAGAGGCCGAAGAAGCATTTGAAGCGTGTAAGGCCAGCATACAGACCGCAGCCTTACTCGCTCACCCATCACCATCAATGTCAGAACCAATGACGCTCATGTGCGATGCATCCAATACATGTGCCGGCGCCGTCCTTCAACAGAGCACTAACGGCAAGTGGACACCGCTAGGGTATTTTTCGAAGAAACTATCCGACGCCCAACAACGATACAGCACTTTCGATCGCGAACTACTTTCAATCTACATGGCCGTTAAACACTTCAGGAAGCTATTCGAAGGACGAACACTCATCATCTACACAGATCACAAACCACTCACATATGCCATTCACAAACCGCCATCCGACAGCGAGACCCAACGACGCGCCCGCCAGCTACTTTTCATTAGCGAGTTCACAACTGACATAAGACACGTAAGCGGCAAAAACAACCCCGTAGCCGACGCACTATCACGCATTGAAACAATCGACGTACCTACATTAATTAATTTTGAAGAACTCGCTAGCGCACAAGAAAAGGACACCTGCCTACCCCAGATCTGCAACAGCCAATCGTCCAACGTAAAAATCAAAAAGATCGTAATTCCCGGCTCGACAAAACCAATATACTGCGAAACATCAACAGCATACATCCGTCCTTATCTACCTGATGACTATCGTCGCATAGCATTCAACGCGCTGCATAATATTAGTCACCCTGGAATACGAACTACACGCAAGATGATACAACAGCAATACTTTTGGCCATCTATGAACACCGATATCGGAACATGGGCAAAAACATGCGTACCGTGCCAGCGCGCCAAAATACAACGACACACACACAGCGAACCCGCATCGTTCCCGCCAACCGAACGCTTTCAACATCTACACATAGATATAGTTGGACCGCTTACTACAACAGCGCAAGGACACAGATACCTACTCACGATGATCGACCGCGCGACTCGTTGGCCCGAAGCAATACCACTCAGTGAGATAACAGCGGAACAAGTTGCCAAGACGGTTTACGACCAATGGATAGCTCGTTTTGGTTGCCCTACAACTATTACCTCGGACCAGGGTCGACAATTTGAGAGCCAGCTATTTCAATCATTAACTAGACTACTAGGAATAGAGAAAACCAGAACGACCGCTTATCACCCACAAAGCAACGGAATAGTTGAACGATGGCACCGCACGCTTAAAACAGCACTAACCGCCCGTTTGCAAAACGGCGGAAAATGGACAGACGAACTGGCAACGGTGCTACTCGGCCTACGAAACGCTGTGCGTGAAGACACAAAAACGAGCGCCGCGCAGTTAACTTTTGGCACAGCCCTACGTGTTCCCGGAACCTTCATAACGCTTACCCAACCACAAAGTATACCACTACACGAAGATTTCGTTCATAAACTTCAAGCAACTATCAGAAGCCTAACTCCAACCACAGACACTACACACGAGAATAATCTGAAGACATTTGTACATCACGACCTAGCAACATGTGAAAACGTATTCGTCAGAGTCGACGCCGTGAAGAAACCACTTCAGCCTCCCTACGAAGGACCCTACCCAATCCTGGAACGAAATGATAAATTCTTCAAAATTAAGCTGCCTGGAAGAGAAACCAACGTCTCTATCGACCGTCTGAAGCCCGCCTACGTCCTGAAGCTGTGCACTACGCCAACTCACCCTGCAGTTGGAAACCAGAAGGATGCCTTAAAAAAGGCAGTTGGCAGTAAAGATCGTTGCGGAAACATGGTTGCCTTGAAAAAGGCAGTGTGTGACGACCATACGGACGCCTTGAAAAAGGCAGTTGGCACAGAAAATTTTCACACCCGCAGTGGACGTCGAGTCAAACCACCGGTACGCTTCGCTTGAGGGGGAGCCCTGTAGCCGCAGACGTCCGATCGCCACGGCGGACGCTCACAAACTGTTGCGGACAGAATCACTCCACTGACGTCACCCCCGTAAAGCCCGTGCGACCACGCCCCGCCTACCGCGGGGACATAGCTCGCTCCGTTAGCTGCTAAGCGTCTGCATTTTTGTAGTACTTTAGTAAGCGCGGAGCGAGCCTACATCATGCATTCCTGAACTGCAATTCAAACACACAACATTGTTTCACTTCTACCTGAAGACCTCTAAACTATGTTTATTCTATTTATATGTCTTTTGCCTTACCCAACATTCACTACCGTACTTACTATTCAACAGCGTGGGCACACACTAACACATCATTATCACCATTTCAAATAAATGTACTGCATCTAAGAAAAATGGTCATTTTTAATAGAAATGAAAGAAATAGGTATAATAATCGACTTTAACATTATAAGTTATTATTGGCAATAAGAAATATTTTGAAAAAATGCTACATTGGAAATGTATGTAGATCACAGATAGAGCGCAAGATGGCGCGTTATGACTACGTAAGATAAAACATCGTTCATAGAATATCGTTCTTAAACAACGATGTATCGTCGATGTTTTGGTTTCAACATCGATTTTTATGAATGATACATCGATGTTTTATTTCATCCCTACTGTCAAAAGAAATTAAGTAAACTGTCATACTGTCAAATCGGAGTATTTTGCGATGACTGTGAAGTGCGAAAGTTTAATTTTAAATAAATATTGTATGAAATAATTTAAGTATATTGTATAAATAAGTTACTTACCCTTGTATCTCAAATCAAAACTATTATTATTGACCTCCAAAGAAACTATAATCAGAGTTATCTATATTCGTGAATGGATCGAATCCATTGGGTTTTTATTTAATGAAAACTGTGTAGTAAAAATGTTTTATAACATTGCTTGAAGAAATAATATTATTACTGTTTATTTTTGTGTGGTGTTCTAAAGGTGTAAATATGACCTACTTACTACCTATCACATGCAGATTTTGCATGAATTCAGACTCCGAAATATTGTTGGATTTACATGAAATTGATTATGAAATGAATATTATAATGATATTAAATAACTTCAACCTCAAGGTTTGTATTTTATGAAATCATTACTTCTAAAATATTACTCTTTGTACTCAATCATTTTCTAAGTTAAAATTTAAAGCTATTATTATTTTAAAAAGCCATAAATAATTATTTTAAGGGCGGAATTTGCCATATTTATGAAAGTCAACTGGACACATCAAAATGATTACAATTTTTAAAACTATTACAAAGTCAGATAAAAATTTAAAATTAATTTATCATTTTCACTTACAACCTTTTAATTTTCATTACAGGTCAACCCAAATGATGGTCTTCCATCCTTGATTTGCAAGAATTGCATTGAAACTATCAAAACATTTTATAATTTTAAACAAAGATGTATAGAAGTTGAGAAAAATTTACGAATTATGATTTTCTCACCAAGCAGTCCTTTGCCACCAAATCCCCTAACATATGCATCCGAGATAGATACAGTTGTTAAATCTGACCAACCAGAAACTATACTGAGTTTAAATATAAATTATACTGAACAGAAACAAAGTAGTAATGATGTCACATCATTTCCAATTAAATTATCCACAAAACGAAAAAAGTATAACAAAATACCCAGAAAACACCAATGTGAAACTTGTGGTAAAATCTTTAAAGGGCTAAAAACTTTAAACAACCATATTTCAACACACTGTGGGTTTAAAAAGTTTTCATGTAATGTTTGTCTTAAAAATTTTGCAAGGAAAGAGAATTTAAATATTCATATGAGGTCTCACCTGGGTATAAGGCCATTTATATGTGATATCTGTGGCAAATCATCTACAAAACGCCAAGACTTGATAAGACATTTTAAGATACACAGTGAAGACAGAGATTATGTGTGTATGAGGTGCAATTGCACATTTAAGAGGTCAAGTGATGTAATCAGGCATATGAGAACACACACTGGAGAAAGACCATACAGTTGCAATGATTGTGATAAACATTATGCATCACATAGTGGACTTAAAAAACATTTAAAAGCTCATACTTATAATCTGTAAATTATAGTAATTAAATCCTTTACAGCTGTTTCCAATGAAAATAAAAATTGACATTCATTTTTGTTCACTCCTGTCATATTAGGTGATTACATCACAAACTATTAAGGAAAAGACTAGACATTGTATGTACCACAAGAGATATTAATTAATTTACTAAATTTACACCATTACATGTTGAAGGAAGATTTTAAATACGTAGTATCCATATTAGTTTGTGGATTTTAATGTGACCAAGTCAAAAATCAATTGTTTGTTGGTGTTGCCAACATTAGGTACTGGAATGAAAAACGAGGCAAATAATTTATTTTACAATAAACTCATATATTCTTTAATTTACTCAAATTTAAAAATGTTTTGGATATGTCACTTCCATTTTCTTTTTTATTTGCTATCCTCGAACCAAACTGTAATGCTCTCTTAGGTAATATTGCAACACCAGTCAGACCAAGATTTATAGCAACAAGCCTCAGTATCATTTTATCACCTATACCTGGACCCATACTATCACTGGGAAAACATCTGAAACAAAGTGTATAGCACGTTTATATATACATGTGATATGTGGATGTGTTATAAGTGTGATACACTTATTTATACATGTACATAATTGTTTTGTATATCAAATTGAACATACTTTAACCAGGGCTGCAAACTTAAAACAAATTGTGTAAAATCTTCATCTAAGTATGGCATTCTTGGTTGACGTCCATGATCACATATTACTCTATTATCCCGGGACAAGTTTCTAAAGGAAATTCTTTTCCAGTCCAACTGTAGCTCTATGCTGAGTCCTGACCAACCTTGTCGTCTAAAAGCATTTCTATGTCTTGTGTACCCACCAAATAGCTCATCAGCACCAGATCCAACTAGTAATATCTGAAAGTTCCAATAGCTTCAATATTTTTCTTATCACATAACGTAGGTATATATTAAAATATGACTCACTTTTAGAGTCAGTTTGGACTGCATATGCCTGTTTGTCTTAAGAATTAATAGAGTATCTATGAATTATGTATATGTATTATGCATGTGTCACTCAGAGGAAATGACCCAGAGGAACCAGAATAGCAGACCTAAAGTTAATTAACATTTAGGCATATTTTACAAAAGAAATTGAAATATGAATAGAGTGCTAAGAAAGCTGCTGTGATAGATCAGGGGCATTATGATTGCATGATATCGGAAAGGAAAATTGGAACTGAAAACTTTCAAATGATCTCACTATGCAGATTAGTGTTAAGATATCTCAAATGTTTTTAAGCAACTGTGCTTATGTATATATGTATTGCATAGCAAACTGGACATATACTGACATGTCCACACTGTTATACAGTACATATTTATATTCCAACTCAGCTCAGAATATGAATAATATTGCACAGATAATGACCAATCTTAATATAAATCTGCCCGATCAACACACCATAGCAATACCTAAACTATCAGGCAATTAATAAACTGGCAATAGATATTTAAAAAAAATAAATTAACTTACCCTGCAAGTTGATGATTCTATATCATCTTGACCTCTAGCAGCAAACCACAACGCTGAACCAAGACTTTCATCCAATATAGTTTTTCTTGGATAAACCAAATCTCCAATAATTAAGCTTTGAAATTCTTCTAATTCATGCTTTGATACATTCACTTCTTTAAACACCCAGTTCCTGAATTTTTAAATTAGTTATTTTAACAATTCATTTGTGTAGTTCACACCAAAATTTAGGTTTTCTAGATGAGATGCAGAATGCTAGACACTATATTAAAAACCTTATCTGTTTAACAGTGGCTACTGAGGTCACACTAGGCTATTTAAAATTAACTGATAATATAGATTTTAGCAAGAAGGAAATAGGAAGAAAATATATCTTGCACTTTAGTGTTATTTAAAATACATGGCCATAATTTTGTCAATAATATAACATTAAGCAGTAATTATATATTTGTGCTGAAGTATTTAGTAAAATTTGACTTTTTAAATTAACAAGAAGTTAATTGTATACTAAGTCAAATATCTGCAATTTGGATAAAAATGTGGTGAGATAGTTAAATCTGCGCTTGGTACCAATACCAATTTAATTGAAAATTATTTTTTATCTTACACAGAGTGACAATTCTTGATCAATTATGTGAAGCCATATTTAGAAAGGAAGACATTAACTAAACATATATTATACCTGTTTGGTCGTAACCTTTTCAGCTCTGCAAATGATTGTTTTCCAGTAATTCTATCTGGTACATTATAGTTAGATATTCTGTTTCTATCAAATGCAACATTAATAAGATCTATACTCTGGATTTGTGGAATAAATTTATCAGCCAACAAAGCTAGAACTGTGCAATCAAGGCCTCCAGAAAATAACACTCCGACTGTGCAATGATTACAATTTTTTTCTTCAATTTTCAAACACAGTTTACACTTATTTTGCTGTCTTTCTATACGAATTTGTGTACTGTTCTCTAATAAACTTGTTAGTTTCAAGACAGTTTCCTTAATAACTGCATGATCTAAAAGCCTGCTTGCTAATGTGAGTTTACATTTTGTCTCTCTTGATATATTGTCAATGTAATCAATAATAGGATCCTGGTAAATATTTTGAATTGGTTGATTAGTTACAATTAAAATTACTTAACAATATAAAAGAAATTCTTGGAGATAACTCACATTTTCATTGAATTCACATTGAGTTTCATAGTCAAAATGGAACTCATTATCTGATAGACTTTGCTGAGTTTGTAACTTCGACCACCAATGATCTATATGGAATTCTTCTTTTAAAGCTGTATTTTCCCATGGGATACATTTTATTCTATTACTTTTCAAGTTCCAAATATTTATATGTGTAGCGGGCACTTCAATACACATATATTCTCTACCTTAAATCATCAAATATTATTTAATTTTCAAGTAAAATAGAAAAATACATCAGAAAATTATTATTTACCTAGAACACTACTTATTACAAAAGTGTTCAGTGATTTGTGAAACAGTAAAGATGTCCTCCCAATTTTATCCCTTGCAAAATACAGATCATGTGTAGATTTGTTGTAGTAGACTAAACTGAATGGTCCTTTTAAAGTATTTGATATTTTGACTATATCTTCTGCACAATTCTGAAACAAGACATTAAAATGACTGATAGTATTTTATTAAATTGAAAAATATTAAGTGAATTATTATAATTAAAACATAATTACATTATTTTCACTGATTGTTTTCATAATTATTGATGTGTCACTGACTGAACTCTTCCAGGACTTCTCAAATATATCCCCATTGTATAACAGCACACCATGATCATTATTAACTGGCTGTTTTGTGATTTCTGTACCTTGCATCCATAAGACAGCGCCAAAGAAGGAAACAGTCATACCAAAGCCAGTATTAACATCAACTCTATTGAAATAGTCTGGTCCTCTGTTCTTTATACATTGTAAAAGATTCGCATCCTGCACATATTTTAAACAATTATTTGCAAATTCAAACCTTTTACTACAGTTAGTAGATACTAGTTCATAAAATCAAGACTAACGGATTAAATACCTGTAAAACACAACTATCAGAAGAACTTATCTCACATATAATTCCACACATTTTGTAATATACGACCTATCTGTATCGCAGAACACAACTACACAAGTACTCTCTAACGATCTTATCTTCTATTTCTTCTTTCTTCTATTAATTCCGAATCCGATATGAATTATGATATACATATACACTACATCACTACTCTTTTTTTATTTTTATTAATTTATTCATGACCATAGAATCAAAGTCTTTCAGTCGGAAACATGTTAATTAATAGGTCTTCGTATAGTAGCGCAGTTGTATTGCAGTCTACAACCGACGCCATTCAATGGAGTTCTTGTGAAAACTCGAAAGATCACATCTGACTATACAGTTCACATTTCTCACAAAAATACATAATTTCTACTCAAAAACTATCAATATCCTGCAACTATTGTTCATTTTAGATTAATTATACACATTTTTAGAAAATAAAACTGCACAGCACAACGTCTCCTTTCAGTTCCCGCCAAAAACTCTCCATCACTACTCACTACATCAGGGTTTCCAGATTGAATTTACGAAAAGTCCCTATGGGTGAAAAGTTTGTACAAAACGATACTGTTTCAGAAATTGCCCCCCATTAGCTCATTAAATATAAACGTCCTAGATAAGGCATGTACTGCACAAAAAAGTGTACTATAATTAGTGCACTTGCTGCCGACTCATATTAGTGTCGGTAAGTGTAACACTTTTCCCATGATTACCTTATGAAAACGTTAAATTAAATTTCGATAAATCAAAGGTTAATGAATTGATTGATGCTGTGAGGTGAAAGTGGGAGTATATCAAATATTTGGGGAATTTTCATGTTTTTTTTAAATTTGGATTTATTTACTTTGGATTACACGTAACGATTACCTACTACCCAGTATGAATCCATCGATTTGTTCTAAGTCCATTATTAAGACTAATTTCACTGAGTTTTTGAATCAACTTGACTGATGATTTCTTTTATTATTCCTTCTATCCATTTTAATGTTATATAAAATTATTAGACTAGGCATGTTTGCTTAAGAGTTTCTTGCGCCACTTCTTCACTTCTAGTCCTATCATGTTGCGAAGCGGTGGTAAATTAGATTAGGCTCCCATAGAGAAAATAAGAACCATAAACAAAATTAAAACCGAATAAATAAAATGAACAAGTTGGTGGTAGGCTAAATTAAACTTCAACAATACTCGTTGATACTTCACATCTTTGTCTTCCGTGATCATGGCCACTGAAAAGTGGACGAAACGTCGGAATAACAAAATTCAAATAAAGTAATAAAACTGTTAAAACGTAGATTTATTATGTATACAAGTCTCGAAATCTTAAAAGAATATCACGTCCCTCATTTTTCTCAAACAGTAAATTTTTTTCTCCAAAGTTCTTGAAAAAAATTCCTTCACAAAAATACCCCAACCGCATAATAATTCCCATTATATGGTAACAACCCCAATCTGGAGACCCTGACGCCTTTAGCCTGACACAAGCCTGACATTAACATAACAATCAGCCACTGAAGTATGAAACCTAATGCAATCAGCTGATAAAGTCCATTTCACGAAAGAAGTCCCGCAGACGCAGCGCTGTAGTCGCGCGACATAATGTTGCCAGAGTTAAATACGAGTAAATCAGGGGACATAGTTTATCGTTCATTTACTTTCATTTAATTAATTACTACGACTCGAATATTTAAAAGTGAAGGAGTTCTGTGAAGCGGAACACAAGAATCACGGTGTTCTAATACCAATAAACAATGTTCGCAAGAGAGGTGCCGCCATGACAGATAAATTTTGGGGATGCCATATACAGATTTTTCCCTATTGATTTCTTACAGAGATTGGCATTAAGTTTTTTTAATGCATGATTTTTATTAAGGTAAATTTAAAAGAAATTAACACAACAAAACAAAAAAATCGTAAAGTTATATTCAACAATAATGTAATTAAATACGAAAACAATCATTCAAACTTGTTCATTTTATTGCAGGTGTATCAGAGAAAACTCTAACGAGAGTTACAAAAGAAGGCGCAACAGCGACGAGTACTTCTAAAGTTATCGTCACCCCATGGAAGAGTCGCCCGCATGCCAAAAAGTTCGACTTGGATGGGTTTGATTTGTGCGCTATACGGAAAAAATTCACAGTTTTTATGTTGTGAGGTAGGAATTACCAACATTGGCTAAATTACGTGCAGCTTTAAGAGAAGATATAAATTTTGAAGGAAGCATCACAACATTGCACCGTATATTGCAAAGTATCGGTTTCAAGTATAAGCGATGCCAATCGAAACGTAAATTACTTATGGAACGTTATGATATTACCGCATGGCGTTCGAGATATTTGGAGAGAATCCGCAGAAATCGCAATGTGGAGAAAAAACCTGTAGTATATTTAGACGAGACCTATATACACAACACTTATCATACCAAAAGTTGCTGGCAAAGTGAGGAAAAGCCGGGGATGTTCGTGTCAGAGTCATCAGGGAGTCTTTGGATAATTGCTCATGGGGGAACTGAAAATGGTTTTGTTAATGGTGCATTGTTAATGTTCAAATCCCAATCCAAATCCTCAGATTACCACGATAACATGAACTCAACTAATTTTTTGAAATGGATGAGTGAAAAAGGCATTCCTAACCTACCTGAAAGGTCACTAGTGGTAATGGATAACGCTCCGTATCACTGCACTCAAATAAATAAAGCGCCTACAATGTCAAATATGAAACGTGACATGCAGGAATGGCTGCGAGAAAAGGGAGTATAGTTTGAAGATACTTGGACGAAATCTGTATTATTTGAATTAATTAAACAAAACAAAGGTCCGCCTACATATGCCGTGGATGCATTATTAAAATCTCACAACCATGAATTGCTAAAATTGCCGCCATACCACTGCGATCTCAATCCGATCGAAAAAATGTGGAGCCTTGTAAAGAGACGGGTAGCGGATAAAAACGTGGGCCAAGATCCAAAAGAAATTGTACGCCTAACAGAAGAGGATTTTGAGACTGTTACAGCGGAAGATTGGGCAGCTCAATGCAAACATGTACAGCATTTGGAGGAAGAATATTTAAAAAATGATGGTCTTATAGACGAAGAAATGGATCGATTTATTGTATCCACGGCTAGTGATAGTGAAACAGAATCGGATTCGGTTTCTATTCACTCTTCTGACAGTGATCATAGTATAACCGATCATAATTATTCAATAAAACTTTGAATAAAATTTTAAATGTTATTTCATTTTTCTAATTTAAAGTTGGTCGAACATCTTTATTTTATATTTTAGAAATTACAGGAAGATTTATTTTTCATTAAACCCATATTAAAAATACATTAAATTAAAAACATTTTATTTAACTTAATATCATTTCTCGACCTGCACTTTTTACAACTTTTGGCATCGTAAATAAACCTTATAACGCACTAATCAAATAATAAACTCACAAAATATCTACCACAACAAACGCACCTTGATAACATCGACAAACGACAACAAAGCCGATCTCCCCATCTGTCAAATTTAGTTCCACAATTTTCCGCGGGACTTCTTTCATGAAATGGACTTTACTAATAACTTTAAAAAAAATATTTATGGCTTTAGCTTCCAACACCTTAGGGGCCAATTCATTTAAGCCTGCATTGCGTTCTGCAACACCGAACCTTTTGAGTCCTGCTGAACAGCTGAACTCATCCGAAAAAAAATGTCATGAGACAAATAATGACAATATTGACAATACTGTTAGTGTCACGTCAGTCACGTCACGTCGCGTCCCGGTGTCTGATTATCCATTGATTGCTTTCTATTACAAATTTGACCCCAATATTTTATAAATAAACAATAAAAGACCCATCTTTTTTTGTTTCATTATTATCTTGAATCTTTCATGTAAATAATTTTTAATCTAAAATGACGTCTACCGAGAAAGACCCTGATAAACAGACGCACGAAGAAGACAACGGGAACACTGAAGAAAATGAAAAGTCTGCTCTCACTGAATATATCACTAATTTAGAAGTAAGAATCAAGCAAAAATCTGATTTACGTAATCAGAATTTGAACTGTGTGCGACCACCGGAAAATCATTTCTCGAAGTTGGACTCCGGTTTGAAGAAAAACACAACATTTGTCAAGAAATTGAAATCATTTAGTGCTTCACAAATAGATGCTCTTTTGAAAGATTTCAATGTGTTGAACCTAACAAAATACATTTCAGAAGTAGCTGCTGCGATTGCAGAAGCAAAATTAAAGATGTCAGATATTCCAGCAGCAATAACACTATGTTCCATTCTTCACCGGACCTATGCAGACTTTTCAGGAAACTTCTTTGAAAATTGGCAAAAAATTCTAACATTCAAGGCTACAGATAAAATAATAAACTCATCAAAATTACGAGTTGATATTAGATTTTATGCAGAATTAGTTGCAGTGGGTATATTTTCAAACAAGACTGGTTTACCTTTACTTGGGAATGTGCTGACAGTCCTTATAAATATGGATAAAGAAGAACATAATAACATACCTATTTTACTATCATTTTGTAAACATTGTGGAGAAGATTATGCTGGATTAATGCCAAAGAAGATAAGAGATGCTGCTGAGGTATAGTTATATTTATTACACTTAAATGAGTATATTTAATATTTGTTTACAGTTTAAGGGGGTGATAATATTTTATTATAATTATCAAAGGGAATTAATTTTGAAATGATTAAGTAATGGTAAATCAAATTATACCCTGGCATATATTAAGAATTGGTTTAGTTTTTAAAGTTTCAGATAGACATTAAAACTTTATTTAACCTGAATTTTACAATCTGTAGAATATTCCTCACATTCTAAAGCTACCATGGTTAATACAATAGTATATTATATATTATAATAATAATACATAAATGTCTTGTTCAAGGCAGCTTGACAGATTTAACAAGTTGGCTATCACAATATGTAGGTTTTATCAAAATGTTTTCCTTCGCCATTGTTAGCACGTATTAAATGTAACAATGTGCACATTAGGTAAGAAAACAGGGTACTTATGTATTAACACCACAGTAGTGGCTCATGCACTTTAGTTTAATGCCTAACCTAAGGGCAACTTATGCTGTGATGGTGTTATTATGTAAGTACTGAAAACTGCCTAAGAAGTGCATGCATTGTGGCCCGGATTCAAACTCTTTCACTTTGAGATGTGTACACTAGCCATTATGCTACCACAACAATACAATGGTTCTTTAGAATATATATTTTGTTTTTAATAACAATCTTGAGGGCCTTCTGAATGTTTCCCTCTATCCTAAATGGTGTTGTTTAAGAAAGGTGTCATAAAATTTTCATAACAATAGCAATGTTCCACTAGCATCCTTGGTAATAGTAACCTTTCACCAGGTTATCTCCATGCCCATTTGCTTGTACCAGGCTATGAAAAATATAGAACACTTTAATATTCACTAAAATGAATAATTAAAATATTACAATTTATAAAGAAACAATGGAAAAAGTAAGTGGTCTCATTCATAGAAATTTTCCTGCAGCCTTACCGATATAAATTTCTCTTTTCATAGTAGAATTCTTACACAGAAAATAATATTAAATAAATAAATTAGTTTTATTTTTAAAAGTACTTATACTCTGAATTTACTGAAAATCCTTTCACACCTTCATAAATAGGTAATAAACAAACAAGTCAATTCGTTTTACTATTTATATTTTGTTACTATGAGTGTGAACTTGATTGGATTAAACTTTTGTTTCAGAAAAATGATGTCATAGTGCCAAGAAACACATTTTTACCAGCTGAGAAGCAAGCTGTTGTAAGGACACTGCTTAAAGATTATTTCTTGTCTTTAACAAAGCACCTCTTAGCAGAAAGAGCACAACTGCAAGCTTTACATGCTGCTAATCAACGAACATTGCATACAAGAGGAGAATTATCACAAGAAAGAAAAGATCAACTGGAGCAGCATCAGGTACAATCTTTAACAGTACACATATATATATATATATACATAAATTATAATCTATACCTTGTTGAAAGTTTTATTAAAATAACGTTCTGTAATATTTTTAGTTAATTAATTATAAAGTCTTAAATAAATGTAGTACTAAGTAAATATGCAATCTAGTAAACTACAGCTACACTAATAATTGTTTCGCAGAATTAATTATGAATATTTTCTTTTAATTAACCTAGTTTTTATGGATTTGAAATGTTAATTGAATTATGAATTCTTATTTTGAAATAACATTTTTTTTATTAAGATATGAGCAATTTGAGAATCTCTTCCTTTGTCATGTCAATTAAAAAGTATTCTCATATTGTTGGTTAGTGAATTATATTGTTATCTATTATTGATCACATAGAATCACAAATCTTACTTATATCACTTTGCAATACAAGAACACCATTAAATGCAGCACAAAATAGTTTTTTAAAGAATGTTTAGACCAATCATTTCAAAAGTCCCTAATCACTTAATTTGTCTTTCTTATTTAATTGTTGTATTGTAAGGAAATCGAATAAGTTGCTACAAATCTATCTATCTATCTATATACCTAAATAAAAACAAATATTTGTATGTTTGTCCTCTACATTCCTAAACCATTGACCAGATTGTCATGATGTTTTGGTAGGGTTTTCTGAGGACACTCACTAGGGTTTCTGGTCCAAAAACAAAAGTGAAGAGATTTTTTTTATTGACATCTATGGAACACAGTGGTATGAACCATGAATGTAATATTAAAATATAGAGCTTGTTATTTTTGTTTAGTGATATCGGTAATTTTTAGGCTACATATGATAAACTACTAGTTGGTGCACAAAACTTTTCTGAAGTCTTAGGGGAAGAGTTAGGTGAGGCTGGAGAGCCCCCCACTCTGTCTTTGGTGGTGATTGAGACCCAGGGAACAGTGACCATTGGTGGAAATGAGGAGTTCAACATGCAAGCTGGCACAGACCCATGGCAGGATGAAGATACCAGGACGTTCTATACCTGCCTGCCTGACTTAAAAGTGTTCATGCCGAATTACCAATTAAAGGAGGTAATTTATTAAAAGAATGTGAATTATTTTGAAAAATATTAACTTCTTTGCTAGATTAAGGTTCCAAAGAGTGACCACTACTGCCACAATCACCACTAGTAACTACTACTGGTTTTCATACCACATTCTAGTTTATACTAATATCAATAAGAGGAAGGATTCATATTTTTCTAACAAATAAACTGAAACAAGACTAGTAGACCAAATATCTTATATATAAAATTTTGTGTCGCGGTGTTTGTAGTTAAACTCCTCCGAAACGACTTGACCGATTCTCATGAAATTTTGTGTACATATTGGGTAGGTCTGAGAATCGGAAAAAAAAATTTTTTATCCCCATAAATGTTAAGGGGTAGTCCTCCCCTATTTTTTTTTAAAATTTTTAATTTTTTTTTTTTTATGATAATTATATATTTTATTTGTTAATTATAAACTTTAATGCTGTCGGCATATCGATTGAAGCATTTCCGGGCGGGACGACATCTGCCGGGACAGCTAGTATACATGTATTTTGGTATACATGTATACTAGCTGACTTTAGTTAGTATACATGGTTTTGTTTGATATATATGTCTATCCCAAAATGTTTGAAAAATAAATGTCCACTCTTGTGAAGATGGTATGGGGCCCCGTGTATTGATGTAATAGTAACTATGTATTCTATTACAACTCAACCAGATGCACAATCATCACACACTAAGTTAATAAGTAGGACAGAACGTAATATTCAAGACTAAAGATTAATTGGTTTCAATAAAATATGTCTTGATTTTTTTTTAGATGCATATTCACCATTTCCAATTCACTTTACTGAGTGTAGTCACTTGTGCTTGCATGCTCATTGACATGCTCTTGACTGATTTAATTATTCTTCCATGTAAATTACAGTCAGTGTCACATTAAATCCACACTAATATAAAACTTTTATTTATCAAGATGCTAATCCAAGGAACCACCCAATTTTTATTTAATAGAAATCTTGCATTATTTTTTAGTATTTGGTACAAAACGATAATTGCTGTATTTTCAGGCAGTAAAAAGCAAAACTGAAACAGTGACAGAGGAGATGCTAGATGAAGATCTTAAAGAAGATGACTTGAGTGATAGTGAAGAACCACCAACAGTACCAGATGTGGAGCAGGAGGAAGCTCAGCCATCTAATGTATCTAACAAGTGTGTATCATCAATTATCCATCCAATTAACACAGTTATTGGGTCATCAGACCAATCATAATTGCATTAATTATTTATTATTACAAAAACAAGTATTATTACAGTTATTAGATTTTATAGAGTATGTAGGCAATTTATGTAGGGTTATTAAGACTCACAGAACATAGTCTACATATTCACTTTGTGAATTTCTATTATGAATAATATAGCTACCACACGACTTGTGTAAACTTCCATATCACCCTTGAACTGTCATATTTTAAGTGTTAAAAATTTATTTAAGGAACATACATTTCTTGCCGATGGGTACAAACCAAATGCTGTGAAGAAGAAACTGACTAATGACATACTTTGTGAAATAGTCATTTTCACAATGTGTATTTATTTTTTTATGTGGCCTGTTTGTGGATTTAGCCAGTGTTAAGTATTATTAAATCTTCAAAATTGTGAGTAATCTTCAAAAAAATAGGCACCATATGAAAGTCGAACAGAGATACACTCAAGTTTTGCTTAAATACATCAATATGCAACGTCGAGCGTCGTCAACAAATCGTACGTACGTTCTAGGTCTCAGCCTTTTCTACTCAAAAGCGCGGGGCACATGGGAGGAGGGTGGTTTTAGCGGGTATTGGGTGCTGCCCGTGCAGCTTCTCTGACTCACCACACATGCTGGTCAATACTGCGGGCAGGTTACGACGAGAAATCGAGTAACCCCCTTGCATGCGACACCGGTCTATTCCCTTGCAAAGGGCCCAGTATTGTTCGTAAACAGAATTTCCCCCGCCTTAAAAATAAAGGATTTTGCGCTTACCGGCGAACTTTAGCGAGTCGGCATTTTATCAGTCTGGAGGGCGTCTATCGAGATGCGATCTCCTCTCCAGGACTCGTCTGCTTCATCGGTTATCGATCCTGCGACAGACATGGCCAGCCTACTGCCACTTCAACTTTCCAATTTTACGAGCTTTGTCAGTTAATTTAGTTCTGTTAAGGAAATCCTCAATTCTAATGCTATAAGAAGAAAGAGAAATATCCAACATAGCTCGTTCGATAGCCCGCTGAGCGACTTTGAATTTGTGCTTCAGTCCTGCCGTCAGTGTCCACGTCTCCGCCCCATAGGTGAGGACAGGGATGACGCACTGTTGGAAAACTTTCTTCTTCAGGCATTGTGGGATGGTTGACGAAAAGACTGGCAAGGTTTACCGAATGCTGCCCAGCTAAATCCTCCTATTGGCTTCTCCCTCAAAGTTGTGTCCGCATACCTATATTTTCTGTCCAAGATAGTTCTATATTATGCAACAACCATCTGGTATTACGTGAGATTTTATTGATATACCTCAACATTTTATTCATTCTTTTAAATTCTGCATTGTTTCCAGATACGCCTTAGATGCATTCTTAAATGAGCTACCAAACTGCATTAACAGAGAGTTAATAGACAATGCTGCTGTTGACTTTGTACTTAATCTCAACACAAAGAATAATAGAAAGAAATTAACCAGAGTCCTATTTAGCGTTGCTCGAACGCGTCTAGACTTGCTGCCTTTCTATGCACGATTCGCAGCCATATTGTATCCAGTACTGCCCGATGTTTGCCTGGAATTATGTCAGATGTTGAAGCAAGATTTTAAATATCATGTTAGGAAAAAGGATCAGATAAATATTGAGTCCAAGGTTTGTTTTAAGTATTGTGTTTTGCCTTTTTTACACAAACAACACACAAGTAGGCATCCTTTCTAGTAAAACATTTGAAACCGTTTTTTCGATGGTTGCTAGGATGGCTTAGGTAGCTAAAACTTAACTGAACTTTATTAAATCTTTTGAATCGTTATTTATGCTATAATACTTGCGAAATAAGTGTGATCTATAATTTTATTCAATTCTAAACATGCCATGTCTGTACAATGTAGTTATTTAAAAAAAAAATAAGTGGAATAGACTGTATAAATTATGGAGACCATGATGCATTTTTTAAGTCTGTTCGATATTCACATAAACTACTGGGCCGATTTCGATGCGGTTTTCGCTTATCGACCGCCAAATTCTTATACTTAAAATTTGCGCTACTTGTTGTCCTGGGAATCCCGTTGATTTTTTCTGGGAAAGACTTAAAATAGCCAGATTAAAAAACAGTTGAAATTCCAATATGATTTTTTCACTGATCGGTAGCAAATTTTTATATAATAAAATGTGAGACATGTTTATTACGAGAATCCGGACCGTGGGAATTTTCCTATGAGTGTTTTGAAGTTGTTTGGGTGCATAAAAATTAGCCTATTCACAGTATTAGATACAGTTGTCACTAACACGATAGCCTACACTATACAAGGAATCCCGCGGGAATTTTAAGTCGAGTTTGGACAAAGTCGCTGGCGTATCCCAGTATATAATAATAATAATAAGTGATCTTTGATTTTTTCGTTGTTACTGTTAAAATTTTAGTCAGAGCAAAATTTCTGATTATTTTTTATAATTAATGTATTGTAGATAAAAGTCGTAAGATTTATTGGTGAATTGGTGAAATTCAATCTATACTCGAAAATGGAGGCATTGTACTGTTTGAAAGTGTTGTTGCATGATTTTAAACATCACCACATCGAAATGGCGTGCAATCTGCTGGAAACGTGCGGCCGATATTTGTATTGCAATCCTGACACACATCAAAGGACCATGATATATTTGCAGCAAATGATGAGAAAGAAGGTATGGGTAATATTATAAATCTTTATAAGTTTGAATGGAAGTAATTAAAAATTATTAGAAATGATCCATACTAATTAAATAATGTGCAACTTTATGTGGATATTTGTTTCTACTTGATGGCCTCAGAAATAAACTGAAAATCCTTATATTTTATTTATACATCTCTTTGATAATGGCGTAGAATATAACGTACAATTTCTATATCAGAAGTGAGATATCCACAGATCACAGACCTAAAGTTTAGGCATACATCACTACTTCATAAGTTTAATATCAAAAATTGCACCACTTATTTGGACCACATATTATATTGACATGTTTCAGGCAGCTTTAAAAACTTAAATGTGGTCTCATTATTATGATGCTTGATGATTTGACATATTCGTAACATCATACTTTAAAAAATTGTGCACTTTTGGCCTGTAAAGGATTTATTCGAACTAAAATTGTCTTATTTTTCAGACTGTATCAGCTTTAGACTCGAGATATGTGACACAAATAGAAAACGCTTTTTATTATGTCTGTCCACCTGAAACACCAGCTCAACCCAAAGAAGAGGAGCCACCAATGCATCAATTCATTAGGAAAATACTCCATGAGGACCTACAAAAGAGCAATGAGGAGAAGATATTGAGGCTGATGCGGAAATTAAATTGGGATGATCCTGAAATATCTTCTGTGGCTATACAACATTTAGCAGGAGGATGGAGAGTTAGAGCAAGTGCTAGAAGAGCCTTAGCACGTTTAACTGCAGAATTAGCAGTATGGCAAGAAGCCATTGCTCCAGCTGTAGTTGACACCATTCTAGAAGAAATTCGAGTGACTATGGAAGACCCACACCCAAGATACAATCAAAGAAGAATTGCCACAGTCAGATATCTTGGAGAGCTTTACAATTATAAACTGCTAGATTCGAGGGATGTATTTACTGTGCTTTATTCATTCATAACCTTTGGTGTTACAAATGACCACTCTAATGTTTCACCATTAGATCCCCCAGATAACGTGTTTAGGATTCGCTTAGTTTGTGCATTGCTTGAGACTTGTGGGGCATATTTCAATAGTGGTTCAAGTAAAAAAAGGCTTGATTACTTTTTAATTTTCTTCCAAAATTATTATTGGTTCAAATTCTCTGATCCCTTTTGGAGTGATGAGAATAAATTTCCTATTTATGTAAAGTATATTTATCAGGAATGCTTACTAAGTTTAAGACCAAAATTGGTCTTATTTACGAATTGGCAGCAGTGTAAAGATGCTATTGAAGAATTGAGACAGACTTTGTATCCACATCTTGGTGAAGAAGAGTACGATAATGATGATCCGGGTGATCAAGGTGATGACAGTGTTAATGAAGGACTCGATACAATAATAGAGACTGATGATGAAACGGATAATCCTGCTCTACTTGAGGAAAGTTCGGATGAAGAGCCAAATACAGAGAACACTGGGAATGATGACAATGAAATGCCTGTTACAGAGGACATTACAATCGATACAAAAAGACCTGCCTCTAAACCTGTAAGATATTTTTACTAATTTTGGTGTGTGTGAGGTGTTAGTGGTGCTAGTAGGTTAATTGATGTCCCAAAATATTTAAAAATCATAATGAATTGTAATTTTAATTAATAAACTGAATTAATTAGTGGTAGCTTGGTGGCTCCAGCTCACATTGTGGCTGGAGAGCACCTTTAAACCGTTTTCGTAGCAAATGTGGCTGTTGTTACAACAATCACATATTAACAGTGAATAAAAACAGTGCTGGGTATTAATATATGTAGATGTAAAATTAATGTATTAAATTGATTTCCATGTTAGGTGGAAGATGTTGAATTTGAGAATGCCTTTGAGAAGATGGTTATGGAAAACATAGCGGAAAGGCAACGTGAGAATCGACCCCAGCAGAGAGACATCGCCGTGCCGATGACCTGCCGGCAGACAACCAAGAAAACCTATGAACAACTTCTCGTAAGTCTTTAAGAACATAATATTCACCTAAGTCATTTCATAAAATATACTTCATTGCATAATAAACTGACGGCCTCATAAACTGCATCAAAGTTCAGGATTACTTTGAAATGATTTTTTTAAATAAGTATGCAAACTTTTTAGATTAAATTATATAAATATGGAGAGACTGGCTCTTAATCTCAAAAAAAAGGAAAATTTAAAAATAGAACTGCAGTAAAACAAATGAATATAGCCGGGAAAAGAAAATTTACTCCTAGTATCAGATTTGCGTGTTATTTATAGCAAAGTTTTAAATTGATTCTCATTGATTTTTTATTCTTTTGTCAATTGAATTATTGTTACCAGCAGAATTGTTGGGTTAGTTTTTTTACTCATCGAGAGTTTTTGAACCATAATATGGGTAATTCATCCGAACAATCGGCTCAAATTACAGTTCGAGAAATATATGTACAGAAAACAATAGACTGTCTTATCACTAAAATAAATTTCTTCCAGACAACACAGACGTCATGGGTTAGAAAAGTGTTGAAACATTGTGTTTATTAAACGAAAACTTATACACCATTTTATACTATTTTATAAACTTGATATTCCAAAGAAAGTATCCTACTAGACAAGAAATATTCTATATTAGTTCCCATTTTTTTAACTTTGTATGACAAATTAACTACAATTTGTTGTAATTTCAAAACCATGAAATTGTAGTTGATAATCATACAGACACCGAAAACAAAGCCACTTTAATATTTGTTTATTAAATTTAGATGGATTAAATTTATTACGTTATACTTTATTTATTTTTTAACCTTAACAGTAATTCCATTCCTATTTTCTCCTTGCTCTTCTTCTTCTTTTACTAGCTTTCTTTTCCTTTCTTGCATCAATAAGAATATACATATTTAATATTAAGCCAAGTGATTACCAAAATTACCAAAATCCCTTTAATAATATATTTTTATTTTAACTTGTGGACAGCTCTGTGGACTGCATTATTGATTAATATTTTATTTAATTTGTTATTTTGTGTTTAATTTTAATAATGTAGCTGTTTGTTATTCCAATAAAATAAAACCTAAAATTTTCTTTCGTTTTCATTGAAGCAAGGGAAAGAAGGCGTCGAGTTTGTCCTAATGGTGCGTAAAGGCACGAAACCTCAGTACAAATCGTTTAATGCGCCGCCAGAACTAGCAAACAATTTACAACAACAAGCCCTTGCAGATAAACAAGAAATGGAGCGAGTGAAAAGGTATTTTTTTCTGTGTTATTTAACTGTCAGTTTAGTGTCACTCTATTAGTTCTTTATACCAAATACTTTGTACTTGTTTGCACTATTAGGGGTGGAAAGACTAATTTGTTTCGAAGATTTTTTGGTTTCCAAGGAAGTCGTTTATAACAAGTTAAATAAATTATGTCGTATTAATGACTTAACCAAAAAGGAGACAAAAAATTTAATTTGTAAATTCCTTAAGTCTCAAAACTACTTACAGCTTTTTTTTTTCTTTCATTGTAGTTATTTTTGTTGGCGGTTATTATATAATATATACAATAATAATAATATAGTGCTTAATGGGAGGCGAGGGCCAGGAGTACCATCATACAGGGTGTTACCTAGTTTGGGCTCCTGTCCTTCCCATTTAATTAAATTTGTCAAATTTTTATACTCCATAATTTTTTTGTCTTTTTAAATAAATTATTATTATTATATTATTACTTTCGCATTGTAGTAATTAAATTAACATACATTTTTATGGGTTCTGAATTTAAATAAAGATACTTTAAAGTATATATTTTGCAACAAGTTAAAACTTATGCATCTCAGTTTTAAGTCTTTTATACTACGTGTCACTGTCACGCTTTTGCGAAATTCTGCACAGAATTTTATTTATTTCAGTTTCAAAATTTTTGAATTATAAATTGTAACATGAAAGCGCACATTTCACTTCAATTCTCACATAACCCAGTTACAGTTTCTGGAGATGTACGCTTAATGTATAAACATTGAGTATACATTATAGACACCATAACTCATAAAAAAATTATTAAGGTGGATTCCTGGTCTAGGAGAGCTACTACTGGGTAAAATAACTAAAAGAAAATTTGGATAAAATTAACTAATATATTGAAAAACCGAAACTTGACGTAAAAGTAAGTAAAGTGACATGTCTGTATAAAACTTATAAAAAGAACTACATACTAAAGAGGTTAGATACAAACAAAATACATGCGAATTAATTAACTGTACCACCGTCTTATTTGTGCCATTTGTTTGTGATGCAAAGTCCCAAGTATTTCTATGTGTTTGAATATGTAGTTACACATGTTATAGGCTGACGTTGAACATCTCGGAACGACAAGAGGAGGAAGAGTACAGTGCGGAGAGTGGAGGAGGTTCTGGAGGCAGTGGCAATCCCAACAGAGGCCAGCACGTACGCCAAAAGTATCACCATCCTAAAGGAGCTCCCGACGCCGACCTTATATTTGGGCCTAAAAAATTTAAATAACATTCGATGAAGTATTGTTTTGAGACTGACATTTGAAAAGCAATCACGATATTTATAATTTTGTATCGTTTGTTCTGTAGGCCAAGTTATCAGACTCGAAGGATCAAAGTAGTCTGAATGTAATAAATAGTTTTAATTGTATTTGCACAGTTAAATTTATATCAATATTAGTTGTCAATAAGTAACTAGATACTGGTTCAAGTTATTTAAAAGTTCGTCCATGCACCAGCCACTATTCACATGCGCCTTGTGTATTTTTGGTTAATTTTCCGTAATATATATATTTGCCACTTATTCCTGTATTGCTCAGTCTTGATTCAATGTTTGAGGTATGGCCAAATTGGGCTGCTCTTTTGATTTAAATAAATGTGTAGTCTACTGAATAATGCAACAGGTCAATTTTACCGCAATGCTGCGCTTCATTCAATGTCACTCGTGGGCGATAACATGATGCATATTATATGATGGATAGCAAAATATTTGTAATGTAAAATAAATTGAAAGGGGCTTACAATTAGATTCTCCTATGTATGATGCTTGTATCTATAACATGTATAAGTATTTGAGATGAATGTGAGCAATTGTTTAAAATACTTCTGTCTGATAAAATATTGTTTAATGATCAAAAATTTGTTGATTAATATTTTTTAATAAATTGTATATTTAGGTAATTCTTTTATTTTTCATTATTTATATCTGATGAATTGGGATATTTTTTATCTATAAGACCGTTATAATTTTTTTATTATCTTATAAAATAAAACCATTACCTGTATTTCTATTTTTTTTTTGCACGAGTTTAGCAGACGTGGTTGTCATCGCGTATGGATATTTGTAACACTTTAAAGTGCTACTAATGTGCTGTCGTTTTCTAAAGGGAGGCTGGAACCTGGTAATGCCGGAACACAATTCAAGCTTTTATAGCGTACTCTAAACCAGAGCTAGTAGTCCTCAAGATGGCCTACTACCCGACTGGATTGTTTTATCGCCTCGTACGACAGGGCACCCGGCCGTTGGAAAGTGTTTTCTTTGTTCGTTCCTGTACGGATAAACTATGTTGTGTTGATCAGTTCCACAGAAACTCCGTTGATTATTTTTGTATCAGACGAGGCTGTATCGATCAAGTTCTTTTGTCAGCCATTGTGGCGAATTGTCATAATACTATTACTTATGAGGAGTTTTTGGCGGGAACTGAAAGGGGACGTTGCGCTGTGCAGTTTTATTTTCTAAAAATGTGTAACAATACTCTAAAATGAACAATAGTTGTAGGATATTGATATTTTTTGAGTAATAATTAAATGTTTTTGGGGCAAATGTGAACTGTATAGTCAAATGTGGCCTTTCGAGTTTTCACAACTCCGTTGAATGGCGTGGGTTGTAGACTACAATACAACTGCGCTACTATACGAAGATTTATACATCAGACTTGACTGTATGGACTAAGATTCCTTTGCCTGCCTTTATGGCGAATTCTACTAAAAAAAACTATTACTCATGACGTTAATGATAATGACGTTGAAGTTAAACGAAGTTTTAAATATGCAGTGGATGATGGACGCGCGCGCTAATTCGTTTGTTTGATTGTTTCTGAAAGCAGTACGTTAAATTGAACTTGTGATTTTTGTAATTAGTATTCTTTAAATGTGTATACTGGTCATTTAACGGACACATATAAAATTTTAAACTAGGTAATATAAACTAAATAATAAATATTAGTATAACCTGATAGCACTATGGCGGACGACGATTTTAGTAAATTATTACAACAAGCAGAGCAGTTAACCACAGAAATTGAAGGGAATGAAGAGTTACCAAGAGTAGAGCGTTCCTTTGGTCAAGTTCTAGAAGCATCTCAAGAATTATATTCACGAGTAATTCAGTCCGGCGTGAATGACATACAAGCGTAAGTAGCATTACTTTTTACACAATACTGAGACTAATAAAGTTTAATACATTAAATCTAACGTGATATCACGTTAGATGTAATGTTTATTCATGATTACTATTTATGTTATACTAAGGCTTTGTAGGACATAAATAGTGGTGACTTTATTTGCATACTTTGCAATTCTTTATTCCATAGAAACTTACAAGACAAATTTTTTTGGGTTCATCTTAAACCTGTATATTACAAAATATATATTAACTAAAAGCTAACCCTTGTAAATTTCACACGGTTGCTATTCAGATATCCGGTGTACAAATTTTAAGTAGTGGGTACACTTACCCTTTCTGCATCCCTTAGGGTCTGGAGTTCTTGAAATGTTTATTTTTAAGTGAACATAACCTTACCTATTTTTTCACTAACATTATTGTGATGGGTGGTGTAACCAACCAGAGACTAGAACAGTGTTTTAGGTTAGGTTAGCCTCAGACCAAAAGGCACAAACTGAGTGTGTGCAGCAGTTGTGGCCGGAGAGTGCCAGAACCAACTGGAAACAATTTATTATTTATTATATACATACAATTTATAATTTTGTCTTGACTGTCACTTGATTACTGGCTTGCTTTTTGACTTTAAAAGGATTGTTCAACTTTATATGTGCAATATTAGTGAAAAAATAGGTTAGGTTATGTTTATTAAAAGTGAAGATCTCCAGACCATAGAGATTGTAGTAGGTAACTATGCCTCCCCTCTTCCCATTCCACCACCCCACTACTTAAAATTTGTGCATTAAACATCTATAGATTTACTTTTCAAACTGTTCAAACAAATATCTAAACTAACACAGTTTTACAATTCTTTATTAATATAGATAATTAATATTTAGAAATCTAGCCAATATTTATAAGCTTATTCTATTTGATTTTCAACTTCAGGCATCTTCTGTTTGGTGCAAAAGGCATTGATCTCCAACAAATATCCCAAAAACTAGAGACGTTGAGTGCAAAACGTACTTTTGAGCCTCTCCAGCCTATTGCAGACTCTGACATTGAAAGCTTTTTGAAAAATGAGAGAGAAAATGCAATACTATCTCTTATTGATGAAGTCAACAAAAATGTAAGTTCAATAAAGTTATAGTATTCAATAAGTAAATATATAAGTAAATGTCTTTCTGAAGGAATAGTTTATTATAATAATAATGTAATAAATGGGATATATAACAAAATTAAATGTTAAAATTAAATATTAAAAATAAGACTACAAATGAATTATATATAGTGGAAACTTTCAGTGGGGCAGTAAGGGGTATGGTATGGTAATGCCTTAAACATTGCAGCTACATGAAAATTTTCTTAGGAGACTATCCATAATTATTTGTAAATTTATTGTAGTTTTGATCCCCATTTACAGATTTGAAAACATGTACTATTCTATACTCACTGCCATATCACTGCCAGAGGAAAGTATGCCCAAAAACCTGCATTGCCACTCCACATGGAAAGGTTCAATTCCTATGAGAAGTATAAACCAGCCTTCTGGTAATTAGTATCATCAAAGTGTTTTCTACTAACTTCTTTATAGAAAGTCTACACAGTTTACCCCACGAACCTAATGTTTCAACTCCAAGTGGTATAAATATGTATTCTTCCTTTAAGGTTTCATATTTGTGCCTAAGGAGGGCTTCAGCTGATGAAGCAGCATGAGCCAGCCTTTTATTTAATTTAATAATAGATACATTTATTCAGATCACTATTTAAATAACAGCATAGATCATAATAATTATGCATATATACAACAATATAATATAAAAGGTTACCTAATATAATATTGCTTTATTTTTCTAAAGTATATTTATTTCAAATATAATTATCCATGTGGGAACGGAAAAAGGATACAATTTCCTGTGACGGGGCGCCCTGTCGTAAGAGGCGACATAACAACCCACAGCCAGGTGGTAGGGCAATTGCCCGACTGGATGGCTACCACCCCTGGTCTAAAGTATGTTCCCATAATAACCTTGAGTTGTGTTCCGGCATTAGTGACTAGGTTTCAGTCTCCCTTAAGAGAGCAGCAGTGCATTTGTAGCACCTTTGCTGTTGCAAATGTACATAGGCGATGGTAACCACTTTCCATCAAGGGGGCCATCTGCCTGTTTGCTGAACTCTTGCAATAAAAAAAATTAAATAATAATTATAAATTGTGTCAGACCCTTATTGGGTTGTTTCTGTTTGTTTAAAAATTGTTTAACAAAAAAGGTCTTCTATTGCTTCTTAGTAGTGATAAGATTATGTTAACATCTGTATGGATTTAATTATATAAATAATTTTTAACAGTCCTTGCAAACAACAGAAGACCAAAAATGGGAACACATGCTGTCAGAATGGAATAGAGAGAAGGTGAAGTTGATGAATGCTATGATTGGTCCATCTCAAAACTGGCTTGATTTGAAACGCACACCTGAACCTCCAAGTATAGCAGACACTCCAAAGAAATTCGGCCACTCTATGTTGGATAATATTGAAGCAGCATATGCTAAACAAGTGCACCAGTATAACAAATTTGTGTTTCAAGGTGCAAAATCAAGGACTGCTTTACATCAGAAGTTTGCACAGGTTGCAGAGGAGTTTAATGATCCTGTAAGTAACAAGCCAAAGGAATATTTTATAGCTCTATTAATATTGATAAGAAAAGTAATTGATGCTATAGTAAATATTTACTGTATTCAAATGAACCATAATTTAATAAAGTCACAATTCTGTTTACATGAACATAATTAGGATATAGTTTGGGTGGGGTTTAATATTATGTGTGTGTGTAGTGGGATAGGGCAACTTTATTTTAACTAATGAGAGGCAGGCGTGTAGAGAATGGCAGGGAGGGTAGGGATACTTACCTCTTCTGAAACTCTTATGTCAAATTATATACCTGTAACCCTATATACCGCACCCTATAGTTTTAATGTGTTTGCCTTATAAAGTTAGCAGGGTAAACAGGCAAATGGTTATTGTTGCCAATAGATATTTGAAACTGTAGGAGTGAAAGCATAGCATTGTCAGGCTATGGATTATGGTAGAGGGGATTGGTAAAGGGGCTGGAATTGGAGAATGGGATTGAGGTATCAGATAGAAGAAATGGATAGAAGCCATAGGATACAATACAATAAAATACTCTTTAATGTACTGATGTATAATTTTTAGAGAAAATACACAATAAACTTACATACTAAAAGTTAGTACAATGGGTGGCCTTATTGCTAAAAGTAATCTTTTCCAGGCAATCTTTGGATGAACAAGATCTAATTGCAAAGATAATGTTGGTGTGCAGTAAAATAGATACTAATATAATAATAAAATCATTATATTAGTTATAAAGATATGTATGTTCATACATAATCAAGATATTGATTACAGCATCACTCGACCACATTAATATTGTTTACTATGTATATGCACACTATGTACTACATTATGTAGTCTATGCACACTACTATATCTAAATCTTTGTTGTCTATTTGTCAGAAAGTTAAAGAGATGTGGGAAATTATCAAAACGATGGCTAATGTTCCTGCTTTGGTCAGAGATGAAGATCCATTGAAAGCAAGAGGAAATACTACTATACAACAGTGTCTTATAGCCCAAGGAAAGAGTTATTTGGAGAAAAGGTAAGGTTACTATAAAGCAGTGTTTTTCAACCTTTTTCCTGACACAACCCCTTTAGTATGATGAAATATTTCACGAACCCCTACCTCTTGCTTTTTATGTATTTTATTTTGTGACAAATATTCAATCTAATATATGTATTCATTTTCATAATCAGGGGTTCAACTAATACATAATTGAGTACGTAAAACACATTTATTTACATTGAATGCGTCGCCAATAGATAACGCAGTTTACGCGCATACGTGTACGACCACACCCAATGCCGGCAACCCGCCTCTGCCCCGCACAAATGAAAAAGCGTTGCTATCGAGTAGCTCTTCGTGTATCTAATGCAGAAAAACTTCATACTATTGCCGAAAGTTTGATTTTACCAGCGGCTTTAGATATGGCGGACATTATGTTTGGCAAACAAAAGGTCGAAAATCTCAACCCAGGATAAGCGACTGATGTTCGTGATCAAGTCATAGAAAAAATAAAAGAAAGTACTTTTGTGTCCTTTGAATTTGATGAATCTACACATATTGCACAGACTTTACTGCACTAGCTTTTCCAACCTTTTGCAACTCCGCTACAGAAGAAGCAGAACCTACACATTGAAAAACACTTCTATAAAGTAATGTTAGTAATATACTATATAGATAAATAAATTAACATACACAATATTATCACATTAGTTTCCTATACAGCTAACCAGAGATATCAGATTGCAACTTAATTAGAACACACCTGTAGCTCATGTCTACTCCCTATATCTTACTAACCATTCATTCTCCTTACTACTATTTAAAATGTGACATAAGTTTCATAGAAGTAATATAAACTTTTTACCAAGGTAAGGCTTGAAATATTTAAGAATAGGATAAATATGAGTATAATAGTAATATAGGGACTACCCGTAAATCTACATTCAGTAATTTTATCTCTGTCTATCTATAATAGCATACATCTATGATTACCCAAATTTAAGAAAATTAAAGATCTCTGTGTCTGTCTTATAATCTGTCTCAATTTTTTTATTGTAGTTCATTATTGATCCAAATTTTATTTGTTATTTCTTAATTGTATAAATATTAGGTAAATCTGGCTATGCTTTCCTGTGGCTGAGACTTTTGTATTTTCAATTATTTTTAAAACCTTGCAAAATTCGCAGATTCCCCTTCCATGGTAACTAACCCCTGGTTAAGAACTATATAAAAAAAATGTAAAAATTCCTAGTCCAATAAGCAACTACCTTGAAGTGTAGTACTGCAAATAACCTCATAAAAAAAGCGTATTTTTTATTGCAGGAGTTCAGCAGACAGGCAGGCGGCCCACAGTGGAAGGCGGTTCCCATCGCCTATAGATATTTGCAACACCAAAAGTGCTACAAATGTGCTGTTGCTCTCTTAATGGAGACTGGAACCTGGTAACTAATGCTGGAACACAACATAAGGTTGTTATGGCGGCATACTCTGGACCAGGGGTGGTAGCCATCCAGTCGCGCAAATGCCCTCCCGGCTGTGGGTTTTTTGTCGCCTCTTACGACATGCCGCCCGGCCGGAGGAAGTTATATTCTTTCTCCGTTCCTGCATGGATGAATATATATTATTTATGTATAGAGACTGGATCTTCTGAAATGGTTGTTGCTTTTTGACTTATTTCAGATATAAACAATACATGAGTGGAGTGGTGCGCGCAAATCCAGCGGCGGCGATGCGTGGCGGTGAACCTGGGACTTATCCACTTGTCAAGGGCTTTGTAGGGCTGCGCTTTCAAGGGCAGAATATTCAAGGCCTCACCGACGGAGTCATCGATGAAAGACCACTTTGGCCAATGGTCTACTTTTGTCTGAGAAGTGGTGACCCTAATGCCGCTTTGCACTGCTTAAGAAAGGCGGGGTAAGTATCTTAATAGCTTTTGCCTTTTTGCTGTACATCTCTAAAGCACATATAACCTAAAATACTTCATACAGTGTTTCTGGTTTGAATGAAATTTCTTTCAAGTGATTTTCATATTTTATTACTTTGAACCTTTTTAAATATTTCCCACTTTTATTCATAAATTATAGACTCACTGTTGTTACACATAATATAGTACTTAGAGAATTTAAATAAAAAAAATCTTGACCAAACTTTAAGGATTTCCTTCAGCTGGAACTATACAAGTGATTCCTAAATAATCTTAAAGTAAAGGAAATATATTATTGTTAAGATATTTCTCGTTTTGCTTCAATGTATTAAAAAAAAAATGTTTTCAGCCGGGATTATGAAGAGTTTATAGCGGCTCTTGAAGAACATATAAAAATTCCAGAAAAACCATTAAGTGATAAATTACAAACAGCTATCAATTTTCAGTATAGAACTCAAGTTAGAAATTCAACTGACCCATACAAGAGAGCTGTAAGTTAAAATATGTTTACCCTGTTTAATAATAATAAATGATTTTGCATTAGTTTGGAATACCTGTATTTGGAGTTGTCATTCTCTCATGAAAAATAGGTGCTTCAGTTCAGTTAGCATAGTAAAAATGACCCAATATGAATGTGTAACCTTGTTTCTCTTTTTTGAACTATTTTTTACAATAGTATAAATAATAGAACAACATTCTAGGATTCAAAATATGTATTTTATAAAAATGTGTATGTAATGTGTGTTCGTATGTCTTATTTGATACATTGAACATCTATATGTATGTACCTATTTATTGTTTAAATATTTAATATTCATAATAAAGTACTGTCTCCATTATCAAATTTCTGGATTGATCGTTAGCAACAACATTA
The DNA here is from genome assembly GCA_012273795.1 of Dendrolimus punctatus. Classification (NCBI taxonomy): domain Eukaryota; kingdom Metazoa; phylum Arthropoda; class Insecta; order Lepidoptera; family Lasiocampidae; genus Dendrolimus; species Dendrolimus punctatus. The sequence goes on from CM022536.1 coordinate 6,013,182, forward strand.
CTCATTTTGCTCAATAATTATATTGTTTTAATCTAAACTTATTGTATAATATTGTTATTGTATTATACAATATAAATATTGTTATTGTACAATAATAAATTATTTATGTATTATTCGATAGGTATACTGTGTGATAGGGTGCTGTGACGTAAGTGACGAGCACTACGAAGTGGCACGAACCGCCGACGACTACCTCTGGCTCAAACTTTCATTCATAAAGTCACGCCCGAGCAGTGAAACAGAGACATTCTCGTATTCCGACTTACAAAAATTAATATTGGAAGAGTATGGTATGTAAATTTTATTTGGATAGATGATGGTGTATGGAATACCACTTTAGAGCCGTAATAATTAGGCATACTGTCTTATAGAAAATTGTTTAAAGTAACTGTGAATTGCTTTTGGTGTTTTTGGGATGATAATATAATGTAATTATGAATGAATGACAGAATGAAAACTCTTTATTGCTCACCATAACTTAAACCTAAACATTTAATATAAATAATACTACTTTAATTAAAACAATGGGCAGCCTTATCGCTTATAGCAATCTCTTCCAACCAGCCCGTTGTCCAACAAGACATCACAAGAAAAATTAATAATATTTGTAATTAATAGTAAATAAATAATTAAAAATATGTTCTGAATTGAACATGATTTTTATGCAGTTATAAGTGTCAAAAATTATTTTTTGATACTTAGCATCTGACAGTTGCATAGCTATGGATAATAAATGTTATATTTAATTTTAATGTATGATTCCAGGTGAAACACACTACCATGCCTATGAAAAACCTGTTGTATACTTCCAAATTCTAACCTTAACGGGTCAATTTGAACCTGCCATAGAATTTTTGTCAAGAATACCAAGGTTTGTGAATTAATAACTTAAAATAATTATGACTCATGATCTAGAATTATCTATCTTAAACATTATAAAATTAAAACCCAATTGGAATATACTATATAAATGATGCAGTGTTTTTAGATTTCTTGTCTGTTTGTTTGGGCTTCACGTAAAAACTGCTGCGCCGATTCGATGCGGTTTTTGCTAATCAACAGAAAATTCTTAGACTTCAAATCTGCGCTCCTTTTTACCTCGGGAATCCCATGGGAATATTTCTGGGAACGATTTAAAATGACCAGATTAAATAGAATATCGAATTCCAATCGATTGATCGATAGCAAATTTTATGTATCAAAATGTGTGGTATGTTTCAATCGGGGAATGTCGCGGAATGTTTCCCGAGAGTAGAATTTGCAATTGTTCGGGTGCATAAAAATACGTTATTCCAACACAGTTTTCACTAAAAAGATGATTTTTTTAAAGCTGCGATACTTTGTGTCCCGGGAATTTCAAGTCAAGCGTGGAAGAAGTCGCGGGCATATTGTAATAGTAAAATAATATTAACAATTGACTTTCAGAGATGAGTTTGGTACATAATACAGTCCATTCATGTCTTTGTGATGTTTTTCTTCAAAGACAGCACAGCATATTTGATGTTTATACAGACCGCACAATTCTGGAAAGCTGAAAGTATTTGCTTTGGCGTTTTTTATGACCGAATGTCCACATTGTTGCAACTACCATATACCTACTGATACTGAAGAAAATAATCGTGATGAAACCTGAACATTGAGATAACATATGTGTAAAACTCGCCAATCCGGTTTAGCCAAGCAGAACAGTATATTGTTCGTTCCCTTAACGTGGATACCTTCTTTCCAGTAATGAGATTTTTATATGCAGTTTAGTTAAACACAATTAATGTATATTCTATTTGAAATTGTTTGTGCATAGATATCAAGTGCACGGAGTTCACATGGCTTTGGCGTTACACGACCTGTACATGCTGGGTACACCAAGAAATGTGCAAGCACCCTTATGTGAGTTTATTTTAATGATAAATGTTTTTATGTACTTAACAGTAATTGTTCGAGCGCATGCACGAGAGATATGCCTTGTGAGGATTCTGTGTTATGTCGGACTTTTTATCTGATTTGCCAGTCAACTATGAAATCCTAAAAATCGAGCCTTTGCAAATACCTCATATCAAAAACCATTACACGCCCAGTAGTGTTTCATGGGTAGATGACACATGGTTTAATAAGTTAAATTTAATTAATTAAATATGCATACTTAGAATATTTTTAGGCTGGAAGTTTTCTATGTCCTCTGTAATGGTGTACAATATGTTTTGTGTGATGATTAAGAGTTCCCTTGAAACTCACTCACTTGGATTTTCGAGGGCTTATGGGCCAAATGAACTTGAGATTCAGATTCAGATCGAAATACATAAGAATCATACTTGATATAGTTCTTTAACCTTTTTTTCACCAAAATTGCAATTTTTGCCATTTTATGCAGTTCACTCCATATGTTGACAGTGTATAGACGAAACTGGGCATAATTTAAAAATCATTTGTTTTTGATGACTGATTGATTTTGTTGCGGGCCGGTGTAATTAATATGGTTTGACTCTATTTGAATAGGGTTCTGAGATCATAACTTTGTATGTTTATATAAGTTGTATAAAATCATAGGAGGCTGCTATCTTTTTAAGGATGATAAAAAATCTATCAATCAACTGTTTTGTCTGTCTACTATGCTATAAACTTCAAAATATAAAGCATCGGTCTTTATTACAGTGTCCGTAGACACGGACGACCCGTCGCCGTTGCGCCGGTTGAACCTGGCGCGATTGTTGCTGTTGTATGTTAGAAAATTCGAACTCACGGATCCATCGGACGCGTTGCACTATTACTTCTTTTTGAGGTAACGTATTTAAGACAAAAACAACAAAATTACTCTTTATTGTACATCAATATAATGAAAGTAATACTACTAATATTGTCACCGCCTTCATCATAGGCTAGAACAGGGGTCGGCAACCTGCGGCTCGCGAGCCACATGTGGCTCTTTGGATGTAGAGCTGCGGCTCTTTAGTTATACATCGAGGGCTTCATAAAAAATGGATGTACAGACAAAAGTGCAGTTTTACACAATGCACAAAATTGTGAATCAAAGAAAACTACTTAGGTACACTTGCATACTAGTAAGACCTCCTAAATTTGTAACATGCATATTTTTTGTAAAAAACAAAAAATGGCATTTTTGCATATACCCCTATATGTTATGAAGCTCTCGATATGTAAAAAAAGACATGGCTTTCATTGAGTTGATTTGCCCAATTGTTTGTTATTGAACCACAAGTTAGTCTTGTAAGTTACTAAGTTAATTGTTTTCATTTTTGTATCTAATAATAATACAATAATGTCACATAAGTATTACTTTTTGTTGTGAAAAACACTACTTATATAAGTATGAATAAATAGATTTGTTTCACTTAATATATGCAAGTAATATTTATTTTGGCAAGAAAAAATTGGGGCTCTTTAAAAACTGAAATTTCGTAAATTGTTCTTTTGACTCTTCCGACTCAAAAGGTTGCCGACCCCTGGGCTAGAACAATTTTCTTTTTAGCTGTATGATCTTTTCCATTACATATTGTTACACTATTACATATATAAAAAGGGCCTTATTCATATTAAGTTGTATGTATGAATGTTTCTTTAAGAACTTGAAAGAGGCCTACAAACTAGTGTTGGGTAGAATATGATTATAATTTATAAAATGAGTTTGTAAGAGTAATACAACTTTTGTGTTGAAGTGTATCACGATACATTTGTAGCGATGAGGCCGGTTGGTGGCAAGCGTCATTCCCTCATTTGTCCCGCTTAAAACTTCTAGTTTGTAAACGTTCGCTAAGAATCGGATGTGATCGGCCACGGTCACCTCTACTAGCAGCCGTACTATGACTTGCCATGTTGACCCGCTTTGTCATGTGAATATCCGTAGAGGCGTTATTGTGCTGTTGTAGCATAAGCCTCGTGCCGACCTTACGTTTGACGCGTAAGTAGCAGCGCAACATATCGCGGGCTTCAAGCCAGAGGGGCGTATAGGCAAAAACCAACTTCTCAGGAGATACAAAAAACTTGATAAGTTTTTTTCAATGTATTCAATGTCTGTCTATGTAAGTACTTCTACTAGTATTAACCTACTATTAAGACAAAAAACAGAGGTGGTGTATCGATAAAAATATAAATGCTAGACGAAATAAAAAGAAACACATTTTTTTTATACGCCCCTCTGGCTTGAAGCCCGCGATATATTTTTTCAGTCTTATATTTTCAATTTATTAGCCGTATTTTGTAGGGGGCAAATGTCACTTACTACAAACTTATTCTTAACTCAATATGAATAAGACCCTTATTCTATTACATGCTCTTATATCATTCTTTTTAAGCCTGAAAACATTATCAATTACCTTTAAAAATATAGGCAATTATCGTTATTTTGGAAAAGATATTATCATACCTATATATATTTTACTGTTACTTAGTAGCTTTTATTATTTTAACTTTATAATATAATGATAAAAAATATATGTATAATGTTATATGTATGGGTAAATTTACGTTATTTCAAGCGACGTTGCCATTTTTAAGCATTGTCTTTATTTCGACTATGCAGTTACTGAAACAATCGACAAACACAACTCTTAAATATTACGCGCGCTCTTAGCACAATACTGTTTGACAATCTTTGCGAATGGAAACAAGCGACGACGATAACAAAACTTATTTATAACGGTAAAATAAGCGATAGAAATAGTATTAACATTATATTTTTTACCGTTAAGTTTTATAACGATATTTATTTTCTACCGTTATGTGAAATTAGCATAAGTACCGATACCACATTTTTACCGGTATTTCAAGCCCTGCTTTATATATATTTTCTGTCACTACACTTAACTATTTAGACTCTAGATTGCACTATATTAGACTGATTCACTATTTCACTTGATTTATCCCTCCGCATATCATTGTTCCAACACAGATTATTATATAATTCCAGGAATCTGAAAGACCCAAGCGGCAAGAACCTGTTCATGTGCTGCTGCACTGACTTGGCGCTGGAGAGTCGCGACTATGACCTGCTCTTCGGGCGGATGGACGCGCTCACCGGCCTCCGGAGCCCCGGGCTACTGGACCAGTTCAATAACACACAGATTGATAGCAAGGTTTCTTTTTTTAATAAAGCCCTACACGATATGTTAATCTAGCCGGTGGTATAATATTGGAAATTCAAGTTTCTAGTAGTTTTATATCGTTTCAGGTTATAGCGCTAAATGTCGCTGAACAACTGGTGACTAAGGGATTGTTTGAAGATGCCATCACAATGTATGATATTGCCGGGGTAAGATACCACTAGCTATACGCATGTTACTCTATAGTCTATACTATAATAAATCTCTAAACGGTTCAAGTTTGTACAATGTGTTTTATATGTGAAAAAAAATCATGGGGGTGGGTAATTCCGAAAATGCAATTTTTAGTATTATTGTCTGTCTGTTTGTTAAAGCATCACGTAAAAATTACTGAACACATTTAAATAAAACATAGCTAGTTTATATCCCGGGTCGTAACTTAGGATATTTTTATCCCGATCGTCGTTTCCGTGGGATAGATGAAAATACCGAAAAAGATGCCGCTTTGATCGCATTTCTTTTTTTGAAACTACTAAACGTATATGAATAAAACTCGATATACGGCTAGCTCATAACCAAAGTTAACACTTAGGATGCTTTTATTCTAATAAATAATGTCGTTTCCATAGAATAAATGCATTAGTAAAATAAATGGCACTGAAATCTCATTTTTTCAATTCACTAACAAATACCGTACCATTTCATATCAGGTTGGCTGTGACTCGCCTCTGTTTCGCTGCGTAGTTGTGTCGAATATATCGATTTAGTGTCTTTGTTATTGTAGTGAACTTGTAACAAAAAACAGTAAAGTTTTAGATAAAACCTACCTAATTAAATTTGTATATATGAAACAGAGAGCTTACTACCTAGGTATTTCACGCGGCGTAGCTACGGAGAAAAGCTATCGGTTACAGCTTCCAAATAAATTAAGTTCACATCAGCACTCGAAAGTGAAAACTTTTCATCCGTGTAGGAATGGAGAAAGAATACAATTTCCTGCGGCCGCGCAGCCTGTCGTAAGAGGCGACAAAATAACCCACAGCCAGGTGGTAGGGCATTTGCCCGACTGGATGGCTACCACCTCTGGTCTAAAGTATGTCGCCATAACAACCTTGAGTTGTGTTCCAGCATTAGTGACCAGGTTCCAGTCCCCTTAAGAGAGCAGCAGCCCATTTGTAGCACCTTTGGTGTTGCATTTTTTATCAACTTATGCAATTATAATTATTTATTTATGCTGTTTTTTTTTTCTTTGATATTATTTCAAGTTACAGTTTTTGAGCGTAGTGACCTATAAGAAAACAAATCACTTATGTATACATATATACTTACGGGGCGCACATGCGGTGAGTGTGGCATTATAAAGATATGATAGATACCCTATACACCTATATACTTTCTCACAAACAGCTGCTTACGTATTCGTCCGATTTCAGAGCAGCTCGTCGTCCATAATTTGCAATACCTGACATACCTCGAAACGCTACGAAAACTCGCGGATCACTGTGGCCACCGTACGCCCCCGCTCGCCGCGCCCGCCTCAGGCCCCCGTCACCGCGCATGGTAGGCGGAGTGGGAGGTGTTAGGTTTATTTTCGTTACGGAATTTCTTGATTCGGTCGCCGCGCTCAAAGCCGGCGATAAAAGCTATGCAATAATTTAAAACTAGTTAAGTGTCGTTGGTATAATACCAATGTAATAATAATCTATTACAGAGCTTGGAGAAGGTGCTGGAGCTGTTCTGCGTGCTGCTGGCGCAAGTGGTGAACAGCGGCGGGGGCGCGAGCGGGCTGCGGCAGCGGCTGGCGCTGCTCGCCGAGCACGTGTCGCGGCGGCTGCGCGCCGAGGACGCCACCGCGCTGCCCGCGGCGCTCGTCGACGCCTACAACAAACTCTGCAGGCTGATGATGTTCTTCGACCAGTTCCATAGCGAGAACTACGACGGAGCACTCGAGGTCAGTGGACAGCCATCGCATAACTGTTGTTACGTGTCGCGAGACTCGAATTAAAATGCCGTTAGAATTACCATAGAGTTTATACAAACACTTATAACCCCGGTAATGCAGAAGATCGCAATTCAATAAAATGCACAAAGTTCGTCACTTATTAGATTCCAGATTGTAGTACACACATCTGACTTCGCTTGTGGTTCTCCCCCTCCATCAGGTCATTGTTTTATACTGCACAAATGCAATATGGGCTGAATTTCCTTGAATCAATTTTTACTTTCAAATCCGTTAACCCTGGCTAATGATTACGATACAACAATAGGCCGTAAGCCAATAAATAAACAAAAGAAGACGATCATAAAAGAATTTCAATATTATTAGGTCAAATGCCGATGGGTAATAAATGTGCTTTGTTTCAGATATGCAGGTGGATTTTGTTTTGCCGGGACCTGAGTTGTAACACTATTAATGTTAACATGTGTTCGGAACGTAGTAGAGCCCATGTGCTACTGCTGGTCATCGCCTCAAGTGTGCGAGCTGCGACATGGCTTATTAGCAATCAAGTATATCTCCAAGATATCGTATAGTTTAGTAATGCATAATACAAAATATGAGACTGGATCATAAAGTCATAATCTTCTATGTATTAATACTTGAAGCAAAAATTTGTACCCCTTTTCACGAAAATTGTACGGGCGGAAGAGTATGAAATTTCGCACACTTATAGTTCATGTATTGAAAAAGCGACGAATGGATTTGTAAAATAATGCATAAAAAATACATTTCGGTGTCTATTTCGATGTGGTGGTTTTCACGAATCGATAGCAAATTTTTAGACTTCAAATCTACCCTGATTTTTATCATAGGAATCTCGCGAGAATTTTTCTGGGAATTATTTAAAGTGGCCAGACTGAAAAAAAAACCGAATACCAATAGCAGATTTTATGTAAATGATTATATTTATTCCGGAACTCCCACAGGATTTTTTCTGGGAGCGGTTTAAAGTTGTTTAGATGCATAAAAATTAGCTAATTGTGACACAGTTGTCACTAAAACCATCGCTTACATTCTTTTTTAAATGCTGCTGTAGTTGTTCTCCTGAGAATCTCGCGGTAATTTTCCCTGGACTGGTTTAAAATGCTTAGTATGCATTAAGATCATTAATATAAAAATTATATAGATAGCGAATTTTTCAAGTGAGCCTTGAGGACTAAGTCTTGCTAATAAAAACTATGCTAGATAGTTAAAAACACTTAAAAGAGTCTCTCGAGACTCTTAAGTCGAAATCGGCCTCGGCCGATTTCGACTAAAACCAATATGATATCATTACATTCTTGAAAAATAATTAAATTACCCTTGTCAGGGATCGAATCTGCTGATTTTGAAAAATAAACACAACTGAGTTATACCAAACCGTAGTGTAGCTTTTAGAAACACAAAATTTCTGTGAAGCAATGTCAAACAACAAACCAAGGGAAAGTGTTGTTTTTGAACAAATATTCTATTTTCCATTTTCAAACTAATAAATCGGTTGCCCTGCTGAAAATACCCTTTGGTTTTAAATATTTTCAAAATAACTGTAATCTTTGTTACCTGTCCGACGTGGACGAAGTCGCGGGCGCAATCCTAGTAATATGTATAAAGCAGGCATTTAGCTCATTGTGAGTCGTATCAATATTAGTTTTTTTTTTGTCGTTTAATTTAGTTTTTTTAACATTTAATTTACATTTTTTTGACATTTAATAATAAAAAATGTTGTCTTTGTTTTTTAATCTATGATAAGTATATTATTTTCAACCATTGTAAAGGTGGTCTGGAAGATATCGCCGATGGCGATAAGACCTATTTTTGTATGTACGTAACTTATATATATGCAATAAAGAACATTCATTCATTCATTCATTCATTGAATGTACGGCAGACGCTCCGGGAGTGCGAACTGGTCCCGCTGAGCGCGGGCGAGCTGGAGATGCGCGTGTCCGCCGCCCGGTCGGCGCGCGGCGAGCTGCTGCGCAGCCTGCCGGCGGTGCTGCGCGCGCTCTGCACCATCCTGCTCGCGCAGAGGCAGCGTCTGAGGAGCGCGGCGCACGCGCAGACCGCCATCGCGCACAATAAGGTACAACATTCTCGCATCGAAATATTTACACCTAACTCAATACATCAGTTTTGAGCGCTTACACAACTTTTCGTTTTACAACATCTTTTTTATATATATTTAAGTGCATTTTCCATTGTATGTTAGACCATTGTTGTAGTTTTATTTTTTTCTTCTGCATAAAATTTTATTGGAACGTAGTTCCTTATTAACACTCTCGGGCTTATGCGACGAAAATGAACGACAAAAAGCGTTTAAGAGTAAGGTGTATCAGAGGGATACAGTTTTATCTGTGCAGGAATGGAGAAAGGATACAATTTCCTTGGGCCAAGAGGCCTATTATAAGAGGCGACAAAACAACCCACAGCCAGGTGATAGGCTATTTGCCTGTCTGGATTCCTAACCAGGGATGGTAGAGAATGCCGCCAGAACCACCTTGAGTGGCGTCTGCATTAGTGGGCTGGTTCCAGTCTCCCTTTAATGAGTGTCTGCACATTGATAGCCTTTTGTGCTACAAATATCCATAGGCGATGTTAACCGCTTTCCATCAGCTGGGCCGTCTGCTCGTCGAGTTATGGAATACAAAAACTCCTGCCGATGCACCTGCGCAATAAATTAATTTTAGTAGCGCGCAACAGTACGAATTGTGTAAGCGGAACAGAACTAAAAATACATAGCAAGCAACAATGCCATTTCCATTTGCGAATAAAGTTCAATTATAGATTTACATATGGGGATAGTCTACACATTCATGTTGATATGTTGTGTAAAATTGTGTAAAAATGATGGATGAGCATTTGTTGTAAATAATCTTGCGTATTTATTTTAAAATGTCGATATATTTTGTAAAAAAGTGCTTTTTAAAAGTTATATAGGTAACTGGTGTGAATGTTAGAGCTCAATAATAATTCTAACTAGTAAATTATTTAATTGATCATTTATTTTATTTACTTTTCAGCAAGTGGAGTGGTTGCGTGAGCAAGCAGAAGTACTCAATACATTCGCCGGTAATATTGCATATAGAATGCCTGGGGACACCTATAGTCAGTTAGCACAAATGCAAATCTTGATGCATTGATTTTGATGTATAATTTGTTAATTTTTTTAAGGCAATAAAAGATTTTCTAAATTAAAACATTGTTTTAATTAAACCTTAAAACGTAATAATAATAATATTTTTGATGTATTTGATCATTATTTTTTTATGGTTGGTATGGTTCCCGTCACGAATTTGAGCGGTCGGCGAAACAGTAGGGATACCTTGTCGCATTGATCGTAGCTATAAATGAGATTTTACGACAATATTATGTTTTTTTATTATCTTTATTCGTAAGAGACAAGTACCTCGTACTTCGAAAAAGGATCTAAATTTCACTGTTCGTAGGAAAAAGTGACCGCTTAAGAATATTTATTTTAAATCATGTGTTCGCTTTAATCATAAATAAGGTAGCAGTTCAGGTATGAGGATATATGTATTGTAACAGCAGCATCATATAATATATTTCTATTTACTGTCGTTCCCTCTAACTAAATATCTAATCACTTGCCTTACTATCGATTAAATTTTGACATTACTTGGTCAGGCCAAGACTAGAGACCACCCCTCAGCATTCGAGTTGCCTGAAATAACAAAGTACATTAATAAGACCATAGAATGTATTTTAGAGTAGCCATCGTTTTTATTCCATTCTTTATATGTACGTTTTTTGTTATTTTTGGTTTTGTAATCTGAAACGATATAAATAATGGCTCAATATATTATATCATATGAAGCTAATACTAAAATAAATTGGTTGCTGGAATACAAATGTCAAAGTCAAAATCATCTGGAACACTGTCAGTTGTCAAAATGATAAATTTTGTAAATTTGTAAACAAAGTTTTTCGCTGTTGCTTTTAATAGTTTTCTTCGTTCATCGTTTAAATGTTATGATTTAATAAAAGAGATGGCAAACTATAATTCAGATCGTAATTTAGTTGCTGTTCTTTTTCCGGGCATTGTAAAAAATGATGTTAAAGCAATAGAGTGTCTGGGTGGTATCAGAAGTATTTCGCAGGTTTGTTCATGTCTCGTATTTATAGATATACCTTACGTGCCAGTTTGTCTCCTTTAGAGTTCTTTAAAGTGGTATAAAGATTGTCACGAACTATGAAAACAGTACGTCTGTCTCGATGTTTGAATGTTCCCGACACGTGCTACTTTCGACGTGTTTTTCTCAATAGGTGAACTAATACAGGTTTTACTCAATAGGTACATAGTCATTCAAACAAACGTCTTGGTCTGAGCTATCAACCTGAGAACCCTTATGTACGAAAAATATACAGTGATCCCAATCCTACTGCTGGAGTTCTTTTAAAGGTTAAAATAAAAAAAACCAGGGTCAATAATGAACTGAGGAAGGAGGTGGTTTCTACAGTAGTACTTGGACGAGTAAATAAGGTTTACAAGTATGATTGTAAGTATTTGAAGGTCTCTTTATGATGTGGTACTTTTATCATACCTACAATTTGGGATAAAAATGTTGAATACAATATATGTGTCTTAAAATTTTATGACTAAGCAATAAGATTTTTACTAGAAGTCTAGTATAATTTGTAACATTTGTTCATATTAATAACATGTTGTATACAGACAGCTGGAAATTTTATATAGTTACATCAGTAGACAGTATATTAAGCCATTGATTTATGAAAGAGCCATCTGTCCATTTATAGATGTTATAAATTTTTTTACAAAGTTTTTTTTTATAGAAGTTAGAAGACCTTGAGTCTATGTGATTTTTTTTTCTATTCTACATATACCAGACTCATATCACCAGAATGTTGATAGTAGAATCTAATGCCATACAGTGATTGAGCTTAAAATATCAACTGTATCAAAAGACCAGATAGTACTCTTGGTCAATAACTCAAAAATCAAGTAATAAGAAGTAGTAGCTAAAGATGATATGCTTACAATGAGTATATAATAAATAGTGGTATTGGAAAGTTTATTGTACAAGAAGTAAGGATGTAATATCTTTAAACTATCTATACCCATGCATGAAAAGAGACAGAATACTAATTCCTATGTCTTAAAAAATGTGTAACAACAACCCGCAGACAAGTAGTAGGGCATTTACCCAGCTGGATGACTTCATTCCTGGTCTACAGCATGCCACCACAACAAACTAGAGTTGTGTTATGACATTAGTGGCCAGTTTCTAGTCCACTCTCTTTGGCTGATAGCACATTCGTGGTAACTTGGTGTTGTAAATGTCTTTAGGCAATCATAATCACTATCCATTAGTCAGTTCAGTAACATTATTATTAATATGTTCATTCCAGCTCTATGTGAATTCCAATATCTACCAGTGCAAAGGGAAGAATCTGAAGAAGCTGGTAATGGCCCATTAAAGTGCATTTTAGATGATATAATGCCAACGGGATTGGATACCACTGACTTCCTTATGTAAGACATCCAAATGCTTTTGGAACGAAGTTCCTTATCGCGCATTGCAAAAGGGGGCTAGACTGAAAAATTAAGACCAAAAGTTGTAATGACACTTTTTACTATAGTTGTAAGCCGTACGGCGTGCATGTATTTCTCTGTCTCTCTCTCTCATTGTTACTAAAATTGAGCCTACTGATTAAGTTTATGTTACATTATATTTGTTTTGTATTTTTAATGAGAACACACATCATTTCACATAAACTTATTATTGGTTATTTTAAACAGAATTTTGCTTGAAAGCAAAGTCTTATTATAAAACATACATTTTATTAATGTCATCTCTATCAGAAGAAATAGTGAAATTATTTATTGTTGGTATTTTTTTGTTTTTAATCAACAAACAAACATATAAAATATCATTTTAGTTTATAATTCTCCTTTTAACCTTATTTTAAATATTCATTTATATTTTTTTCTGACAACTTTGGAGGCTTACACATGGCTTCTCCTTGTTTATATATGTGTTTCCTAGTTTTTAAGGTTACAGCTGTTAGCCTCCTAAATATAATAAAATAAAATAATATACTGTATATTAGCAAGCCAAACAAGTTGAGCTAGTCACAGCTTGTGTGTGTGTTATTTTTTAACATTTAAGTGATTGTAATATGGCAATGAAGAGTTAAAATATGTTTTCTAATTACACTGGGACATACTAGCTCATTGCAATTCTTAACTGGTAACAAAAACAATCATGATTCTAAATGGTGGTTATATTTTTTTGTATATTCATCTATTTTCAATACTCATCTCTCTTTTATACCTTTCCTCAGTTATTTAGTATTGGCACAATATGTCTTTTCCTTCCATCCTCTATTCTGACATACATCCTTTGTCACACCACAAATCATCACATCTTCCTTCACACAATCTTTCTTGGTCTAAAGGTAGACCAGACCACATACTTTACATATGTAAAGGTACATATGTATTTATCATCTTTATAATGTATGTTTTATGAAACAACATTTCTAACCCTAAGCACTTAAGTAGATAGCACCTCCAAAATGCTGCCTGTGTGGTGATTTCATAATATGCTCATGTTGTTTTAATTATAAAACTCTTGTGTTGCAGTTACATTGCAAGTATAGTCACAGCAAAATACTATAACTGAGAGACTGATGATATTTTGATATTTTTTGTAGGAAACCAGCACCACTCTTTATCATGCCCTCTGTCTTCACAAGATTAGACAAAAGAATGCCTTATTCTTACACTGAGAAGAAGTATGTCTCAAAAGCAGTTCTAGATGCCCAGTCAGATGATGATTTCCACAATAAAAAAAGAGCAGAACGCAGTATTCCCATGAACAGATTTACATTTAACCTCACAGATGACATACCTACTGGTCCTAGTGAGCATTATCTTGAACAGAAACAACTCAAATTGTCTGTGAATCCTGATATGGAAGAGGAATATCAAGCAATTGTTGGAGTGAGTATTTTTCAACTTCTTTAAATATGACTCTATTGATACTCTCTGTTTAGAAATTTTCTATAGATTTAGAGCCTCCGAATAATTGTAAAGAACAAAAAACAGAAATATTAATTAAATGTACCTAAAAATGTTGTGTCTGTGTCTGTCTACTTCTGGATCAAGTGGTGAAAAATGGAGTTGGTAGTTCCTTCATTGATAATAAAATTATAGCTAAACTTTTTATAATCACCTCAAAAGCATCTTTATAGCCAATAATAATATTGTAACTGCACAAAATATGACTGAATAAAAAGTCAATCTTCACGGAAAGAAATACTTTTGAAGCTTATTCTCTATCAGCCAAAAAGCAAACTAGCTTAGAGTTTTATCTTTATTTATAACTATGGTCTTATTAATATTTAGTAAGAGTAAGTTTAAATGCTTCTTTAAGGTTCTTAAGGGAGTGTTCAAACTTACTCCAACTCAATATGAATAAGACCAAAAGAGGTTGCCAATGCCATTCTAATGCTATAAATTATATAGCAGTTGATAATTATTTATATTTCTGGCATATTTTTCAATTTCAGCTTTACAAAGAGCGTCCTATATGGTCAACCAATCTGATAAAATATCATACGAAATTGACAACAATATCACTGAAACTTTTTTTACCGTGTGTGGCTTACTTCATTATAGACGGACCTTGGAGAGGCTCTTGGGTGAAGTATGGTTACGATCCAAGAAAGAATCCAGAGGCCAGGAAATACCAAATATTGGACTTTAGGGTTCGTCACACAGGTAAATTCATACTTTCCTCTATACAAGACAGCAAATTTTTTAACTTAAATGCCCTGGTATTTATATCAAAGTAGTGGGCTCGGCAGATATTGTCCGGCCTCGAAAAAATAGGGGCTTAAGTTTTCGTCACATAGTCAATATCCTCTATGAAAATCTCGCGCTTTTTCAGGTGCGCAGCGTTTAGTTTTTAAATGGCTTAAAGACAACTATGAGCCAAATATTTTATTTTAACTTTCTATTTGCAAAAAATGATTTAAAACAATATTTATGAGTTACTACATGAAATTCTGGTGGATGGTGGGGGGTGGCGGGTGGTGTGTGTCTTGATGGCTGGCCACCGAGAGAGAAGGGGGGTAGTAAATGGATTAGGTTCTCTAATATGACTACATGATAATACGTGTAGTCATATTACTTTATTAGTCATTTATGTCAATTGGGGATGTGGGGAGCAAATGTTTAGCCATGCCTCTTCCGCCAGGTCCCGGTCGAAGGGGAAGCCCCAAGAAATGTTGGCTTGACGTCGTGAAGGATGACATGCGTGCCAATGGTCTCAAAACGAGGGATGCTGAAGATCGCGCGAAGTGGAGTAGAAAAAGTAGAAAAGCGGACCCTGGGCGTCGGAGTGAACGCTCCGAACGCAACCGGGATTTAACGCTCGGATGATGATGATGATAAGTCAATATTATTGACATAGTCACACTCGCTTATGATGGGCTGGTGTTAAACAAATCTATATCAAAACGTTCCAGAGGGTATTCATTCAATGGTGAGACGGGACATAGTGCCAGTTCACAAAAGAGGTGATAGTGTTCGAAATGCCTCGAAAAGAAAACAGAAAAATACAAGTTCGGAAACTCATCTTAGTGAAAGTCATGTTTACTTCAAACAAGGGGTACCGCCGCCTAGGCGACAGATATTCTACCAGGTACGACAAATATTACTCCGTAAAATTTATAATGTCCTAAGATTATATACATGCCGTGTCTGTTCGTTGAAGCTATGTAAAAAAACAACTGGATTAGACTTTATAAACGATGGAGAATACGATGCATTTTTTTTTAATTTCTTGTCTGTTCGGGATTCACGTAAAAACTACTAGGCCGATTTCGATCGACAGCGAAGTCTTAGACTTAAAATCTGCGTTATTTTTTATCCTGGGATTTTTTCTTGGAATGATTTAAAATGGCCAGATTAAAAAAAAATCTAATGTGACTTTGTCTATAGAATTTTAATTCAAGCGTGGACGAAGTCGCTGACATACTCTAGTCTAGTAATAAACGATTTAATTTTATTGAGTTGTTGTTTTCAAATAAATTCAGAAGTAGTATTAAAATGTTGAATACAAATTTTATTGTCCTATGGGGAATTGTTACAATAACCGTGTGCTAACAACAGTGAAGGAAAACATCTTGATGCAACCTGGACATCGAGATAACCGATTTGGCGATGTGCCAGACCTGCCAAGGCGCGTTGGTCAAGCGTGGCGGGTTTCCTAGACATTCCCTAACAGCGTGAGGCCCGAGGCCAGCCGTGGGGCGTTTCTGGGCTGTTATATATTATTTGTTATATGGGCAAGTGTTCAGTACAGGTGTCTTATTGTATTATATAAAGGGCCCTCTACATTTACGAGAACACTTTCACGTCTCTCGTGTTCTTCTCGCTGTCTCTCGAGAATGTGAAACACCTATAACTGTCCTGTCACTCCTGTCACTCTTTCGGGTCACACTAAAGAAATTCTTTTGTGAACACCAAAACGCACAAGTGACTTAAGGCATGATACAAGTGCTTTATGACCAATTTTACTAATACCTATGATAACATTAACAATAATCTGTTTATTTTAATTACATACTTGTTTTTTGTTCACGTACCTCACTGTTTATTTATCTATGTATATATGTTTTTTGAAGACCACGGGCCATAAAAATGGCCCGGATATTTAGAGGGCTTGCGCGGGGTCATGGAAAGGCCAACACGTAGAGGCCCTTTGACAAGTTTAATGTAAATGTGGTGTGACACTAACCGGAGGTTATCCCTGTCTACACCATATAGTAATGCACCCAAGGACAAGCCCCGGCCAGTGTAGGACTATTGTGGGAAATGAGAAGAGAAAGTACCAGGCTATTGGGGTTAACTGTTAGTGGTACTAGCGGTCTGGGAATATGGGGACTATGGCGTCTGCCCGTCGCAATGTTCAGGGAACATGGAAAAATGGGCAGACGGTGACTCGGTATATGTGTTTATTATTATCATTTGGATGTAAATATGTCTAATAATCCGTTTCATTTATATAAATATTTAACTATACCGATATTTTATTTCTGTTGTATTGTCCTCCGTGACTCCACCCGCTGGTCCCAGGCGGAAGAACAGCGCTGGCCTTAGCAGCTAGCATTACGCTGAGTTCAATTTTAGGACTTGTATTGATACAGTTTTCTTTTACTTTACTCAGTTATGTTAAAATGTCCTAAATAAAATAATTCTTCTTCTATAAGAAAATGACACGGTTACAACTGAAGTGTTCAAAAGGTTATATTCAATTGATTTTGCGTACAGTTTTGCGACGTGCAACTGCCAGAGGTGCAGGAGTTGTTGGCCAATGAGCCGCCCCCGGGGTACATGTGCCACAAGAAGCACGGGTGGCTGCCCCCCAACGCCGGGGACATCGCCCGCGAGCACATGTTCAAGTGCGTCAAGGAGGCCGTCATCTCGAACCACCTCGGTCTTGATGTACGTACATATATTCATCTCGTGTTAGATCATTGTATCGAATTGGTTCACATAGTATTTTTTAAATTTCTCAACTAGCACCCAATAATAAAAGGTTTTAACCGTTTTATTCGCGGTGTTTTAATTGATTTCGATTGATTGTAGCCGCGATCACGGGAAACAAAGATGTCAAGTGTCAATGAGTAAAGTGAAAGTTTTTATTAGGCTGCCGCTTGAATGTGGCCTTGACGAAGGAACATTAGAACATATATTCTTTTTCTGCCTAAAATTATCTACGCCCTTATATGATCTTCTCCCCCCTGACATTCCTCGTCCCATTAATATTAACTTCTTACTAACCTTATTATATAGTAAATATGTATATATCCTGTCTAGATTTATATCGCTTAACAATATATTTTTATAAGTATTTAGTCTTATATGACCGTTTGTGTTGTTTTGTCCTCAGGTTACCAGAACAAGAATACCGTCCATCAAAATTTATCTTTTTTTTAACTTTCGATATTTAACATCTGTCGCTATTACTCTGACATTGGCAAAATCAATGCCAAAGGCGTTGGAGCCATAACCCACAAGAATAGAATAGAATTAGGCTACCGCCAATTTGTTAATTTTAATTGTTTATTATTGGTTATTATTTAAATAGAAACTAAATAAAAACTTTAAGACTTCTCATTGACATTTGACATCTTTGTCTTCCGTGATCACGGCACTGAAAACTGGCCGAATCACGCAAAATAAAAAATAACATACCGCGCTTAAAACCGTTAAAACGTAGTTACTGATGTAATATTTGCGAGTGTTGTGACTCGACTCGTCTTGTGATCGCTCGGATATAAAAGCGTGCGGGCGGGTGTAAAAATGCGCATTTTTGGTCAGAGAAACTCCACAAGCGATGTATGCTTCTGAGACGGGTGTCAAACTTTCATCGTTGGCCGGTAAGGCCATCCAACGATTACGTCACACATTAGGAAGGGAAGAGGGTCGACGTATGAATGAATGAATGAATGAATGAAAACTCTTTATTGTTCATTATAACTTAAACCTAGACATTGAATGTACTTAAATACATTTCCATTAGAACAACTACATTAGACGTACTGTGATGTGTAACAAGGGATGGGAGGGATCCCATATTTCTTGAGGTCATATTTCAAAATGTAATATATTTAAGCCTAAACACCCGAAATTTGAACTACCAACGAAAAACTTCAAAATATTTTCAATTCAATCACTTGATGATAAGATCTTGGAAGATATCTGCCGAGATTTACTCTTTACGCTATGATATGGGGTTAGCAACATTTATGGTATTTATTTACTAATAAAAATTTAAGGCCTGCAACTTGTAGAACGTTGTTATATATATATGTATATTAAAAAAACATAAAAAAGAATGTAAATAAATATATATATGAAATAATAATAATAAGTTGTACATTTATTTATTTACAGAAAGATGGCAGCGAGGATGATTCTATTTCTGACGACGAAACAGCAAGCATATCGGTTAGCGATATTAAGAGTGAATTAGATAATTTTGAATAAAAGATACTTAATTCGGAGTCGTTCTTTAATTTACTCCTCTTACGCATTTTAGATATTTGTAATGGCTCGAATCCTGGCTGGGAAGCAAGACCCGCTTAGGTAGTTTTCTGATATCGTGCATATTTTACAATTACCAAGTGCTGACGGTGAAAGAACACATCGTGATGAAACTCACACAAAGATATAACTGATGTCTGAAATCAGTCAATGCGGCTGACGTTTATGGGATGATAAAAAATATATTGCAGGTTTTATCTTCTATTCACCCATTGCTTAAAAAAATAAAAGAGTAATTCAGTAACATATTTATGGATATACATCGATGTAAATTTTTCATACTTCTTTAGTTACATTCATGTAAAAATAACATTTTAGCGATTTACCTACACGAGCGTTGTTCAGCGACTTAATAAAAAGTACAGCTTCGTGTTAAACATCAATTTAAATCCAGGAAAAACAGCTAAAAATGTCTATTATGTACAAATATTATATAAGCGTTCCATTATTGCTTCAAGGCTTTGGAACCCTATTTAAAGAGAGTACAACATAAATGTTGCCCGTGTAAGAAAGAAAGAAAAAGACTGAACAAATAAATGTGCGAATAACCAGCCGGCCCTTATTATATGCATACAAATAAAATAAGATTGTTTGTCACATATACATCTTTGGGGACAAAGACTTTTGGTGTGAATGTTTGGATTCCTTACTTTGTGAATGTCTCTTTGTTTATGTTGAATTGTTGATACTTAGACTGAGGTACAAGCTGCTGAGTCATACCAGCGACACACGCCGCTAATTTATATTGCATATATTATGAAGTAGTATCTTTAAAGTACAATACTCGTTACCAATATTTTTTGAAACGATTATATTATTGTTTACTACAAATATTTGTCAAGAGTCTTCATAACTCTTCCTACGTTTTTGTGGACAAGTCGTCAATTGCTCTTCTAAGTCTCTGCAAGTACTTAGGTACAAATCCAAGTTGTGATTTGAATTAAAAAATAAACAGGTGGATGGACGGACATACCGATTAAAGAATGATTCCGATTCTTGTTAAAAATAGCTTCTTAAACTTTAAGTATCCATTAAAAAATGAAAAGTTAGTATGGATTCTGTGGAAAGTATAAAAAGTTATTTGTAAACCACATGCGAATAAAATAAAACAGGGTCGTCTTTGCCTGGAGGTGCCAGGACGCAAGGATTTAAAAACTAAATAATTAAAATGAACAAGTTGGCGGTAGGCTAAACAAAACTTTAACAATACTCAATGACACTTGACATCTTTGTCTTCCGTCACGGCTACTGACCGAAACGTCGTAATAATAAAAATCAAGTAACTTACCGCGCTTAAAACCGTTAATACGTTGTTTTATTATGTATACAAGTCGCGAAAACTTAAGAAAACAAAGATCGTTTAAGGCGTGAAAATTCCCAAACATAAAACTCATATTCGCATTTATAATAATAGTTGAGGTAAAAGAACCAAGTGCCGCTGTGTTAAAGATCCTGGCGGCAACATGTTATGCGAGGACCTCGCGGTGAAGGAGAGATGGCGCTCTTACTTCTACGAACTGCTGAATAAGCAGCACAAAGAAGTACAGCCACCGAACCTCCCTCCGAATCAAGGACTAGTGCCACTGATAACGCCTGATGAAGTCCATAGGGCTCTTCGCCGCATGAGGAATCGGAAAGCTGTCGGAGCCGATGGAGTCCCCATCGAAGCCTGGAAGGCGATGGGTCCTCGTGGTGTGGGCATTTTAACAAACCTTTTTAACCGCATACTCCTCACCGGAAACATCCCGAGCCAATGGAGACTGAGTGTTATCACTCCAGTCTTCAAAGGTAAGGGATCGGTGCAGGAGTGCGAAAACTACCGCGGAATAAAGGTAATGTCCCACACCATGAAGCTCTTTGAGCGCATAATCGACTCTCGGATCCGGCAGGAGTGCACTGTCTCGGGATGTCAATATGGGTTTCGTCCTGGGCATGGAACCATGGACCCTGTTTTTGCCCTAAGGATCATCATGGAGAAATACAGGACGAAGAATACGCCTCTGCATTTCCTGTTTTTGGATCTGCAGAAGGCCTTTGACTGTGTTCCTCGCGTGATGATCTGGTGGGCACTGAGGTCCAAAGGGGTGCCAGAAACCTATATTGACGTTATCCGGGATATGTACCGTGATTCCGATTCCATAGTTCGGACCGCTGTTGGCGACACCACACCCTTCCCCATTACAGTAGGCGTGCACCAGGGATCGGTCCTTAGTCCGTTTCTGTTCAGCGTGATATTAGACGAACTGTCGAACAGCATCAGGGATGCGCATGAGCAACCTCCATGGTTGCTCATGTATGCTGACGATATCGCGCTGGCAGATTCGGACAGGGGGCGCCTGGTGGGACGTGTAAATGCGTGGAAGAGATCGCTAGAGAACGGCGGTTTGAAACTAAATGTGGCGAAGACTGAGTACTTGGCCTGCAACACTACAGATCCCACATCCGTGCGCATAGGCGAAGATACGGTCGAGCGCACGGATCAGTTTAAGTACTTGGGATCTGTCCTTAGTGCGTCCGGGGATATCGACCTCGACGTCAAGGCCCGTATCACAGCAGCTTGGGCCAAGTGGCGTGAGGTGACAGGTGTCATTTGTGACCCCAAAATGCCGGTCAAATTAAAAGGACAGGTCTATAAATCCATCATTAGACCTGTCCTTTTGTATGGCAGTGAAGCGTGGCCAGTACTTGAGCGACACAAGCAAGAGCTGCGTGTCACGGAGATGAATATGCTGCGATGGATGTGTGGAGTGACGCGGAAAGACCGGGTCAGGAACTCCCGCATCCGCGGCAGTCTTCATGTCCGTGACATAGCAGACAAACTGCAAGAGTGTCGCTTACGCTGGTACGGCCATGTTTTACGCAGACCGGCTAATTACGTGGGAAACAAATGTCTAGCCATGCCACCTCCGCCAGGTCCCGGTCGAAGGGGAAGGCCCAAGAAATGCTGGCTTGACGTCGTGAAGGATGACATGCGTGCCAATGGTCTCAAAACGGGGGATGCTGAAGACCGCGCGAAGTGGAGTAGAAAAAGTAGGAAAGCGGACCCTGGGCGTCGGAGTGAACGCTCCGAACGCAACCGGGATTTAACGCTCGGATGATGATGAGGTAAAAGAACGTACGTACGAGTATGTTCTTATTCGAAGCAAACGTTTCACTCTATTCAGTTCATTTTTTTCTGCAAGGGACTGGGATATGCCCCCCATCGTATCGGACTTACAAAGCAGGTGTCGCGGAGGCGTTGTTTGCGCCAACGTAACTATCTTCCGTGGTATTGTTAAAATGTTAACGTATGTTTCATAATAACTAAACATTGTTTCTACGGTCAAAGTTTAAAAGTTCTTACGAAAATAGAAAAAACTGTCATTGAGATTTTAAGTAAATGCTAATTTATTGTAATTAATGTACTTACGTCTTTTCATAACCCTGCAATGATCCTTTCAAAATTTGAAGATATTTTGAAAATTTTTCCTACAAAACACTACTCCGATCAGTGAAAACTATTTATTTAAATAACATATGTGGGTTTGTTTTTTTTCTTCGGCTCTGGGAATTAACCCATTGTTATGAAGTTTGGTATAGACTCGTATTATACTTAGTCTGGCCATAAATACTGTTAAAATGAAAAAGAAACAAAATATTACGTGTGAATTTGGTATCTGTCATTTTTATATGATTGTTCATTGTGTTTTCTCATTTTGGCGCCAATACATTGTACAACATTTTGCGATATTAAAATGGGGTGGGGCGATAAAGAGAACCGAATCGCTGTGATTGCATTACACAAAGTAGGTATGGAGCCAAATGCAATTTTTAAAATTCTCCATACGCTTGGTATTAGTCAAATGTTTGTGTACCGGGCTATTAATGGGTACAATGAGACCTCTGTTTGTGACAGAAAAATATCTGGCCGTCCACGTAGTGTTCGTACGAAAAAGGTGGTCAAAGCAGTAAGGGAAAAAAGTTTAAGAAATCCTGTCCGAAAGCAAAAGATTTTATCCCGGGATGTGTACATGTCACCTAGAACCATGTCGCGTATTTTAAAAGATGACTTAAGACTTGCAATCTATAAGAGACGCAATGGTCATTTCTTAACTCATAATTTAAAAAAGAATAGGGTGGTAAAATCGAAACAACTACTGAAGCGGTACGCAAAGGGAGGTTACAGAAAAAAATTGTTTACATATGAGATTTTTTTACAATTTAGCAACATTTTAACAAAACAAAATGACCGTATTATGCTCAAAGCTTTTAGGAAGCTTCTCAATTAGTCGACAGAGTGCAACGTGTGCATTACTCGTCTTCAGTGAATGTTTGGTGGGGTGTTAGCTATGAAAGAGTGACAGCCATATTTTTGTAAAAAAGGTATCAAAACATCGGCACAAGTGTATCAAGATACCATTCTTGAGAAGGTAGTTAAGCCCTTTAACAACACCATGTTCAATAGCCAAGAATGGTCCTTCCAGCAAGACTCGGCACCGGGTTATATAGCTCGGTCCACGCAGTTTTGGTTGGAAACGAACGTTTCGAACTTCATCAGAGCTGAAGACTGGCCATCGTCTAGTCCCGATATTAATCCGCTGGATTATGATTTATGTTCAGTTTTAGAGAGTACGGCTTGCTCTAAACGCCATGATAATTTAGAATCCCTAAAACAAACCATGCGATTGGCAGTGAATAATTTTCCCACGGAAAGAGTGCGTGCTTCTATTGATAACTGGCCTCAACGTTTAAAGGACTGTATTGCAGCCAATGGAGATCACTTCGAATAAGCTTTTAATATTTTAAATTGTTATATATTTATGTATTAAACTAACACACTGTAAACTTTAAATGTTATTTGCAATAGAAAAAATAAAATTTTCTTTGTTACAATATTTATGGCAAGACTAGGCATATGTATTATTGTATAATATTTTTGTATGTAGGACAGTTTTCATAGAATATGGACCCAAATTTTATAAGAATGAGTTTACAAGAAAATCTAATAAACATCAATCGTTCGTCTACCTACTAGTCTGAGTGTTTGACCTAATCTATCTAAAAATATTTTACTGTTACAATTTAAAAGTTTGAATAAAGGCTTTCTCGTTTTCACCAATTTTACTCTTTTTCAACTCCCATACTTTTTTCATTGGTCCTTCGAATCGAATCTGAAACACCTGTACATCTATAGATTTTAGCGTTCATTAATAATCATGAAAATGGATTGAAGTTTATAGCGGTAATTTCCTTTTCTACTTTAATGTCGAATCAAACGAGATTTATTTAATTGAATAAAAATGCAGTTTAATGGGAGCCTTCAGCGAATTTTGCTCAGTGTGATGAGAGTAAGACCTGGAATTCTATTTACACCTTTCTCATACTTCTAATATGTTCCTGTTATCTTTACACTATCTGCATATTAATCCTCTAGTATAAGATCTATGTACTCTATTTCCTTTCATTTCAATAAAATAAAACGAACTAGGTACATAAAATATTATTTATCAAATATATAATAATTATATCACAATATTTCTACGATGTCAATCATTTAAGACAATTTTTTGTAAGTATCTTTATAATGGATCAAACAAATTATGAATATGCTAAAATAATTCCCTTAAAATTAGGCGATGAATAGAAAAAGGTAGGTAGGTAACTCCTTATTGTACACCAAAGCATAGACAAACAGAAGTAGAAAAATACAAAAGATAGTACAAAGGGTGGCCTTATTCCTAAAAAGCGATCTCTTCTACGCAACCCTTGGCAGAGATAACAGGTTTATAAAACTGACGGTGGTGGAGTCTATAAATACACAGTGCAAACAAATACAAAACAATATATAGATAAAACCTATGTATGTATGTATATACATATGTATTTAAAAATATATATGCACACAAATATAATTGTACAACGGGGTTGCTGGAAGAAAACTCTTTTAAGGATTACGCTCGCCTTTGTACATCACTACTATTGTAGTTTTATTGTAACTATTTTGTGCACAATAAATAATAAAATAATTATTAAGGCATTGTAAGCCTTCGGCCTGATTTATCGCAATGGATGGCTCATTCGTAGAAAGATAATTATAGACTTTTTATCTCTTACTCGGAAAACGACATTAATGACATTAAAATTTATTACATACAAAGTAAACTTTGAACTAAATGTAATAGTAAACCTTTATCTCGTTTGCACACTTCCAAAGCAACCCTTCATGCGTTTATCTATTCGGCGACGAGGGCACAAAGTATAGTGCGCGTTATCGTGTCTATAAAACGGCCGGGGAGTTGCGCGCGCGCACACTCGTTTGCGCCTCTCACCAAACGCACGATCGATTTTTCCGCCCTTTGTCATATCTACCGGCGCACGATTCGACTGCGCGAGTGAGGTTAGTTTATTTATTTATTTCAGCGGTGAAAATAATGAAAAAAACGGAAATAGTGTATTTATTTCCGTAGTGCTGTGTTTGTTTTGTAATTGTGCCCTAATATTGTGTTACTGTGGAATCTAATTAGGTATTTTAACGAAAAGAACAATTTCAAAGAATCTATTCTTATATTTATAATTTTAATTTCAAAAATAAAAGTGTCATTTTATTTTATATAAATATTTTGTATATAAATCGCGATATTAATTAAAAAATTAGGTATACAAAATTTATTAACAAATTAAAGAATTATATTTTATCATTTCAATTTTGAGAAATATCTTAGGCTCTAAATATTATATTTGCAGAAAAGCGATATACGACTAAAATAAGAATATATTATCGAAAACAGTAAATATAATGGTATTTTAGCACATTTGCAATACGATAACGACTTTGTTAAATTGAAGATAAAGGTAAATAATACCAATCAGCTGTGGATGCTACTGTCGAAGTATGTTAATAATTCACTCAACCTGAATAATAATGTATGTATAACAACTTGTTATACCGGCTTTTGTTACGAACCATAATATGTGTGCTATCATTGACCGTTGTGGTATAGATGTTTTATAGTTGTTATTTTTTTATTGTCTATTCGTATAATAAGTAGTGAAAACTTTTGAGTATAATGTATAAAGCGAAGTGCGTGAGTACTAGTTTTTAACCATCGATCACTAATTAGTGATCGATGTTATTAACGAATATTTTCATTTACTGTTTATTAGTTAATTACGTTGTTCTGATTTTTAAAGAACCAGGGTGGACTGTTTTCCTATTCATATGATTTTTCAATCGTTTTCTATAGCGCTACATTTTATCTTTAGAACCGACTTTAAGGGCCCCTTGCATTACGTTCCTTAAATTTATTTAAGAAATACTAAACGCATTTAACACCCTTACGATACCCTATACGATTAGCATCTTTCACAACGCAAAATTTCTCGCTAAATATATTTAAAGAACTGTCAATACATATTGTGTAAAACGTATTTAGGCAGTTTAATATGACTAACTAATTTTATTTAAAGGCAATCGTTATGCAAGCGACCCTTAGTGAATAAAATTTATTACATTTCTGAAGAAGCTTGAACATTAATTGCAGGATGTTTTGAGGTTGTTCTGAGGAAACTTTATATCTGACCATGATTCTGATGATCTGAAGTGATTGTAACAAATTGTCTTACCTTCGGAAGCCAATCATTTTTAAGACAATATAACTTTTTGTGCAATCAGCTCTGGGCAATAATGTGTTTTTAAACAGCGCTCTGCTAACACGTGCGTGTGCGCCGACTTGGGTCGTGCTTCGAATTGCTGATAAGTCCTTGCCTTGTGATGTTGCGGCCAGTGTCAACTCTTCATTCTTTTAGCCTCATATAAATTACGAATGGATGCTCTACTAGAATGATGACACTGTAGGAAGTATTCTTAGCGTGTTGGCTTCCTTATCTATATTTTCTGTACTTTGAATTTTCAATTTTCACTCAGGATCTAAACGTAAGTCATCAGATTAAGACAGCAACCAAGAGTGGGTTCATGGTAATAGATGGATAATATGATTCGATTCGAATTAAAGTTTAGTGTCAAAAATAAGACTACATATTCATTGCATGAACTCTCGCGCTTTTCTCAGTGCGCGACAATAGGAGGCTCTCCAAAACCGTCGTAAACAGACATTTACAAACGAGGCAGGCAACGCGCATCGGGTTTCATAGTGTTGCAAATATTCATGGGCTACGGTAGCCACTTGCCATCAAGTGGACCCATTTGCCTACAAGCAAACATAAAATAATAAAATTAATGGATTAGTAGCATATATTAATGAATAACGCAAACTAAATAGATGCTATTTTTTTATTGTAATATTAAGTTCTATACAAAAAGACTGTTAGTTGCTTAAGCTTTAGGTACTACCCTCAGACATTGTTCTTTGTTCTGATATGTTATTAACTAGTTACCGAATGCAAATCTTAGAATTTATATTGCATTATTGTATTTTAAAATGTATAAACGGACAAAACAAAGTCACAAAGCCGATAATTTTAATAAAAACTTGACACCAGATAACTAATCAGTCAATCTTGATTTATGCTCAAATAGTATGTGGGTATTAAATATATGTCGATTGATTAAGTACATAGTGATTGATCTTTTACACTAATAATATATAAAATTTGTTGCAATCGCTAAGTTTTTATATCACCAGCAAATAATATGATAAGTATGTCAATAGGTTTCATTGCGCTATCATTGGGGGTTATTTGTCATTATTTATTAATTACTGAAGACTTAATTGTTATGTCATATAAACGTGTTGTAATAGCCGGTCTAGACTAGCCGCAGTAGTCTGCATAGATTACTTAGTACGAAAAATCGTCAACTGCAATACTACTTACATGCCATAAAAGAGCAGTTGTCATAAAGTAATTGCGGCTTGAAAACACGTAGTTTGGATTTTAAATCTTAACTATTATGTATACCGCAGCTAAAGCTTTGAAAACTCATAAGTGATACATTTTCGTGGTTCGTAATGCAATGTGCTCAGGTTTTAGAGTTTGGAAATTGTAGTGTTACGAGCTACAGGACTCGAATTAAAATAAATGCCGTTGGAATTATTAGAGAAATTATATGAGTTCATTAGAACTGTACAAACACGTATAAAGCAGGTACAAATAAATCTGGATGCAACCAGTTCATACTATATAAACTACACGATTCAATTACACGCGAAAAGTCCGTCACTATATCGCTAATAGAAAGTACTAAACACGTCTTACTCGTATCGTAGTCGTCGCTTGACTGCTGCAGCCCTCCGTTCGGGCATTGTATTATACTAAACTGTATAATACCAATAAAGGGGCGCCGTTCACGCAGACATCAAGCTTCGACGCAGTGCAATAAAAACAAGGATTAATTCGTTCGAAACTAATGTCAGCCATAAAATAAGTGTGATAACAAAAGGATGTTTTTAAATTTTAAACACGAAGCAAACAAAAGAATTCTTAAATCACAGAAGGCAATAAACTGCGCTTTCACGGCATGCAGGTGTGCGGTCTTTGTCGGTATGTAACAGTAGGGACTTTAATACCAACTACACTGAAAGTGATCTTAACTGGCTGAAATAAAAAATAAACTGATTTAATCTTTGAATAAGGTTTGTTTTTCAAGTCAGCAAAGTAAATAATAAGTTGTGACGTTTAGTTACGGTTACTTATTTTAAATTATGGAAAGGGCATATTCTGTATTATAAAACCAATGAACGTTTTCTTTTCTTTCAGGTATAAGCGATTACACGATGAGTTCAAGTGAATTTCGGTTAGAGCGCAGCACAGAGCTGTCGCCAGAAACCAAGGAAATAGCAGAGAAAGAATTAAGGGAGACCCCCGAGAGGGTTAAAGAAGCCTTAGAGAGGCTGAGGGAATTGCTTAAGGAAAACAAAGACTTGACTTTTGGAGATGATGACGAGCTGCTTACTATCTTCCTGAGACCTTGCAAATGGTACCCTGAAAGCGCACTGGCTTTGGTAAGCGTAATATTATTTTTATTGTTTGGCAATTTCCTTCACATTAGTCGAGAAGTAAGAAGCTGTGATATTTTTAGCGGTATCAAATTTACACCCTAATTACTAGACATCTTACTCATAAACTCCTCTTTAGTCGAATATTTTGGGTACAACCTACGTTAATCATTCAAATTTTGTTTATCTGTCCTCCTCTTGGGTAAACAACATGTAATACATCTTTATAAGTGAAAAAAAAGATATTAATTGATTAGGGTGTGATTCTGATTCTCTTACTTAAGAGATGCCTAATCGTTTCTTAACGAGATAATTATAAGTAACGCCGTAGTTGTTTTAAGAATTTTATAAGTAGGTACGCATGTAATTTAAGATAGATTAGAACATTATTTATTCCACGTCACAAAGTTGGTATATATATATATATATACCTATATACATAATGACAGTCTACGAAACGTTAACAGCTTGAAAGATTAGTGTGTTCAAACATATACGCTGACTAAAAGATATTTATGTTTTCTGTATCATCTAATGCAATTTGTGTAATATAAACACAAACAGCCTAATAGCATTCTCTGTTTAACATTCGTTCAATGACCCAAAATAAGTTTTGACCTCTGGCATCAAATAACGCCATTATCATTTAACGTAAGAGATCGCTTACGCAAATTCTCATGTTATCGACAAAATACTCATTATTAAACTGTGTTTATCTTTTAAACTTTTGTATTGAAAATAGTCAAAGTAGATACACTGGAAGTGGTTTTATGCGAATTGATTCATACCGGCTTCCTCTTCGGAATTTGACAATGCCTTACTAAGTATTTTCATTAACTTTCCGCAACTGTTGAATAAACTATTGGAATATACACATTTTACAATATATTATAACATTTTTTTCTATAATACCATCTTTAGCATCTTACTTTTAAAATATCACCATATAAATCATTTTAATCACTCGTTGTCGCTAGTTTTCCGCGGGAACTTTGGTGGGCCTTTTTATTTATATTGTATTAATTATTTCAAGCTAGAATTTTGTTTGGATGGAAATTTTCAATTGTTTAATCGTTTGTACACTTGCGCTTGCTTGTAGTGGTTGATGCTGGCAGAAGTTGGTGGTGTTCTGACTTTCTTATCGTACCTACAGTGAAGAAAATACACTTTGTTGCTTTTGGGGATTTATTCTCGTACTATTAGATCTTGGATGCTGATCCCTGGGTTCAACTTAGTGGTAGTTTAATTCGTATGTTACGACTAATAGCAACTCATTAACAACTCGATAGCAACTCAATCACAAGGTATTTGTGAGCATTATTTATACTAATATGAAATGAATATGAAAGTAGGCTAAAGTAGGCAGCAAAAAGCTGTACGTTGAAACATTTAGTAAAATCTATGTTTTCGAGCTGCCACAAGAATTTCGTTAGCAGAAGAGATTAAAATAATAGCAGGTGGATACAACAATAGTTAGAGGAATTCGAAAAATACCGTTTTTAATATTCTCTTAAAATGCATTAAGATTCAAATGTTATTCTTTGCTAATGACGGTTACTCTTTTACAACAACACTTGCAACGATATGCTTTTGCGTAACCATAGGGCTCGATGTTTAGGTAACGCTCCAATAGTTAGGAGCGGTTAAACGACTCATTTCATCGGACTTGTCCTAGACCTTTGCGATTATGTACAGTCGACTCTTAGATAATTTGACACTCGTTAAGTTGAACTTCTCGATATTGTGAATTTTTTTGAATAAAATCAATATTATTAGATCCCCTTCGTAAGTTGAATTTGAAGGAACAGTATCTCGCCCGTTTCCTTCCTATCTATAATTTGAAGCTACTCTACCCTATTATTTTTTGGAAAATGATAGATTAAAGTCTCTTGCCCAACAGAAAATTACGGACTTATTTTTAAATAATTATAAATAGTACAAAAGGTTAAAAAAAAGGTTTAAAAGGTTAGGTTAAATTAAATCTCGAATTTTGATTAAACTCTTCTTTACTTGTTTTTTTCTCCCCGCTCTTGGTTATAAACTTCTATTATTTTGAACTGTTGGCAATTTGAAATTTTTCTGTGGTTCCTTGAGTGTTAAACTATCGAGAGTCAATTGTTTGTATATTTTATTCAAATACATCTTATGTGTTTTTGAAACGTTTATATGTCTATGCGGTATTAAATTGGACCTTACTGTTTTTTTTTTACTCAGCTTTGTTCGTAACTTTGAAACGTATAAAATATTCTATACTTGCTATTTTAGTATCAAATAGCTAACATCAAAACCTACCTTACCTTACCCTACCTACCGACAGTTAAAAAATATTATTAATAGAGTCACACACACACAGGACAGGTGTATCTGGTTTATATCTTTTGTATAATATGGTATACAGTCAAGTCTTAAGTCTAACAACGGCTTCTAACTCTATACGTAAATACAAATTCGATTAGCAAGCTATGTGGGCTGTATTTATATTGTCTACATTAAATATATAATGGGTCGTTACGTGTAAATTACAAGAAGTTTATTACGCATTGGCGATGTTGTTACACAATAAATTATTATTTGTGCGAATATAATTAGTGTCGTTAGTCAAAAGCAAAAAGTCTGATAATGCAAGTACTTATATATTGTACATAAATATCTATATTATATTATATTAGACACACTTTGCACAATATTAACACATATTAAGTATATATAGATAAAGTTTAAACTACTGGTTAACTTTTAAAAATGAAACTTTTTCACTCAGTTCAAAACTCATAAAATATTCAAATAGGTATGAATATAGGTAGTTTACGTATTAGAGTTTACGATTTGTTTTATGATACTTGAAACATTTTACTAAGCATGTTATATAAGTTCATACAAATATTAATGCTAAAGTACAATTGTTTGTTTGTTAAGCTTTCACACAATAGATCATCGTTAAATTTTGCAAACATATTATCAGGCAGGGTCGCCGATTCCATGGGTGCTCATAATTGTTTTTTACATTTTTGTTAAACTTAATGGATACGGTATTTACACACTCACACTTATGTATTTAAATAAAGTATCTACCGAAGTGTACCCGAATACACCGAAAGAAATACTACTTTAAAATATATGCTTTTTAACTTTTAAACGGTGGTTATATAAATATATAAGTATTTAAATGCGAAAAGTAAGTTTAGTAGTTAAAAGTCAAGGAACTTCTTGTTTCTTAAATAAGTAATTATTAGAATCACTATATAAGCATTCTTATTAGCGTGGCTAAAATTTCTTATTTCTTACGTTATGGCATTTTTGCGATTTTGACTTTATGCTATATCAAGGAAGTAGTCAATCAGTAATCTATCCGTATTGTGATGTCATTATATGATTAGGTTATGTAGATGATATATTATTTTCATATTTGTTCCGAGGAAAACGCGAAACCAAACAGAATAATTAATACGCGGGGAATGGAGACAACTAAAATTTCTGCGGCTGGGAGGCTTGTTGTAAGTGGCGATAAAACAATCTTCAGCCAAGTGGTAGGGCATTTGTCCGTTTGTCATTGTCTGGATGTCTACAAATCCTGGTTTAGAACATATCGCTGTAAGAACCTTGAGTTGCGTTCAGCATCGGTACCAGTGCGCAGGTTACCGATTACCCCGTCGAGGTCGGCAGTACACTGGTAGCTTTGGTGTTGCAAATTGCCACCAAGTGAGCCATCAGCCT
Source organism: Dendrolimus punctatus (assembly GCA_012273795.1). Lineage (NCBI taxonomy): Eukaryota > Metazoa > Arthropoda > Insecta > Lepidoptera > Lasiocampidae > Dendrolimus > Dendrolimus punctatus. The sequence goes on from CM022536.1 coordinate 6,045,960, forward strand.
GCCTGCTGTACTCCAGCAGTGAATAAGAATTTTGATTGATTTGAAGAGTTTAAGAAGTCGGTTTTTTTTCGGAACAAAAAATAATTTGTGGCTCTCTTGTATAGATGCAGCGGTGTATGAAACATTTCAACATACATTCATTTTTTATTCAAGCCTAGACAACGATGTTGTGTCATGATAGGATGACATAACGGCCTGACTAAATGGCTCAAAGTGCAAAACTAGATTATTGGAAAACTACTTAGCGGAAAGGACTATTTATTGCATATTTGTTTGTAAATATCCAATACTGGCCGCGGTTGTTGCCGGGTGAAGTGAGATAAGATGCCGAGGCAATGTCAAAGTTCACTGTATATCAGCACATGATAAGCATATCTGTTATCAGCTTGAGTGACTGTCGGAAGATACAGCCTATGTACAATTTATGTGTCAGCTTATATACTAATTATATGTTCCAATTACATTCTTGAGTCTCGTAATAGGAGGTTTTATACAAACGATCACATATTATTTAAATATAAATATTTTTTTATCATACGTAATGAAGATAATTTAATAATCACCTAAAGCAACTTTTGTTTAATTCATAATGTAAATAAATTATCTGAGAATTAATTTTTATCTTATGCCATAATCTAAGTAGCGGGTAATATTATTTTTACTTACCATGGTAGTTGGTATGATTATTTCATTATCATGGATAAAAAAATACTTTTTCTATGGTATAACCTGTATTTTCTTACAAGATAATTTTAAAGTTTTAGATGTTGCATTAGTTAACTAACCATCATAGTGTAATTTGCGAAAATCGTGTATCTATGTGTAGTGCCAAACTGATTTTCTACACAACAATGCATTATGATATGTAGGTAGCTAACTATTTATTGTTGGAAAACAGCAGATGGGCCGGGCTAGCTTACATGATGGAAATAGTTACCGTCGCCTATAGGGATTTGCAACACCAAAGGCTACAATGTTCTGTATTGGCCACAAATGCCGGAACAGAAGTCATAGTTGTTATGGCGGCATATGCTAGGCCAGGGGTGGTAGCCATCTAGACGGGCAAATGTCCTACCTGGCTGTGGGTGACGACATAACAGGCAGGATGGCTAAAAGAATTAGTGTTGTTTTATCTTTCCTAGACGGAAAGAAAATAATTTAATTTCTAAGATTATGTAGTCGGGAGACAAAAATTAACCTCTTCTGATATCGTGATATCCGTCTGTGTATGTATATATTGTAGTATGTAAGCATCTACGTCACAATAATTTTTCCAATTTTATTGCCTCTGTATGGAAAGAGTTTAAAAGAAACGTATCTTCTATATACAGATATAAAATGATATGCTTAATTAAATTGCGCAAAAACCGCATTTTTTTTTAGTCCAGTGTGTTTTCTTTATAATCAATTTACCGTCGATCTTAGAGCGTCCGCTACGGACCCTGGGATTCATCAACTCCGGGATCTTCAACTTTCACACACAGTGTCTTTGTTTTAGTTTTAGTTTTATTAGTCTTAGATTTTTAATTTCTTTTTCTTTATCTACGTCAATAAATATTTGAATATTTTAAACGTTTATTGCTTAAGTAAGAAATTCAAAAATATATAAAATACTTAATAAAAAAACCGTGATTCAATAATTTAAGTGATGAAATATTTTGTTGTGTGTAGTATTTGTGCAAGGATGGTTTGTTTAGCGTCGTCCGTTCATCCTTAGTTATGTTTGTGTGTACAAATGTTATGATTGCTTTGATAAACACCGTAAAGCAACCAATGTCAATATACTTACGTAGTGACGAATGGATTCAGTACAAAACGGGATATCATGCTCGATTTTGTATAGTTTCATTTTAAGAAAATTCGAATATTTTGTTTTAAAGAGATACGCTTGCTTGCATTAGTAATTGTTATGTTTTTTTAGCACCGACTTCAAGATGTGGTAGAAAATTATTTTTTTCCTTTTTAGTTACTCTTGAAGTCTGTTTCTTTTTTGTTAGATTTTTTTAGTTTCAAATTTAAACAAATGTGGTTTAAAAAATATTTAATCACTGTCTGAGTGCAGTGAAAACGCAATTTCAGCGCTGAAATATGTATTTGTTTAATTTTTTATAACAACTCCTAAATGTAAATTTACATAATATAGGTGTTTTTCTCCTAGTTTACCCTCGTCAAGATTATTTTTGAAATGAGGGTAGAGGCGTAGCTACCGCCGTATAAGCCGTGTCAATGATACGGGGGCCCCAGATGGCCCCAGACTACAGGAGCCCCGAAAGTGTGTAAACAAAAATTCCCAAAATGTTCTCCGCAATATTTTATAGATTAATTACATTTTTGAGAATAATTGCTTAGCCAACAGTTACAACAACTATCCATCTCCTTGGTATATTTAATTATGGGTGGTTCAGCCATTTAAGCCGAAAAAGTAACAAACACATGGTTGATTTCGCAGTAATATGTTACCATGGATTTGACTATGAATTATTGTTTACTGTTTACTATTACTTCTTTTACGAAATACGTTCTTACATAATGCGCCGATGCATGGTTTGAATTGTGCGTGAGTATAAGAGAAACGGCCTGCCTATCAAGGTTTTGAAGCTATGTTTGGCATAATTTTAAATATTTTTAGTGATACATTAGCTGGTTTTAACGATGAAGTTATAGAAAACTACAGCTTTTCTTGATCTTGTGTAACCTTTGAACGCCTACCTTGTTGAAATTCTCGGAATATAAAAACTTTATTTTACATTATTTTTATTCAAAATAATAATTTAAAATAAAAAAGTTTGAGTTAAAAATGTATTAAAAATACAATTTTTCGAGCATCAACTTATCATTTAGAGACATTGGAGGTGACTAATTTGATTGTTACCAGTTTCAGTCAAAAACTATTTTATTGGGAAATAATATGTTTTGTGTGTTTATAAACCACAATCAGCTAATTCGTATGTATAATTAATTGAGAAAGAATTGCTTTTTGGAATCATGGTCAGGCGTTTTTCAACTTTTCGAACAACCTTTGCCAAATTTAATAAATTGAGGATAGTGATCTAAACTATAAATAATTCCATTTAAATTAATTTTTTATATTGAATTGTCTACATTTGTGTTGTGTCTACATTTTCGACTGCGATTTTATCTCGGTGACAGCCCTAAATGTTAAACTTAGTATTATTTACAAAATCGTTGCTATTATCTATCCAGTCTTCACTATTATTATCACTGGTTAGGTTGCTATGTATTTATTTTTGTGCTTAACTGACTGGTGCCGTTTTGGCGCGGAAATCAAGGCATTGAATTTTAGAGTTCCAGTGAATTAAAAAGTGACTAATTTTAGTTCTAACAGTGGTTCATGAGACTGTCTCATGCGGCGCTTTTAAATTGACACAAAAATTTGCTTGTCATTTGCATGCAGGAGCCAGCCCTGAGGTAATTTTAATAATAGAGGTCAGTGCATGTATTTAAAATAGTTCGAGAGCATGAGTAGGTGACACTAAAATATAAGCAGTCTTGTTTGAAGTATGATTGCATTACATATATTTCCACACTGGACCTTGATACGAATTATAGCAGTTGAGGAATACTCCAAAGGGCGCAGACATGATCTATTTACCAACGTATTGAGCCATTTACTCGGCATGAATATTCAGTAACTATTACAATTGACTTATCACAGTTTAATTATTCCAAAATCTTTGTTTTTATCGTTATTAGTTTCTACTGATACATTTGGATAAATATTAAAGGTTAGTGGGTGGCTGCCATGCAAGTTGTAAAGTTTTCAGTATATATAGTTGTGAGATATTTCACTAATCAGACCTTGAAAAATCATAGTGATGTTTCTTAATGACTTTTGTGTTTACCTCCATAGGTGGTGAGATATTCAGTTCCAAAATTGTATATAAATTACGTCCCCTCTAAGTTTTGAAGTCTAAAATTTCTGAAATAAATCAAAATAATAGAGCTATCTTGTATCTGTGTTATATGTGTGTATTTAAAAATATACAAATGTAATAAATACATCCTAGACCTTAATTTAAAAAATATGTCCCAAATCACCGTAAGTTAGGAACGTCCCCAAAATTATGGAACTTAAGTGCCTTTTTTTTGTCTAAAGTAGGCAAACAGGCAGACGGCCCACCTCATGGAAAGTGATAACTGGCCCCTATAGATGTTTGCAACATCACGAGTGACGCCAACGCGTTGCCGACCTCTAAGAAACTTTATAATGCCCTTTTTAAAAACACCATATTACCATTGAATTACCCTCCAGATCATCGTTATATGTGTATGTGCGCATGTTCTTCAATGTGCGTGGTGTTCTAGCTACAATGTTGTACTATTTCTGTATATATCTAATGCTTATTTATTTGGATTATTTTGCTGTTGACATTCAATGATTGACTTTATCGATGCAACCCGGATGAATTCATGTCATGGATATATGTTGCAATCTGTGAAATAAACAAACTAATTATATTTCATTTCTTGGTAGTCTCATACATAATTTAGAGTATCACTGTTCATCTTTCCCTGCAAACCTCATGTGCAAAACATGTGAACGAGCCTTGTATCTTCATATTATCTTGCATTTAAAATGAATTTGAATTTATCCTGCTCAAAAAGTTATACCTCTTTTATTTAATTAATTACTTACGCACTTATTAAAATTGGTCTAGTGATAATAATTTTCGATTTAACTAAGATATTAAATAATCTAACAGTGGTAAACAAAGTAAACAAGAAATGTGATTATATTCTATGATCTATAATAGATAATAGGTATCTGAAATAGATACTTGATATAAATCGGACTTTTGAACTGAAACAATTAATTTCAAGGCTACGAATAGATATGAAATTACATACTCATTTAATAATAGAAGATGTATTTGTTTTAACACGGTGTTGATTAGTGACATATTAAATATCCTTTAAATATTAGTAATTAGCAACAAGATGTTTTGTTTTTATACTTCATACCTTTAGCTATGCTCAGTGGCGGATTTTTAGTCTTGGCCGCCCTAGGCCCCAGGCCATATAGTAAGTATCAGCCACCCCTTTCTCGGGACCCATAATATTGAGTACATAATGAATTTACAGTTTTGCCAACTTTTATCGAAATCGATTCAGAAATTTTGTTAACTATAATATCTGGTAGTTTGTAAAAAAAAACCCTGAGGTTTTAGGGATAATTGCAGTGCGGCCCACCAGAATATGCGCGAGCCTTTAGAATATTTACGTACTTTGAGTATTTCTTGTTATCATCAGGGAATTTTTTGTCACGATTGGTCGCCCCTAATATCTGGTCGCCCCAGGCCCGGGCCTCCTGGGCCTTAGGGCAAATCCGCCCCTAGCTATGCTTAAATTTATAAGCCTCCAGAATTGGCTGGAAGGTAGCGTGAAAGACTCTTAAGCGATTGATGGAAGTGTAATAACATTTTAACGCTTGTCCAGCTCTGGAGTCCTGACAAAATGTTCATGCAACGACAATTACTTAAACAGCTTCAACCTTTTCATTGAATCGTGCGATATAAAATATTCTTCGTTATTATAAGCGTTGTTATTATGACGTACTTTAAAACTGATTCTATAAACCAAATAAAATTATACCATAGAAATGGTCATACTTGGATTTTACATACTTTTACTTTTTACTTTTATCCGTGCAGGAACGGAGAAAGAATACAATTTCCTGCGGCCCGGCGGCCTGTCGTAAGAGGCGACAAAACAACCCACAGCCAGGTGGTAGGGCATTTGCCCGACTGGATGGCTACCACCCCTGGTCTAGAGTATGTCGCCATAACAACCTTGTGTTGTGTTCCGGCATTAGTGACCAGGTTCCAGGCTCCCTAAAGAGAGCAGCAGCGCATTCGTAGCACCTTTGGTGTTGCAAATGTCCATAGGCGATGGTAACCGCTGTCCATCAAGTGGGCCGTCTGCCTGTCTGCTGATCTCCTGCAATAAAAAAAATAAAAATAAAAAAATACTCATATTTCCATACTAGGCAAACAAATATTATTGTTCCTAAAAAAATATCGTGTGTCGTGTGTGAGTAGGACTCGTACATCGGGGTCTCTAATATATGTCAATATTAACTCTTATTGCATCCGTCTTTATATTTTTCAGATTGTTTAAATTATCATTATCTATCTATCTTATCTTTAAAAAATAATGTTTTCAATGTAAAAGAAATAATTATAAACAATTATTCCAAGGCTCGCCAGCTGCTGTCACGGGTAGCCCACTGTGCCGGGATTTAAATTCGCGAAGCATTTATACCTATATTAATATTTTTAATTTCTGAATTAAAATTAAATTTAAACACAGAAGACGTCTATATGACTGTATGCGTTCGTATGTGTTGTGTTGTTGTTGCTTTTATCCATAATTTTGCGTTTTTAGCAACTCGTTGCACACAACTATTTATTTCGCGCGAACGAACTGACAAAAACAACTGACAGTTTTTATATATGCACTTCTAAGAACTTTTTGATTCACACTTAGTGTAGCGATATGTTACTCCCATACATTTTCTATTCGTTTAGCGCTAATGCCACTTGTTTACAGGGCCTGATAAACAGACGATAGTATGAGGTCATGAGGGTTTCTTTATTATCTATAGGTACCGAAACCCTAAAACAACGTGCGTCCTATCCTCGTGAGTTGCAATATATCTACAGGTTAGGCCGCTATGCTAATCAGGCGGTGCGACCTTGCATAGCTTATAAAAAGAAAAATAACCGATAACGATAAACACAAAACATATATACGTACGTACGTAGGTCATCTAATTTAATAATCTAATATATTAAGATATGATTAAAATGTAATAGTGATTGTGATGAAAGAATTAAAATTTCCAATACAATAAATAACTTATTATCATTCGTTGATAACAATTGACCGTTGTTAGGCAAACATCGGGCCAATGTATTGAGATAAACAAATATGGAATCCGGTTTGGTACACATATTATTCATATGGAAATAATATTCATATCTACAAGATGTCCATATATATTGTACAAACATTAAATACTTTTCAAATAATAATTATTTGTAATTTCATCAAGAATTTGTTCGTGACCATTATGATGTCATACTAATCCCGGTGTCATATTATATACGAGTATTAATAGATTCGGACAATATTATACAAATAACACCAAGAGGGTTCAATTTATATCAATAGAAATTAATGTATGTATACTACATTTAAACGTTATACATATATGTCGGGCACCTGTTCTTGTAAGTTTTTCTTTGTACATAAGCGTACAAAGGACACGTGCGTTTGACAAACGTCTTAAAGCTTTATACCGGCATTACATTATCCAATATGCAGAGCGCTAGGTGAGCTAGTGTGCTAAAATTGAATGGCGTAAAGGCAGTAGGGCAGTTAGTGATCTAATCTAGTGTGATGGTATGGGCTCTACCACAAAGCTTTCTCATGTAGTGCGCCTCAATCAGATTTAGCGTTCTGCAAATTGGATAATGTAATGCCCACTTTACCAATTTAAAAATCATTGAAGCGAGTAGCAAGTATCACTATAAGCTTACCACGATCCTCAAGTTCAACGCATGTGCTTTAAGTACAATTTTTGGTAAACATTTTTACACTATATTTTGAGATTAGATTTCTCATACTTTAAGGTTCTCTCATTTTCATTGACGGCTTTTGTTTGAGAGGGCAAAGTGTTTGCCAGCTTACCTCACTTCAATGTAAAGGCTCCTGTTTCGATTCCTGGTATGGTAAATTTCAGAAACTAATTCACTCCGTTATTAACTTTGGTCTGGGTGTCTGGGATCAGCTGTATCTTATTACCCATAACACAAGCGTAATTTGATTAATTTGCCGATGTACAATATGTGTGTTTATCCGCCGATTATTATTACTATTTTACTGTTTTTTTATCTTATAACGGTTTACATTTTAAGTTCGACGACTTACTCGTAGTTCAAGTATTTCTTTAGAACAGTACTCATGTGTACAGTCGGTAAAATTAAAATGTCCCTCGGTTCAGTGACATTTGTGTAATAAAAAATACATCTTCATTTCGACGGGTTAACATTTTAAGCCACAGTTAGCACAATTCTAATTTGAATGTGTTCTAGCACATCTATGTCCACCATTCCAACTGGTAACTACCGACTTGTGTTGCACCATTTCATCGCCATTAGACTTTAATAACAAAATTATCATTGCCCAAGCTCCATGCTTGGTCTGGATGCAATCTCTACGTGCTTGTTATGTTATTCGCAATCAGTTGTATGCCGGTTAGTGATTGAGCAACCTCAGGCCATCCACCGCCATAGCAGCGGCCTTTGGAGCGTGATAACGTAACTCCAGTAACGTATAAACAAGGAACATGACAAAGTTCATAGAACAGAGAGCAAAACATCGTAATGCGTAATGTTTATCATAGTTGATGCTTTTTATATTTATTTAGCTTTCTATTTTCATATTGTTTTTAATTTCATGCTAAGTATAGGTAACCTTTTGTAGAATGATAATGTAAGTCAGAAAAACAAGAAACATGACAAAGTTCAACAGTATAACAAATAGCAAAATGTAATGCGTAATGTTTATCAGTGTTGACTGTCTTCGTTATATATATATATATATATATATATATATATATATATATATATATATATATATATTTTATTAATATGTTTTTATGCTTATGCCATAGCAATCGTACATTATTTATTAGCTAGCTAGAAGTTAGGTAACCTCAAGAAATCCACATCACCCTTAAAATTAAATGTAGTATGATATGACTTAACTATGGAACAAGGAAAGTGACAGTTACAAAATAGAAAAGAAATAAAAACATCGTATTACGCAATCGTAGTTTTTTATATTTTTGTTTTCAATATAAGTGTTTAAATGATTTTTTTTTATTATAATCAATGAATGTAAATAGTTGTTTGATTTGACTGCTACTTCGTTCGTGTCACTTTTAGCTTTTGTTGGTCAATTACAATTAAATAACTATATTACAACTGTACAAAGACTGTCTAGAAGTAATTTTTTATCCCTCAGAAATAGTACTTTTTGTGGATGAAACGTACCCCACATCCTATTTTGTACTTCTGAAATTGTATATGCAAAATTATATGATGATCGATTGTGTAGGGTGTAAAAGCGTAATAAACAAATTTAGATCTAATCATACGTAATTACGTATAATACTAAATAATCATGTAAGTATGGATATAGATTAAATAGTGCTGCATTAAATACGATGCGCAAAATATCTGTTATGTGCCATATAAAAACGTAAATAAATGAACACTACGCAGTTATACGATGTTCTGAAAACAACAATAAGTTGCTCCAAAATAAAATTTATTTAGCATAATGTAAATTTAATTTTGATTCCATAAATTTAAAATACGTGTAATTAATATGACATCCGCTATTTTAATACATGTGTATTTTTATGATTAAGTATATTTGAATAATGCAAGTATTTCAAATCTTGAAATTTATTATTTATTAATTTTATATAATGAATTAAAACAGTTTGTTCTTGAATATGCGTCTAAATAAAGTCCATTGAATTTTTCGAAGTAGAAAAACACTATCAAATCTGAAATCCTCAATAACATTTAAATTATAAATTAAAATAAATTACTCAAAACGGTCACTAAAATGGATTTGACTCGATTCGATTCGATGTGACCATCGAACTAAAAACGATTAACATCATATTACCTTACGATAACATTATTAAAATCCTTAGAATATAATCTATTGACTCATCTAAGTTGAAATTTGAGCTTTGAGAAGTATATGTGCGGTTAGATTGAATGATATGATAAGAAACAGTGTGATAAGGGAACGTTGTGGTTTGAATGAAGATGTAATAACAAGAGTTGAAAAACGAATGTTAAGGTGGTTTGGACATGTAAAGAGAATGGATAAAAGTAGAATCACAAAACAGGTGTATGGCAGTATTGTGAATAGTAGAGTTGTTACCGGTAGACTGAGACGAACACACCATGATCAAATATCAGAAGTGTTAAAGAGAGATCAGGTAAAAAGCATCTTAAATAAACGTATGAAGTTGAAATGAACGTAGGTGAAACGAAAGTTGTTTGTCAGGATCGAATCGTCGCAAGTGGAGATCCATAGTCTGTGCCTACTCCATGGGATACAGGCTAGCTATTATGTATGTATGTCTCTCTCTTTTCTTTCACCATATTTTATCCCAATTGGAGTCGGCACAATGTCTTTTCCTTCCACATTCCTCTATTCTGACTAATAATATGTATGTATGTATGACCTATTTAATGATTTGTATATAAACTTTATAAAGTCTATTAAAATACAGCTTTCAAAATACCCTAATACAAGGTCCATCTGAAGCATCTGAAAACGCATTAGATGAAGCCTTTGTTCGTAACATACGAGTAGAGTCGTTTACGATGCTACGGTTATGCTTTACGGAATAATGTAAATGAGAAAGAAATACTTAGGCATACCACGTTCAGGTTTCTGTACAAAGCTAAAAACATGCTAGCTTCACATTGTGAGGGCTGATATGCGTAGTGCACAATACGAGATGTCGAAGATAGTGTGAAATGAAGCTGAAAAGTTAGAAGACGAGTCTTTGTGTTTCGTGTGATTGCTCCGGATGCATCTGGGATTATACGCATAACATGACGATTATGGTCAATTGCGGTTTCTAAATTCACTCATTGAATGCAACCTAATTTGTATAGCTACATTTTCACTGAAACAGACATCTATATTAATACTAGCTGTCCCGGCAGACGTCGTCCTGCCCGGTAAAAAATAGGGGTTGATCGTAGAGGGTTGAAAATTTAGGGTTGTATGTATCTTTTAATGCTGTATCATAAAAAAATAGAAATTAAAAATTTTGTCTAAAAAAAAAAAATAGGGGTGGACTACCCCTAACATTTAGGGGGATGAAAAATAGATGTTGGCCGATTCTCAGACCTACCCAATATGCATACAAAATTTCATGAGAATCGGACAAGCCGTTTCGGAGGAGTATGGCAACGAAAACTGTGACACGAGAATTTTATATATTAGATTATAAACGCGAAAGTTTGGATGGGTGTTTGTGGCTCAATCACGCCAGAACTGCTGAATGGGTCTGGATGAAATTTGGCATAAATATAGATTATAGTCTGCATTAGAAATTTTTATCCAGGGAACAATAAACTTATTATTTAGTAAAGTAGCTTCTCAGTACTCCCGTAAGGATCTCACAAATCTCTAAGATTTGATCCTAGTTTGGACTATGTGAGTATATTAGAAGAGTAGCCAACATTTTAGTTAATACGTATTTCAAATCTAGGATAAGTAACTATATTGACGAATTGATATTTATACGACTGGCATTGAAATTGTAACGACACTTGTACATAGGTATACTAAGTGTAGTACTGATTGAATACAAATTAACTTTTTTGGCGTTTCTGTAGTAAATTAGATAGTCATTACGAGGACATTACAAACACACTTAATATTAGTGTCGCATCTCTCTTCGCCATCCATCACATAGGCTGCGTGATAAGCATGACCTATCGTTGGACCCATTTGTCTTTTAAACCGATTGTTATGGAGTATTAAATTACTTGCAAATTGTTTACATTACTTTATTGTTGTAATGCACCATATTATCGAAAGTAACGAGGAAATGAGGCCCATTGTTATTTCGAATAATGTAAACTATTCGCTTATTATGATAACAAGACAGGATTGCATGAGAGTTATGCTTGAATCGGAGATATTTCTACAACAAGTGTTCTGTTGGCGATTGTATTTTTTAATACTTATCAAATTTATTATTTATAGATAGTTCAAACTTGTTTACAAGCTTTACAATAACAATGACTTTGTTTAGGTTTAGACGTAATTTAGATGTACTAATTATAAATGATTACTTTATATAGAATGCATTTTTTTGTTGGTTTTGTGGTTGTGGGCGTGGGTTGTATTAACTTAGACCCAAAAGTGACAAAATTGTGCAACAAATTGTAATAGTCTTAAAGTACTATTTAATAAAAGTATATGATGTTTATAAAGCATATTAGTTTTTAAGAAAATTTGTATGTCAGTAAATGGCAAAACATGTCCTCACCATGTCATAAGAGACTGTTATCCATGTTGTATACAAATAAAGATTTTCGTTTCATTCGAATCCTGGCTAGAAAGCATCTACAGTCTGGATATTTTTTCTGATCTTTTAGTGTACTTATATTGTTCTTATAATTACAACGTACTAGCCGGCAAGGTGGACATCTTGAAGAAAAGTAAGAAAACATTCACATTTAGATAATTAATTTGTGAGATTCAGCAATCTGTCTTAAGCACTCAGGTCCTGTATTCTCCTAGGTGGGGGTCGCGAGATGTAACGTAAGCCTGAAGTTACGATCCTAACTGGTATTGGCCTACCTTTTCGACTTGCATGTACCTCTGCTTCGGTCGTGGCGGATATATCCTACGTATTTTTGTAAATAAGGATCCCGAGCCTCGCCAGGGCCCTATTAAAAACTATTGGATAAAACAATTACATTTGTATCAGCTAACAATGTCTCCATAGAACCTGGCTTCGCATTTAAAATCTGGTATGGTAATACTTGTATTGATTAGAACCTTCAAAAATTGGTAGTTAGGTTAGGAAATGCAAAGTGAACTTGTTCGACTCGCTTCCACAGCTTCCTGGAGCTTTAAATAGCTCTCATTTAGTTATAAGTAATAAGAAATATTAATTCCTATGCTCTGTGATTATATCCAAAACATTATTTTTGTATGTTTAAACGAATACGCATGAATTTCAAATACTTAAGATTATCGATATGACAATAGATACATTATTGATAACTCTGTAATATAAACCAAAAAAAACAGACTGACAGAAAAATAACAATGAATTGCAGGTAGTATATTAATATTCGAAAAATAAAGAGTCTTACTATTGAAGACATTTTATTGCAAATAAGTAAATGAATTAATCTTAATAAGTATCCTTTCATTGACTGGACTTGGTTTAAAAAAATGTGTTTTATACAATAAAACCAAATATACGTTTTAAACTAGGCGATTGATCATTAATTACTATAATAGTTTGCGAAATATTTACATATTTGGATATATACTATATTACCTTTGGTATTTTCATGACCTAGGTGTAATACTTTTATGTAAACTTTATCTATAAATACTGTTGTTAAGCTTGTCTTGAGCAATTTAGTGATCGTAAAATTTAACAGTCTCAGAAATGTTTTCGAGTAAATAAAGCTGTTAGAAATGGGCTTGACATCTTTTGAAGTGAAGCTATTGTACCAAGTGTACATTATTACCCAACACCATAGTATTATTTTCATAAAGTATTTTACTGTTTTAAGCCTTTGATAATATAATTAATTTATGGCAGGGTTTTAGTGGATACTTGAAACGTAATGTTTCTCTTTTTTATATTCAAAAAAATTACAACACTAGTTGAAATTTTTATAAAAAATAACATTGCTGGTAACTTTAATTAAAGTACTGTTTAGTTAAATGTGGCTTATCAAGCTGCTACATGAACTCCCTTATTTGGCGTCAGTCAAAGTCCTCACTCAATTTGGGCTAATCTTTTTGCTTTGAGATAATACTAAAAATTAAATGTTTATGAATATTTGACACTGGCTATGCTGAGCCATATTAGTAGTAGAAGAAAGAAATTGTTTCTAATTTATTTATCATGTTTCAGATGCGTCGCATTGCAGAATTTAAACGTGACAATGCATCGCTCTTGGATGGATTGCTGCCAGAACATGAAAAAGAGGCATTTCTGGAACACAAAGTTGTAAATGTCATGAAAGGTCGCGACCATAAAGGAAGAAGAGTGCTTATAGTCAATGTTGGAGGTGGGTTTACTTAATATTAATAACAAACTCATCTTATTAATAATATAAACCTGAAAGTTTGCGAAGATAATGATTGTTACTGTTTCACGCGCAACCTACTGCACAGATTTTGATGAAAATAGTAATATATCATCATGGACACACGTAGGCACACATATAATTCACAAAGGTATCGTTTCATTGGGTCAAAATGTTCTAGTATAGTATATAACATTATCCTACAATCTATGCATTTTTGTTGAAAATTTTTCAGATTTGGGCTTTGACATAGTAATATCAATTTATTTCAAGATTTGTTATCTATCATAAAAATATTATTTTATACAAATTATAAAATCAATAACACATATGTTATATCAACGGGACTGTTACTACTAACGCTGTCTGTTCTAAAACTAAAGAACTAGTATCGATGTAAACATATAGATAGTAAACAGAACATTGTTAAGTTAAGAATACGCCGGTTTTTTTTTAGTTAAGCATAAACATAAAATGAGTAATTATTACAAGATAGAAAACTTCGCAAGCCTTCCTAAAACACCGCTTTTTGCTAGTTATAATATCATAAGCACATAAAGTATATCTCGTAAACAAATTCCTAGGCTTAGATATAACCTGTAATATCAACTCATTATAGTTAATATCTCAATGCCGGACGAGCGTCTCCCCATATTAGGCAAATATAAGGGTGTACCAAACGCGCTTGACCAAGGACTGGGGGGTTTCACACATTGATAATCTTAATATGATGGTTTTGTTACGATGATCTCCTTCACTGAGAGCACGTGGTAATTATTATAATCATTTATTCACTCGTAAATTTGTAGTTATTGCCATGATGGACTAGGTACTTCTTTTTTAAGTTTTAGGAAGTTTGTGAATTTAGCTAGTGTTTAAATATAATTTTTCCAATTTTCTTTTTACGCACGAGTATTGTCTTTGACTGTAGGATCTCCTTTTGTACCTAATGTTAACAAATAAACAAGAAGACAAAAGCCAGGGTTATTAAATAAAAACCTAGTAAATACGAGACTTCGGCGTCATTTAGACATTTTCTTGTTTTCTTTGCATTTATTTATTATCATTGTCATGTTTCTTATAAGAATATTGACCGATAAGCAAAATACGTATGTATTAGATTGAAACTGATATTACCGATGTCTGAGATATTAAATCTCAGCATTTTCTTTAAAGATTGTACGATGTTTCGTCTTCATATCTGTTTAGATAATAAATTGTTCATATTTGCTCTGAAATAATTATTGTTTATTTCGAACAGTTTTGATACGAAGTACTTCTATCTCTATACGAAGTATATTCGTAAGCTTAAACAGGGCTTATCAAAGACTTTAGGGCACAAGTCTAAGCGGCTTTCAAATAATTGTACTTGGATGCTCGATAGAAACCGGATTATGTTCTCTTATGTTGAACTAAACACTTTAAACAATTATTACAGTATGCTGATTCTGGGATTCTTTCTCTAAATCAAGGTGAAAAATTATCATTAAAATTTGTTATTATCTATCAATACCATAAATAAGTATACTGCTAAAAGTAATAGTAGAATAGCTCGCTCCATCGGGTCATATTCTACTTATTGTGATAATTTGGCTTCTAATATCTAATAAAATTAACTATTGTAAATTACCACTCGTCAGTGGCGAGTGAAAATATTCAGATAAAACGAGCGATGTCTCTAATCTGGATTAGATAAACGTGGCAGGTAGGTATACAGGGCCTAATGACGTTTCTAGGCGAATAATATTATTGAATTTCGGCTCCAATAATGATATTTGTTGTTAATACGTATTAATATGACCTATTTACATAGGTACGTGGGATCCGAAAAAAGTGACAGCAGATCAACTGTTCAGGTTATTCTATCTGATCCATGAAGCAGCCATGTTGGAGCCAGAGTCACAAGTTCGTGGTACCGTAGTGGTAATGGACTTCCACAACATGGGATGGTCGCAGGTCGGTTTCTTATTCTACTTACGTCCCGTTTTTATATCTTACTATTTTAACATTTCACTTTGCCATGGGAGAAAATTGACTTTGCTTGTATGGAGATTGTTAAATGTCAACCAGTAGTAAGGCAAATGTATGACAGATATTTAACTATCATGAACCGTTAATCACAACAATACAGACCGCCAAGATTATGCGTGCCTGACATGACAAACATGACAAGTGATGGGTAACATGTACTATCCGCAAGAGTTAACTTGAGACTTGAGCGGATTGCGCGCTCTCCTCCCAACCCCGGCCTTGTTACCGCTCTTACCATCGACGCGTCAGTACCTCCCGCTTACGTCATCCGAGCGTAGTCTCAAGTTAACTCTTGCGGGTTGTATAGTATTGTAACCCAATTTACTTTGATCACATATCTCCTATTATATCATTGAGCCATATCATCACAGATCAAAGCTCCTACAGTAATAAGCACAAAGTAAATTAACATAATAGGTAACTAATAAGACACAACAGCAAGATATTTAATACATTTTATTTGTATATGTAATATGTATGACGTATATACAAAGCATTACCTAGAAATATAGTTTTTGAGAAAACAAGGCAATAAATTCATATTATTTTCTTAAAGCAAAATAAATAGTAATTTATAACCGTCCTTTTATATAAATATATGTCAGGCTTTGATTAAAGACTGTTAATACCCAATTCGAGTAGTAGCCGTTTCGAGAATTCCTTGCTAAACTGGCACAAAACTGCGTTAAATTATTTATTGAACTCGAAGAAGATAGCCTTCGGATTATCGAGCCAAATTAGTTAGATTCCGCAAACGAAACTGTTCAAAATAACGAATTGCGCATTTACAATAACGATACATTGTGAACTCTTTAATATGCCGTAAATTTCTTACTGCAGGAACGAAAAAGCCGGCAAATCAACCTAGAGTCAGGTGGTAGGGTATTTGCCCGTCTGGACGGCTACCACCCCTGGTCTAGAGTATGCCGCCATAACAACTTTGAGTTGTGTTCCGGCATCAATAGCTAGGTTTCAGTTTCTCCTTCAAGGCCGGCAGCACATTGGCAGGACCTCTGGTATTGCTAATGTCCATAGGCGACGGCAACCACTTTCCATCACAGTTGGACCATCAGCGTGTCTGTTGTGCTTTAGCAATAAAAAAAGTGAATTATAAAGTCTTAAAAGGACGGATCAGTAAGGCGATCCAGCGAGGAAACTCCTGGGTACCATACCCATGGATGACGGTGATCTGGTCTCAGTATTTTACTTATAGTCTTGAGGGACTATCGGTAGAATACAATACAAATAAGTTAAGTTTTCTTGTATTGTATTCGATTGTATCTCATTTTATAATTATTGCTCTGTGAATAGATTATAGATTTTCTCATAAAAAAAGGCTTAAAGTAGAAAGTAATTACATCCTAATAACCATATTTAATATATATATATATATATATACACAAGCATAAAATATTCAACTTATTTTAGAGTTATTAAAGGTCAATAAACTTTATAAAGTTTATGAACTTAATTAACCCCTTTATGTATTGTATTTATGCAAACCAAAAATACCTGACAAAGCAAGAGTGTACAGCATACACAAATTACTTGATAAAACTTTTGTGTTAAATAAAATACGTCCTAATCTAATGAGTGGTTAATCTAGGTCGTCTTGTTTTTATTTTTATATATAGTACACTTTGCTTTGTTTCCTTTGTCACTAATTAAGTGTTGGCAAACGTATCAGAGAAAGGGAAATTATTATTGTAATTATTTAAGGTAATTTGGCTTTAATCCAACACGATTAAAATTACACAATAGCATTGGGAGTAACGACATGACATATCGACATAGTACTATCATTGCATTGTCTTTAATTTTATATTATTTTTATAACTAATCTTATACGAGTATATGAAAAAAACGACTTTACCGATTTTGATGAAATTTTGTGTGTGTGTGTTTGAGTGGGTCTCGGGATAGTTTAGATCCACACTTGGAACCGGTAGGTGGCGCTGAGATCGGGTTCTACAATCCTTCTAATTACCTGGAGCGTTTTGGTGATTTTGATTTTGTGTGCTTGAGTGGGTTCCCGGATGGTTTAGATTCGCAAAAAGAACGCGTAGATGGCGCTGAGATTGGGTTCTAGAATCGTCCTAATCACCGGGAGCGATTTTGGTGATTTTGTTTTTGTGTGTTTGAGTGGGTTCTCGGAAGGTTTAGATCCGCAATTAGAACCGGTAGGTGGCGCTGAGATCGGGTTCTAGAATCCTCCTAATCACCTGGACCGATTATGGTGATTTTGTTTTTGTGTCATGAAACAAAGTCTTAGGAATTCGAAAATATGGCGGTACGAAGTTCGCCGGGTCAGCTAGTACTTAACATATGTTCATTGAACAGTTATTGTGTACCGATTGTTGCAAAAATGACGAATATCTCCTTGATAAAGAAAGTATCTAAGGTTGTTACTTTATATACTTATTCCTCTATAAGTTTTGAAGCTTAGATTCCGTATCTATTCTATTATTTTTGATATGCTTACATTGGTTTTGTCAATATCGATGAAAGAGATGATAAAGTATTTAATTTTTTTTCAATTTGTATCGATCAAGTCTAGTCTCATTAAGCCATCTAATACATATATAAATGCTGTAAACTACTGATAATTATTATGCTATGCATTATTACACATAATTATTTAAATTGTTTGACACAGCTGATCGTTTCTTTGTGTTCTAAACCAAATAAAATCATATTGAAATCGTTTCGTGATTTTATGATTTATCAAATAAATTTAATCTTTGTGATAAAGGATTCGAATCTGTTATAGTAAATAAACTTTGTGTACGAGTATAGCACGTGCACATCTAATACATTTCAGTTGTTTGCTATTCAATTATTTAATTTACTTTGTAATGAACCATGACTATGATAATAATATGGATTATTTAGTTACCTCTATACATATGCGTATTCAATGAACTACTAAGCGTACATATTACAAAAACTTTATTCGTTCTCTCTAAGCAATAATAAAAAAAATATTTGTAAAGACTAATCTGCATTGCTTTATTGTTGCAGTGTAGGCGTTATCGAGCCAGTATTCTTTGATAAGCTTCGTTTATTACGTATAAATAAATATTTATTCTATATGTAGTTTTAAAACTTTTCGCGGTCTTTTAGTTGCTTCTATTCTATTGTAAATTCTTTGTCTACTTAGACATTGACCTATGTACACGTTTGAGAAATTGCACACTTAAACCAAATTGAAATTATTAAAAAGTATTGAAGTTTATAAGGTTTCGATCAAAATGTTTTGATGTAAACAATTGATGAATAATAACGCCGACTGTTGAATAAAAATGGGATGTTTTTCTTTGTTGAAAGATATTTAAAACGAATCTGGAATGACTCACACGAGGCTTGAACAAAGTGTTGTTCAGTAGTACCTAGTTCCAAAGTACAATAACACAGAAAAATATGCATGCTCTCGCGTGTATCACACAAAGAAAATGTACAAAGTCTGTTCTTAGCGTATTGGCGAACGAAGTTATTGTGTGCAATATCTTTCAACTGCGTATTTAAAATTGAATTTTTTCGGTCTCTGTGGTGTAGGACCTGAGTTTTTGTCTACTCAGACCTACTTCACTACAACGCAAAAGTTTCTAGTAGAAATCGAGAAGTTTTTGGCGGGAACTGAAAGGAGATGTTGTGCTGTGCAGTTTTATTTTCTAAAAATATGTAAAATTGCTCGAAAATGAAAAATAGTTGTAGGATATTGATAGTTTTCGAGTAGTAATTATGTGTTTTATGAGAAATGAGAACTGTATAGTCAAATGTGGCCTTTTGAGTTGTGACAAGAACTCCGTTGAAAGGCACTAGCTAAATAGCTACAGTTCAACTGTGCTACACATAGGCGTAAGAAAATGAAGAAGCTACATTGTAAACTAAGATCTGGCTTAAATGCCTAGTTGCCAAGCCACAAGCCTAAATAAATAATAATAGTAGAAATCGAAAACTAATTTTTTGTTGTTTGTTTACTCTGGATGTTTGTTTGTTGGACCCTGAGATGGTTTTTTTATAAGGTTTATAAAAATATTGTATATTATTTGATTAACTCGCTTAGTCTGGGAGTAAAAACATAACTCGGCAAAAATCTAAATTCAATCGGCAAGCAAATGTTGTTGTCAGCCGATTGATTTATTACATAAATGAATAAGAGACCGGGTGTCGAAATTTTTAGCACTTCCATAACATAATATCTTCAATGTGTATTAAATCTGGAGTAAGGATACTTAAATCACCTGTAAAGTTATTTTAGAAACATACCATCAAAATGTATTTTTTTATTTATTAATATTAATAGATTAATATCTGCTATATTTCCTATTCACTCGTCACCAATACCAATATTACTTCATGCCATCGACGAACAGGATCTGTTTTATCTTATCTTTCAAACATTCATTTGTGTTGTGTTGGATTCTTTATCTTTCAACGTAAGGCATAATATAATATATAAATATAGTATATAAAGTCCGAAATGACTATATAAATCTGTGAAAAATAATTGAAATGGATGAATACGTACCTCTGCTTACTCCACTGTTTAAAACTTGGAATGTCGGCGACACAACCGTTGGTGTCGTGAACTTTTTAGTTACCCTCATGTTGTGTCCACTATTGAAGAACAGTAAAGTTTCGAGTTTTGCCATTGATTACATTTCCTGGCAAATATAATGAAGAATTCAATTGAAAATTCATTTTTTTGTGAAGTTTCTTTTTAAATAAAAAAATGTATTTTATTGTTTACGTAGGTACCTTATTTTACGAAAAAAAAAACGGCATTCCAGGGAAAGAGCATAAATCAATAATGTGTCCCAGCTATATTAAGAAACAAAAATCGCCTATTAAAACGCAATTCAGAAAGGTTTCTTAATCGTACATAAATAGATTGTGCCATAAGTTAGTCTGTGGCGGACATAATATTTAGAAGGCTGTTAGATTTACTCTTTTATTGGGAGATTATTAATACTTATATTCTCAGTCGTATTCAATACATATATACTTATGTTGAACACAAGGTACAAGCCAGACCGAAAAGAAACTACCTGCAGGTCATACACACTTGTTCAGAAAATGTATTTTGAGCTGATTGACTATCGAAGTTACAGAATCTTGGATACAAAGCGATTATAGCAACTAGGCCTTTTTTGTCACTTCTTTTTTGAGGGCACGCTAATTCGGAAATTGTAAGTCCATATATTTTTTTGTTCTTGTTTCATTTTTTTCAGTTATTATGGCAATTTTTCAATATTTTAGAAATTTCATTTAAAGGCACTGAGTACCCCCACGTGCCCGCCCCCACGAAAAAAGCCCTGATAGCACCCATTATGCCAACAATGTCATTAGTGAATAGCATAACGATAATTGTATAATTAACGTTATATTAAGCACTTGTTTTAGAGAAAATTGCCAATGTTTTAATCGTATCACGTGCAAATGTCTTTGTTTAAGATTATAAAACGTATGAAGATGCGATTTAATAGTACTACCGCGTTCTTACATAGGACCGCACTCTAACAATAAGGAAATCAATATTGCATCCGCCTCGGTTTGATATTAGGTTTTAGTAAATATTAGAGTATAGTAGACAGGCTAATGTCCCACTTGATGGGCAGTAGTTACCGTTGCTTATGGACATTTACAACACCAAAGGCGCTGACGGATTCGACTGGAATCGGGGTACTAATGCCAGTACACAATTTAAGGGCGTCGTGGAATATTATAGACCAAAGGGTTATTCACCAGCGTCGAAAAAGTTTTCGTGTCCGAACGCGAAAACAAATCCGTTCAAAAATGTTAGGCATTAGAGCAAAATGTTTCGACAAACGAGAATATTGCAGATATTTTAACAAAGTCTTTACCAACTGTAAAACATAGGTATTTTGTTAAAAGTTTGGGACTTGTGTAAATATTAATATATACTTTAATAATTAATTATAGATAAATAATTACGTTAAACATGTTCAAAGAAAGTATAGTGTTATAATTTAAATATTACGTGTTACAAGGGAAAGCTATTATGTTATGTTTATAAGTGCAATCTTAAAAGGAATTTAATAAAAAACACATTCTCGAATGTGTTCAGTTCACCTTCGCCACCTCTGTGTCACCTCGCTCTGGGTTGTTTTGTTGCCTTCGTAAAGATAATGAGTTTCATGAAATCAAATTTGGTAAAACCTTTGGTGTTACAAATATATCCATAGACGACGGAAACAACTTTCCAACAGGTGGGCATGTCTTTTTTCTTATTTTACGAAGCGATGGTAGAAATTACAATTTTACTTTTGTGTTACATTAATATTTTGTAATAAATGTTTGTAAAAATACTTTGTAGATGAATTGTCAATAATAGTCTAAATCAATCCGCGCAGCTATTGTACCTTATGATTAAAATTCCCTGCTCGCTTTTCGAGAGGAAAATGAGCTTGTTTTTAAGGTAACACGTCCGAGGCTAAGGTTCATTATTCCAAAGACAAAGTACTTATGTGACTTCTTCCTAATTAAGTATGTATCATCAATCAAACCTATATATCTTTAATTCTATATGCGTATAAAAGATGAACCTACTCCTGATGGTATCCAGTAAATATTTGTTTAAATAGAACTGTTAAAACTATAAATAATAAACTCGCTACAAATTGGTTTTATACTACATGTGCTTTTTTACTTTTTTCATGCAGTAGTTGGAGTTCATAAGCGAAACTTCTGAAAATTACTAGATATTTAAATGGATTATATAAACGGTTAAGATAAAGTTACTTGTTTTGTGTCTAAAACCTACAGGCGAAGTGACAGATAATAATAAAATTCTGAAAACGGTAATTTGTAATAAGGCATCGTAAATTTCGCATTCACTTAAATTTTATTGATTATGCGTCAAGGTTTCCTTTATATATTTGGAATTAGTGCTAAAAATTAGTGAAATTAAAGTTAACGCAAAATAATACTTGTACGTAGTGTGCACTGAGTAAAGAATCCGATTTGGATATTTTTCTATGATCATAAACTTAGTAAGTTATTAATAATATTTATTTATTTATAAACAATTTTAACTGGTAAAATGTACGATTATAATATCTACTTTCTCGATGCCTCATGCCTTCATATCTGTATTTTATAAGATTTTTAATATTATTGATAAGATAGGGCTTCGATATTTTAAATTACTGTACCGAGTTAAGGTAATTCATATAGTTGCTCAATAACTGCAAAAACTACTTGTCTCGGGATTAGAACGTTAATTAATCGGATATTGCGAAACATTTACTTAACTTGTCCCCATTAGGCAAACATTGTAAACACATTTTAGTTACATTTTAAGATATTTTTTGTAACCATTATATAAGTAAATATTTGAAAACCTTCACTGTTTGTTCCTGGGTCTTAAATGGAAATAGGTTATCCTTACAACCTCTTTAGGATATCGCAGATGTTTATATTGTTATTGATAAATGATCCTAATCTTATGTTCTTAGTTATATTGTGTGTGTACATACTTTAATACGATCACCGTTACGTTTTTTGTGGTCAACCGCAAATAGGTCAGTTTATGAAGTTCAGAAATGACAGTACTTTGCTAGGGGCTTCACTACCACCTATTTGTTTTACAAGTTCGTATCTCGTAGAACGAAGAATTGGTTGTTTTAGAGTTTTATTTATGTTGTTTAATTTTGCTTTATATTGCCATTCCAGGCATAACAGAGTACGAGAAAATAATATGAACACCGTTTATGTGAATATATCCAGCGTGATGTGCCCTCTTTAAAAATCATATACACTGTGGCTGGAACCTAGAGTTATATGTTGGTACCTATTTCACACATCATCTTTAGCCAAATTCAGTCCACTGCTGGACGTAGGCCTCCCCAAGTACGCGCCATTACCGTCGCCTGTTAACATTAGCAACACCAGAGGTCAAGTGCATGTGCTGCCGGCCGTGAAGGAGAAACTGGAACCTGGCCACTGATGCCGGAATACAACTCTAATTCATTATAGCGGCATACGACCAGGCGTGGTAGGCATCCAGACGGGAAAATGCCCTACCCCCTGGTTGTGGGTTGTTTTGTCGCCTCTTAGGACACTGCCCGGCCGCAGGAATTAGTATTCTTTTTTCGGTTCTGCTCGGAGAATATCCGGGGCGGCAAATTCTAGGAGAAAATTTTACCTTTAACACCTAAACCTTATCTCGCCTTATTAGTAGTAAGTTGATGTAATTAATATACTCTAAAAATATTTTTGTGCATACATACATACATACTTACATAACTTCACGCCAGGTCCCTTGCGGGGTAGGCACGAACAACAGAGCGCCATACAGGTTTATTCTTACAGACCTCACTTGCTTCTTTGGCATTCATAGTTCTTGTCATGCACGCTCGTCTGTTCTTAAGGCTCCTGACATCACCTTCTGCTAATACATGATCAATTTGATTATTTTTGTGCAATATTAACAAAATAGGTTGTATAAATAATCTAAGAACCGACACATTAATCCCCTAGTTCACTATTCGTAGTAGGGGAAAGCAGGTAGGATTCGTACGTTTTTTGTTCTGAGCCTTATAAAAAAGAAACTACTAGCTATTACAAAATTATTTTAATAG
The DNA here is from genome assembly GCA_012273795.1 of Dendrolimus punctatus. Lineage (NCBI taxonomy): Eukaryota > Metazoa > Arthropoda > Insecta > Lepidoptera > Lasiocampidae > Dendrolimus > Dendrolimus punctatus. The sequence continues at coordinate 6,070,510 of CM022536.1, forward strand.
CGGTATATTACCCATTTATCTGGCTTTAATATTATGGTAGTGCAGTTTTCATATAAAGCAACATGGAGAAGTTACGACCGTTTTCCTAAAAAATGGAAAACGCACGAAAGCACCCCATGCATGGGGTAGCTTCGTGCATAGCGTGGGGCACATTCGTACATAGTGGGGAACCTCCGTACAATCAAAGAAAATGCCATTTATTCAATGTAGTAAAGTCCTTTAATGAGGTCAAAGTTAAAACAGCGTCATCCGTCATATAGTAAACTAGTAATTATTGTATTCAGAGTACCTATGTAACGAAAAGAACACAAATGTATTTTTTTCTACTCTAATAATTATGAAACAAATGATCTTCATTTAGTAATGATCAAAAATATTGTTTTAAGTACTTTAATACTTAAAAAATAAGTCCTGAAAATATTCATATAACATAATATTTTTTCCATTAATAAAAGAACTAAAAATCAACATTATAAATTTTATCACATGTCTCAACATACATAAATACATAACTTCACGCCAGTTTCCTTGCGGGGTAGGCACGAACAACAGAGCGCCATTTAGGCTTATTCCTATACACCTCATTTGCTTCTTTGGCATTCATAGCTCTTGTCATACATGGTACCAGCACTGCGTTGTGTATGGCAAGCTGGGCTTTCTGGCTGAGTTTCTTAGTGCCTAGAAGTTTACCTTAAGCTCCATTCATACTATTCCTCAAATTTACTCTTCTTTCTATGTCAGCGCTGTACCTTCCATCCCTGCTAAAAGCACATCCAAGATATACAAACTCATTCACTTGTTCCAGCATAACATCATCGACCATTATCCTTGCATTCGTTCTAGTTTCTTCTCTTTCAAACACCATAACCATTGTTTTCTTCGCATTCAAATATAAGCCTCTCGCATGACAGTCATCTTTCATCATTGTAACTAGTGTTTGCAGTTCTGATGGCGATTAGGCTAAAAGCAGGGCATCATCCGCATAAAGCAAAGTGCTAACAACTAAATTTTTTTTTGCAGAGACTTAAAACATAAATTCGAGTTGTATTTATCGTGAAATTAGAACAAAATTGCCCATAGGTACAATATCTACCGGTACCTATTATACTAGAGGAGGATTCTTACAGTACGAATCTACCCCACATGTAACTGCACGAAGGTACCCCATCCAGATAATTCAACAAATTAATTTGAAATAAACATAACCGTTATAGTTGAGCTAAAATATCTATTTAAATATTAAAGTAATATTTTGAGGCATAAACTATAATAAATCACTTTTATAATTTGAGCATTACTTATACCAGCCAAGCGAATTAAAAGATGACAACGAAAAATACTTACGCAGAGCGAATTCACGTATCGACTTACATCATCGAAGCCAATGGCCGTATTGTGGCCCCATCCCGCAGGTACCCGTATCCTACAAACGGCCATCACGCACATAAATGCAAACATTTCAATGTTGCATAATGGCGGAGATATCTCCACTGTACGAATGCTCCCTGTGTACGAATCCTACCTGCTTTCCCCTAATTACTAAAAATAGGTGTTGTAATTAGGACGTGTACAAATCATAAAGTTTCGATTTCATTAACAGAACATTGTAATTGTGACTTGAATTGTAGAAGTCGGTGGGGACAGCTAAAATTTGTATACCCTACTAGTGGCAAACGTATAAATCTGATACTGCAGATAATATGCATGAAGATTTTGTTTGTAGTAAAATCGTTCGCAGTTCTACATATAGAAACGTAGTCCAAAAATATCTAGGTATCTACTTAAGACCGAAAATTTCATAATAATACTGAGATAAAACCCACGTTTAATGTACAGGAACAACGAAGACAGACGACAGAGTCGCATGAAACACTTAAGTGCATAATGTTGTATAATTTGTACGAAAAGTCTAGTCGTAATGACTCTTATTTTTCAAATTGTTGTAAATTGCGTATACCTATTAAGTATTCGAAAATAGCCTGTAATTTGATAAAAGTTACCTCAATTATTCGTCATTTATACCCACCGCCTGTTGAAATACTGATTGCAGCAATTTGCTACTTTGACGAAAACGAGATTATTATTTAGTAGAAGAAACATAAGACTGATAATTAATCGTTCAATAGAATTATACTTTGAAAGATCGCTTAAATAACTAGATGACGCTACTGCACTGGTTTTTCTTCTCACTCTTTTTGAAGTCTTACTTTTTGAAACATATTTTTTAAAGGAATTCAATCAAAAATTTTAAAGGTTTAATTATGTTTTTCGATGTTGACTGATTTGATTTAATAAACATTTTCACATTTTTCAGTCCAATGATAACTGGTGCCATTTATATAAGTAGTGCCTATAAGTAGGACATAGTAACTTTTTCGTTTTACGTAGTATCATATAAGTTTTTACCTTTTTAAATGCGCTATTGTTATTTCTCGTATTTTCTTCAATGTTACTGTTATTTCGTATGTGTTTATGTATATGTTTCAAAAATACTTATTGCATTTTTTTTCTATTTACAGACAATGGGACTTACTCCTGCTTTCTCCAAGCGCCTCCTCACGTTCATACAGGATGCGATGCCTCTTCGGCTAAAGGAGGTGCACTTCGTAAAACAACCAATGGTCTTTAATGTCGTTTGGAACATGTTCAAGCCGTTCATCAGGGAAAAACTAAAAACCAGGGTAAGTTTTTAGACCAAACATTTATTGAAAAGATTTTCCATCAATTAATTGTGAAGTTGCTGATTGAAGAAGCAGGGATATATTATGCGTTTTGTTATTTGTGGTGCAGGTTTACTAAGCTCATAAAAATTAAAAATATCTAATCATCATAAATTATAAGTAAGCAGAAGATGAACTTACCACATTTATAATAATAACGCCCAATTAACCATATTACATTTCTGTCATGCGTAATATACACCGTATAACTTAAGGGTTGATTTCAGTAATATTCCAAGCTACATTATGCCAAAAAGTATTCTGAAATAGTCTAACAGAAATTAAATTACTTGGGATATCTTCGCTTTTAAGAGTTAAGGACGCGCATGCGACTTTTTAATCAATGTTGAACTCATACGTGCGTCTTTTTAAGTTCAATGATTTTGAGAAGGCTTTTAAAGATGTTCATTTTAAACGACACTAGGCCTTTGGACCTGTATATTTTTAGATAGACTCAATCTTCGTTTTAGGACTTGGACTATTCGTGACCGTAAATCAGACTTTTGAATTAATTGAATCCTAAACATCTTCAAAGTCTGTTAGAATTTGCAAAGCTACAACAACCACTGTCTTAATTTTTAGTGTTTGTGAATACCAATTACTTTTTGTTTTACAGATTTTCTTCCATGGCTCCAAGATGCCTTCCTTACACAAGCACTTGGCGCCTAGCCACCTCCCCGCGGACTATGGCGGTGAGCTGCCACCCATCGACTACTCCGGGGCCGACTGGTATCCCGTCATCACAGATGTTATGCCACACATAGAGAATTGGAATAAGTATGGATTCGCAAAGACCTCGTAAATTTAATGCATTTCATAGGTAAAATTTCGTGGTTGAGTATTTTGTAACTTATATTAATTAATTGAAAAGAAGCTCTAGTAAGCTATATGACTGCTAAATTGGACAGCTGAAAATCTCTCTTAATTTTGGTCCATATTAGATTTTAAAAGTAAGTGTATGTTTTCTTAAAAATATAGGTACATTTGTAGGATTTGTTTGATGTAAAATTATTTTATTCATAAAAGGAAGAAAGGTGACTGTCAAACGTTTTTAGGTATTATTCGACCACTATGGGCCTTAAAATATAGCTTGATAAGAGATGACAGTTTTCAAACTGAAGTGATTCCTAAAAAAGTACTGACCAAATCAATATAAAAAGTGGGTACCTATAAATAAAATTAAACAATTAGCACAGTCACATTTTTTTTACTTAATGCGATTCGCTACGAATGCCTATCAGTATCGTCATTATCATTAAAATCGGTTTGAATGAAAACAAGAAGAACATCGCGTTCCAATTTCTTGAGATGATTTCGCGACTTGTTGATCACCTTCTTACCGTTGTCAGATGAATAAGCATTTTTTAAAAAGGTTTCTAAATACAAGCTTTTGAGATCCTGGATATCATGTAGCAGAGTGCTAGCCAAGACGAGTAAAATGAGCCCGAACGCGACGGGTATATTTTGTTTAGTACCTACAAGAGTTCCTATGTCCACCTTCCGACTCCATCATCAGATCAGCTATGTTACCATATTATTGCATTGTCTCGCGATATACATATGTGTGCAAAATTTCAGCTCAATCGGAAACCGGAAAGTTGGTCAAATTTAACTTGCAAGATTCCTCCCGAACTAACTTACATACATACATCCATTACTAGTCAAATAAAAGCCTGTAAATTTTGTATTTGAAAAGGACGATTCTTTAATTTGCAATATCTATACCTAACATAACATCACTATTCGCGCGGTCCTGTCAAAAAACTACGAGATTGTCTTGCAAACATTTTTACCGTTTTCTAATACAGAAATTAATGGGCGGTACTTGTCATTATAATCAAGCTATATTTTAAGGAGTGTAATAACTATTATGGCCTGATTTATTTCATTCATTCATAGCTGGAAATAAGGTAGCTTGTTGATATTAGATATATGTATTAGGTGTTATTGAATAAACTAATTTAATAAGGCCGCCCTTTGTACCATATATTTTTCTATTTAAGTTTATCAATGCTTCGGTGTACAATAAAGACTTATCTGTCTTTTTATGTATATTATATAGACAATGTTTGACGGTTCTGGCTATAAGGCTTTATAACTTAGTTTTGAAATGATTGCCACGATGAGCGCATGTTCGATAAAGTAAATACCTAGATTGTTGTGTTTAAAAATGTTTTTAATCATTATCATATCCATATACCATTAATATAAGCACTTATTTAACCGAGAAATTCGTAAAAACAAGTAAAAAGGAAATAGGAAGAATTATGTATCTTTGGGGTGTGATTATTGTCAAGATTAGCTTTATTAAATATTAGAGGTAGCTTAACTATTAAACTACGTTTCATAATATGTTTAACGAGCTTGTAAGTGAGTGTAACGTGAGCGAATTTCATGACATGTACAAATTGATTGTACCGTTGTAGTATGGGATCAAATAATTTATTTTTAGTTAGTATGGGAAAATGTTAATACCTGTATCGACAATGAACGCAGTGCGACGTCGAGGCTGTGAAAGTGGTGGGTGTGTCATTTTTATATACCATATTTGGGGGTAGCATATTAGGAATGACGTGTGTTCAGTAAATAATAAATGTCTGGTAAAGACCCTAAATCCTACTTTTCTACAGGGCACCACTAAGAACGTTCTGTCTCTTGCGGTTTGATATGGAACTAGACTTTGACTTACAAATGTATAACTTTTTCTCTTTATTATTTAGTTGTAATTTTAGTGTTAGATAATTTCCGATAGGTTATAATAATTTATGTATCTATAGATACATAAATTATCATATATATTGTTTTAAAATCTTTTATCGGAATAATATATAACCCATAAATCTTGTTCACTTTAAAACTAAATATTAGATCAATGATTTTCTTTTAATCTTTTTGAATACGCGACCCCTTTACAGGTGGAAAAATTTTGGCGACTCCCTTGGGTCGTAGACAGATATATACATTATTAGGGCCATATATAACGTGACCATACGTCCCGATTTGGACGGGACAGTCCCGCTCGCAGGCAGTCTGTCCCGCTGTTCCCAGCGAGGCCGACATAGTCCCGCTTTTGCAAACAGCCCAATTGATAAATTTATTCTTCCCGCTCGAAATGCGCCCGGCACAGCGATGCGGATACTGAGAGAGCGCGCCAATCGCTACGCGGTGCCGCGTTAATGCGTGTGAGCAGGATAGATAAATAAATTTCTCTCGCCTGCCTACAATTAAATAATAATGCCTAAACGTAAGTGTACGTTGTTGCACTAATTTTTAGCTGCTTAACAAACTTGAAACAATAGTTTTCAAAATGAGTATAATAATTTTTTCAACGCTAGGTGAGGTGTTTCAAGTTTCGTGAACAGCATAATAAAAATTGGTAAAATTTAAGCCTGCATTTTTCTCCGTTTTCTATTTTGTGTTTAGTGCGTTGATTATTTTGTGTTGTTCTATCTTATATAATAAAATACTTATAAAACACTAAAAACTTTTTGGAATGAAGTTCCTCATCTCGCGTTGCGAAAAGGGGCTAGACGGGAAAAAATTAAGACCAAAAGTTGTAACGACACTTTTTGCTACTAAACTTGAGCCTACTGATTAAGTTTATATTACATTATATTTGTTAATAATAAAAAAAATATTATTATTCAAAATTTTTTTATTACAATTCCTTCACTAATTAATCGAAAGATACTTCGTTCCATCCGGGTGTCCCTTGACACCTCTCAAGTTTCTCGGCTATTTTTATTTATAATGCCGCAGATGTCCCGCTTTGACAAAAAAAAAATGGTCACGTTAGCCATATACCCTGCAAAAAGCTGCTGAGCGTAGAAAGTACCTATGTACGAGGTAGAAATATAAATTGCCTTTTCTCTTTTGCCGGCGACCCCCCGAGCAAGGCTCTACGACTCCCCTAGGGATGGGCGCCCCCAGATTAAAAAACATTGCATTAGATAATGAGATTTAAAATAACAAAACATTTTTGAAAAACCAAATTATTCACAGTATGAAATTGAGAAAAAAAAATCTTATTTAGACTTTATATTTATAATCTAAAAATATGTTTAAATAATGCCTAAGATGTTGGTTGAAAGTCTAGTGGTGTTCTGTTATAACAAAATAAGAGAAGAAAAAGTTGCAACGACTTGCAAGTATAGGATATTCGAGCTCTTCCAGAGTTGGATTCTTACTGCGCCATTGTCCTTTCTAAGATACGTCTTCTATGATATTACCATGATACGCAACAAACGTAGACGTTATTCGTATATTTAATTAATTGTATACTATAGATAGCCTATCAGTGATATATAAAAACTTCTTTAATTTGTCATTTAGAGAGTTTTGAAACTTTCAACTATAGGCTTGACTGTACTGTGACTTGTGGTCTGACTGTACTGTCTGACTGTACTATACATAAATAATAAAAATTTGAACATCTTTGCAATTACTGACGATAAATTCTTTTTTTGCTGCTACATACATAATGAAATGTTATTCATTTGTATTTTAATTATATACACAATACAAATGAATAATAGAGTAGGTTAGGAAAATAGGAACCTATATTAAATGTCCTAATGATTTATATATTAAACTTTAAAAATATTTTACAGAATTCAAACATTTTTACAGTGAAATAGAACATTGATTACTTTATCTGTAAGAAATAGCCAAAAATTGTAATAAGAACAAAAACAAACTATAATTATTTTAAGAATGATATTTATATTAAGTAATATAGTAACAGGATAGTTAAAAAAATGGGTAATTAAATTAATTTATTGTGATAAACACGTGCCTGTCTGACTTGTATTTAAAGTCTAATTAGTGCGTAAGATAAATATTTGGGTACATTCCTATATTAATTTCTTATATTTACATTTAAGTAAATAAAACGTAATTGTGACAATAATGCCTGTTTTGCTCAAAATATTTGTAGATGTGGAATTGAAAATTTATTATTGCATATCAAACTTTTTATGTAGTTATAATAAGAAATAATAAAAAAATGTAAATTAATATAATGACTTTTATTTTGTACTAGTTGTGACCGCCACTTCGTTCGCGTTGGCCCTTGACTTTATACTTGTAACTTCTAAAACCTGCAATATAGGCCTGTCGTAAGAGGCGACAAAACAACCCACAGTCAGGTGGTAGGGTATTTGCTAGACTGGATGTCGACTATCCCTGGTCTAGAGTATGCCGCCCTAACAACTTTGTGTTGTGTTCCAGCATTAGTGACCAGGTTGCAGTCTCCCTTAAGAGAGCAGCAGCGCATTTGTAGCACCTTTGGTGTTGCAAATGTCCATAAGCGATAGTAACCGCTTTCCATGAAGTGGGTCATCTGCCTGTCTGCTGAATTCCTGCAATAAAAAATAAAATATACATACATAATTTTAAGATATAATTTTTGTTTCAATCCCAAAAAGTTACATTGAATTTGGTTGTTTCGAAGCATATTCGAGACAAACATTCAAACAGTCAATTTCTAAACATAGTACACCATGTTTAGAAATTGAAGATATTAAAAAACCAACTGGACTATAGACTATATAAAAGACAGAGAAGACGACGCAATTATTTTATATTTCTTGTCTGTTTTTTCGGGATTACCGTAAAAAACTACTCGGCCGATTTCATGCAGCAGTAGAAATGATTTAAAATGGCCCGAATAAAAAAAACGAATTCCAATGTGATGTTTTTACTGATCGATAGTAAATTTAATGTAACAAAGTGTGTGACTTTTCTATCCCGTGAATCCTGGGGAAATTTTAGTTTGAAGTTGTTCGGATGCATAACAATTTGCTTATTCCGACACAGATTCTATTGAAACGATATATTACATTCTTTTTTTAAATGCTGTGATACTTTGTGCCCCGGGTCTAGCGGGAATATCAAGTCAAGCGTGGATGAAGTGACTTTCGGTAACCAATTTCCATCACAGTTGGCCCGTCAGCTTGCCTGAAGTACTCCAGCCTTAAAAAAAACCTCTAGCTACACTGACCGTAAGTCAATCAAATTCAAAATGTTCACAATATATGAAAAAATATTTCATTTAGACTGCCTAGCCTTAAACGATAAACAATGGTTCAGCACTGTTATTGCTAACATAATTATAGCAGGACTAAAACGTTTGTATTGTTACTTATTTATATTTGAATAAGTAGCGGCTTCAAGTTAATATAATAAAATTAAATGCAGTGTTAATCAATATGCAAACGAATATGCCGATAAGAAGGTTTGTTCCGGTTTGGTACATATTTTAATTACATTTTAAATATTTGCATGTTGACCAAGCAGTATCTATCTATTACAAATGTTGCTTGTCAGTTCCACTATGTTCGCTAGATGTCATTAGTATCGATAATTAGTAATTTTCTTTTATTTAATTTTATAATCTATCTACTATATGTAATACCTTTGGGAACATCTTTATATTATGTTTAGAAGAATGATAGTTTGTTTAATACATAACGTACTAAGGGATAAAGATAAATAAAAAAACAAGTACTTCGACTTCGAATTTAAGTTCACTTCTTTTTTTTGGGTTCCGTGAACATTTTTGATAAAAATGAAACTCTTTCCAAGTCTTCATGTCTATTGTTTACACATGCAGTCATATTTTATTCTATAAAACCAAGTTTATAGGTATACATAGATAAATACAATTTAATTTTGGGACAAAAAATCTCTACAGGCTAAAAATGGGGTGTTCACCTACTATTTTCGTTATAAAAGAGAAGTTAAATTAAAGAAAAGTATTTTTAATTTTTGACTATTGATTTTCAGTACTCACCTCCTAGTCAAATCAAATTCCTTCTATTTTGTTTGCGGTACAGTATCCTGCAGTACACATACATCACAAAGAAAATTGCTGGTCAAAGAAATATTTGTTGCGACTGGACCGTACCTACAGAAAGGTCAATTAAAGCGTCAACCATGCCATCAAGCTTAAGATTGTACGAGTCGCCTAGATCTCGTTTCCCATAAAGTGAAGGGATCCAGCGGCTGTGGCAATGGAAGTGGTTCGTACCGTTAAGATGCGCAAGTAATTGCCAGTACTTCACGTATCGCGGTGTTGAACACGAGCATTGATTGTCTTGTTTTATCAATTATTACTTATGACGAGCGAAACGAGCGAGCCATTCTTATTAGTCGTTATTGAAGCTAGTTTGTTATATACCAAACCAGTTACAAGTCGTGTTATTACACGCATTGTTGAACATAGGTATGAAGTAACTCGTATTGCGCTAATACAAAATTTTATTAAATCTGATCAATTTCTGTTGTGACTAAACAAAACTGCAAACAAATAAAATGGCTATGGAATTTGATGATGACGGAGTACCTTATGTTATGTGGGGTAGCAATAAAATACAGTTGGAAACTAAACCAGTGACTGAAAAGAAAATATTAGAGAAAGCAGAAAATGAATTAAGAGAAACTCCGGAAATTGTGGAGAAGGCGTTAGCGGAGTTGAGGGAACTCATTAAAGGTAAATTTCATTTGTTTTTAAATATGGAAGTAAGTTAACAAGAAGCTAAATATTTGTTAAAAAGTAAGCAAATGTGAAAAACTGATATCGAGAAGTAGAAGATGAACAATACTGTTTAATAGTTCTATTTTTAATTAGATTAAAATAAAAGTTCCTCTTTTAAATTGTAATAATTTAAAGAGTTTTTTTGAAATAAATAAATTGGATAACGATAATAAAGAGGAAATTAGATGCTTCAATCTATCTCCTAATCTATCTATTTAATCTCCTGTCTTTCAATTTGGAATGAAACGGAACAAATGAACTATAGAACAATTAATTTAATTTTTAAAACGATTTTTTGTATATATTTTTTATACTGTTTAAAAATATATTGAGCTTTATTTTGAATAAGCATTTTAAACCGTCGCTTATAAAAAAATATTGGAACGATTAATTTCGTTTATTTTTTTAAAGATTTTTGGGTTTATTTCTAACAAGATTGAAATGGATGGTTGGATGAATCAATCATCCATATCCACTTGAATTATTCGACCTCATTGAATGCTGTCTAGTCCTTCCAGTTCTGTGTTTCATCCTAATTTATCAGCATAAGTAATGTAATCAACAATTCTGTGGTGTATAAAAGTTATTAGGATATAACCGCGATTTCGTCTACGTTTGACGTGAAATTCCCGCCGGCTTCCCGGACACAAAATAACGTAGCATTTGAAAAAGAATGTTAGCAATCCTTTTAGTGAAAACTGAGTCGGAGTAAGCTAATCATTATGTACTCGAACAATTTCAAGGCGCTCCCGAGAAAACATCCACTCGATTTCCGGGATAAAAACATCACACAATATTTGCTCTCGAACAGTGAAAAAATCACATTTGAATTCACATTTTTTGTCTAGCCATTTAAAATCATTCCCATAAGAATAGAAAATAGTGCAGTTTTTAAATCTAAGAACTAGCTAGTTCTAGATCAGCGAAAACTGTATAAAAATCGACCTCGTAGTTTTTACGTGATCCGGAACGAACAGACCAACCGACAAACATGTTTATTAGGTCGATCTCAAAGTCGGGAAGGTGAAACAAGCAAATGTATATATCAAAATAATAAAAACTTAAAAAATAACCTAATAAAAGTGATAAAGCCGGTCAAATCTTGTGCCTTTGGTGGCAAAATAAAGGGCCATTTACATGGAAACACTTTATCGCACGTGTTGGGGCGAGATATCGTATACTATTTTCGATATTTATTATTACTATTGATATTTACTATTGCCGATACTCTTTGATGAAAACATGTCAATGCGATACAATAAACGCATTGACATGTTTTCATTTAACCAAAAAACAAAAACTCGCCTACGAGTATGTCATGCAATAATCGTAAGATAATTATCACCAAGAGTTAAGTTTACACTACGACGCTAATCGAATTGAAATATTTGACTACGATCTTTCGACTTGTCTAAACTAGAACTTGTTCTACATTTTTTCCAAGTATCAACTTCCATGAGCAAGTATCGTACAAATCAGTATAAACCGATTTAAATGCGGGACTTGTCTTTCGAGTTTGGTGATAAGCATTGTATTTTGTTTACACAGACACGACAATATTCAATTACCAGACGATTAACGCTTATGATATATTATGTTTCGTTAAAATGATAATATTTTTATTCTTATTGTCTACAATCGTATCTTCGAGGCAAAAAACTCAATGTAAATAGCACTTAAAAAACTTAAATATTCAAACAGTAATATTTGGACATTTTCTTTTGAGGAACTTTTGGAACTTAAACTCAATAGGTATGCAGAAAGTTTTTAATCATAATAAAATTGTTCAAAGTTCTTCTTTTATTATACGAGTATTTAACGCTTTTGAACGCATGAACTTATTTTAATTTTTATACTTTAAAGATCACATATCTCAATTTAAATGTATTTTAAAAGTAGTAAATTAGAATATGAGCATCCTAAAATACAATAGCAGTGAGTAGCGTCTTTGTTTCAAAATGTTAAATGCCTAAATTACATTGCAATCTTGGATTTACGTAATGATATTGTTTAAAAACGAGATAATAATTACTATCCAATTCCAGTATTGTTATTTAGATATTACTAACCGGATAACGCTAATCATATATAACATTCTAGAATAAACACATATACCTACAGTACAAGGCCCAAGAATGTTTCCATTAATTCATTCTGTACTCCTTTTTAAAGTACACAATAATCTACTATATAAAATTCTCGTGTCACAGTTTTCGTTGCCATACTCCTCCGAAACGGCTTGACCGATTTTGATGATTTTTTTTGTGCTTATCCAGTATCTATGAGAATCGGCCAACATCTATTTTTCATCCCCCTAAATGTTAGGGGTAGTCCACCCCTAAATTTTTTTTATTTATTTTTTAGACAAAATTTTTAATTTCTATATTTTTATGATACAACATACAAAAATACATACAACCCTAGATTTTCAACCCTCTACGATCAACCCCTATTTTTTACCGGGCAGGACGACGTCTGCCGGGACAGCTAGTTATTTCTAGTTATAACGAGTGTCATCTCGCATATCTTATAGGAGCTGGAATTACGTTCAAAAATTATACATACGTGTACTGTATCTATGTCTCCATTCTTTAAGAAATAAGCATGTACTACACATTCCAACTATTAGACATAATTTATATACAAGTACAAACGTATAGACTGTAATCAGCAAGTGCAATGGTCATCATACCAAGAAGAATTTGTGGTAATTTAGTGGCTAAGACAACTGACGTAGGTTTGGTCGCTGAAGTAGAGCAGCTCCACTTAAGCAGCACTTAAGCTATAAGCATTTTTGCCCTAACTTCATCAAGTGCTGACCATAGAAGGTACTTATTTATGATAGCCTATTAGTTTTAGTCAACTTGATGGGTGTATGTTCTCGTCTTTAGCCCGAGCCAGTGCCAGCCAGCCATTTGAGTGCTATATCCATGGAGGACGGTGATCCAAGATCAATACTCAATACAGTACTATTTCATTTCTTTTATATCAAACTAGCTGTTCCGGCAGACGTCGTCCTGCCCGGAAAAGCTTCAATCGATATGCCGACAGCAGCGCCACCTACCGGGTCCAATTGTGAACTAGCCCAGAAACCTTCTTTGGCTCATGCACAACATTTTTTAAAGATCATCACATGATGAAATGTATAGTTTACGATTCTATAAAGGACATACAGACAAACATTCATTTTTTATATAAAGATTAATATAATAGTAGTGTATAGAAATAAGTAAAATATTATAGTAACGTACATAAGCTTAAATGATGAGAAAAATGTGTGTAAAAATGTAATAAAGATCGGACTTGTTTTGCAATATTCAAAAATATTATTTTTGAATAAAGAATATTTTATATGCAATATTTTATTTTTTATTCAAAAATAATACTTTTAATAAATAATATTTTGAATAAAGAAAAAAGTTAAACAACGCCGGTAAAGTCCTGTTCGTCAGACAGCGGTGAATTAAAAAAAAATAGTACTCTCAGTAGATTTAAAGGAATTCAGGCACAGTACGGACAATATATACAGATTACGTTAATTATACTTAATTGAAAATTAAAGTAAAATTTTGTTGCATGAATTTCATAAAATTTCATGATCGAAGTATCGTTATGCTCGTGGAGTGGTATTTATATGGAAAAACTTCTTGCAATTTATTGAGCAGGAATTTGTACGCAAGCAAAAATACGAGGCAAGCCTTAGTGAGTAGTATCTTAAACTCGTGTGTTTAATGAACAAGCTAAAATAATCACGCAATTGCGTACAAGACCTAGATTCTTCCTTTAGCCTTCTTATACTTTACAATACGTGAGACATGCATCTGAAGTTTTATTGAAATAATCACACCTAATTTGATTGTTTGTACAAATGTTGTACATACATAATGGAGTGTAATGGAAAATATACTCATGTAAGCCGGTATTAGGTAGTTCATTACTTTCAGTTTGGATGAATCAACCAAAATGATCCATATAAACATCAACTTTAATCATTTCATATCAGTGAATACCATGGTGCCCTTTCAGGTATGTGCCTTTCAACCAAATTGATTCAATTTCATTGATCCGTCTAATATAAGCATTAGTTTACGGGAACCGGTTTAAAATACGAATTGTGTTTGAAAATTTTATTTTGTCTGTAGAGAGGTCAATATGACAATTTGAATACGTTATTAGATGATTATTTAGGATAACAAATAAAATTTTAAGTTGTTTCTCGAGTGAAGTGTATAAGGATTACGATAGTGCGTCTGTCTCACTGTTTGTCCCTACATATAGTGTAATTATGGTAGGCATAAAAATGTTTTTAGTGAAAGAATTAATGTTATTTGAGACACTATTTTATTAGAAAATTAATATTAAAATAAAAAATATCTTAGGCAGTAATTGTGAGATAATAAGGAAATTAAAACTTCGGTTTATAAATGATTACTGAAATACAACAATTTGAAAATGTTTTAAGAGCGTTTACCTAAGGTTTACGCTTTTTTTTATTGCATGGCGTTTTGTTGATATATTAAATTGAAAGGTCTGTGGCGATTTTAGATATATATTTTATATATTTTTACAGCTTCATATGTAGTTTTAGATTTTATACAATTAATATTTGTGATGCTGTTTAGATGTATGTAAGGCGAGTGACACGAGTGATTTATAACAATATTATGTAGTAATGAAATGAGGTTTTAATGAATGAGGAGGTTCTGTTCATCGCAGACACATGGGTTCAGCAGACAGGCAGACGGCACACCTGATGGAAAGCGGTTACGATCGTCTATGGATATTTGTATACCAAAAGTGCTATTAATGCGCTGCTGCTCTCTTAAGGGAGACTAGAACTTAGCCACTAATACAGGAACACCAACTCAATATTGTTATGGCGGCTTACTCTAGATCGGGGGTGGTAGTTATCCAGATGGGCAAATACCCTACCTGGCTGTCGGTTATTTTGTCGCCTCTTATGACAGGCCGCAGGAAATGGTATTGTTTCTCCGTTCCTGCACGTATAACTAGCTATATTGTAATACAACGCTACGACCTTAATCATCGGATGTCTGTGCATTCCGGTACCGGGCAACATCTTTAGTTCTGAAAGTGTCCATACATGACTGTAACCACATTTCATTATACGCATTTGTAACGCCATTGGAACTCTCACCCATCACAATGAAACGCGATCATCTCAATGCTAACCGTTTCACGCCGATATTGTGTGAGAGTATGGTATCACATCGATTGACCCGGCTCTAACAGGTAAAACAAGATCAGAACATTGTTCAACCACGAGTTAAAGCAATCACTTAATATACGTACAATATTTATTGTACTTTTAAGTCCACATTTAATTATGTGTTAAATTTAAAAATATGCAAAGTAGCAACCAAGCCATTGAAGCATATTTGCACAAATGTAAAATATTTCTTTGCAATGAATATATTCCATGTTATACTGTTAAAAGATTTTCCTTCACCCTCAGCATTTAATACTTTTTCTTGTATTTTCTTTTAATATTAATCTGCGCAACAGGAATATTGTAGAATGTAAATCGCCTACATTTCGAGAAATAACTTAATAAACAAAAAAATAACTGATGAATATGATCTTTTTTATTATCTGCGTGCTAGAACCATCTTGGAATCTTTACTTTCTTTCTTTTCGCTCGATGTGATACCACACTCTCACAGGATATTGGCGTGAAAAGGTCAGCCTTGAAATTATCGTGTTGCGCATGATGAGAGTTCCTATGGCCACTTCCGCCTTCTTCTATTCTATTCAATTATTCCTCCTACCCCACTCCTTTTGTCCTATCTCAATCCTCTATTCTATTCTGAATGTTGGCAATGCGATGGCTACGCCCCTGGTGTTGCAAAAGTCTATGGGCTACGGGAAAACTTTTTATATATTTTATTAATATTTTTTATAGTACCTATAACATAAAAGTATTAATATACAGAAATTAAAATGTAATATTTAAGGGAGTCACGTAATCGTGACAATAGATATAATAAAAGTGCTTTTTTTAATGTGTGTGAAAGCAATAAAAAAAATTAGACCAATAATAAATCTATTATATTCACACCATGTTACACACCAGTATAGTATTATTATATATAATTCTGTTACGATGGTTCAAACCTAATAGATAATAAGGTGTGAGCATATATATTTTCAAAATGAAACACAGAAAAAATGTTATACTTATGTAGGATATCCGACTGATTTCATATTTATATTTAGAATTTTACTTATGGTTGGTTCCTATATCTTGCTATTGCATCGGTTGAATTTTGGCATTAGTTGACCATTTTTAAGCTCCATAGCTTTTGTCAAATTTTAACCGAAAGTACAACAAATGAACGATCGTTAAAATATAGGAACCGACCATGAGTCGTTGATTAATTAATTATATTATTAACATTTAAGTTTAAAAATAGATAAACTTCCATAATTTTTACATTACGATTATAACAAATTCTGTACAAAATTTAAAAATTGTATGAATAAAATATTAACTGTTTAAATAATGTTTGTTATTAGTACATTAAATTATTTTAATATATGCGCAAGACCGACTGTAAACTATGATTTTTTAGTTTATTTATTACAGCGCTATATGTGTCAAGGAATTTAAGGTGTGTAAGGACTCTTTTGCAGATAATTTGACGGTACAAAAACTGATAATTAATTTCATTATTTTCAGGAGAAAACTCGCTCTATGTGCCTGCTGAATCAGATGATTTTCTGTTGAAGTTTCTCAGACCTACAAAGTTTTATGCTGAAAGTGCATTTAAAAAGGTACAATAATGTATTTAAATTACGATTTTAATTAACGTTAGGGAAAGTTGTAAATATAGTAAGGTTGCTACTTGTCCAGAATATTATGAGCTGATAAGCATACAACAAATATACAGAAGATCACCTTACAGATATCGGAAAATTAAAAATATTTCTCAAATCCTTACGCTTTTAACTATATAGGTGGTCGCCCGTAGTCGGAATTCGACCATGGTAATTAATTAATTTAAATTATAAATTTGAACATTATTAAGTTTCTGTTTTCAAAGACTTATACTTTAATAATCACAGATTTCGCCAAGGCTACGCTGTTAATTTGACATTAACATTAAACAAAAGAGTATATATGAGTGTGTGTGTCAAATGCATGGTAGTGTTTTTAATGTTTTTTTTATTAATTTCATGTATTTTTATGCATAATTAAAAAAAATAGCATTCTGCACTCCTTCTCTATATAAAATATAAGTATGCGAAATTTCATACTCCTCCGTCCGCGCAATTTTCGTAAAAATGGGTATTTTAGTTTAATGTATGTACGTGAAATTACGTAAAAATTAATTTGATATTTGCAGATCATAAAAAGCGCGATTTCGCGCTGGAAGTTGTTTACTAAAAATGGGAGCTGGGTTGCCCTAAAAAGCGTTATATATAGCTCTAAAAGCGCTAAAGTGGCAGCCCTGTTGAGCTTAGCGCCGGAAATTCCCGTAAACGAGATAGCGAGCGAGAGAGTGAACGAGGATATACCTCATCCTCCGTAGACTTCGTCCCTTTAACACCTAAAATCTCGTTCTGCGAATCGGAAAGTGAGATGTTCCGAGCCGCCATAAAGTTTGCATCGAACTACACATTTTTGCGACACATTTTAGTACCTATAGACATTAATGTTTTATTGGATTACATTTTAAACTTGATTAATTTGATGTCATAACAATTTCATTTTATTTCAGCTAAAAGCCTATTATAAATTCAGAACGACATACCCGGAATACTGTGTCGACCTTTCACCATCATTCAACCGTGCACCATTTCACCACTCAGTGGTGTCCATTCTATCACCTAGAGATCAACATGGAAGACGTATAATGCTTGTCGAATCGGGTGGTACGTAATAATAAATGGTTTTTGAAACGATTTCGATTAAACTTTAGCTTCTGTCTCACGTAAGAGGTCTCGAAAAGTGGGCGCTTTTGTCGTGCAATGGAATGCCAGAAAAATAAAATAGTGGTAAATATATTACGATTTAATAGTATTTATAGTTAGCATAATAAGCTCCCCCTCCCCACCTTCGTGCTTGCCATAACCACGGCACGTAGTGGAGATCGCTAGAGCTAAAACTCAAGCTCTAGGGGTGGAAGTAATTAATGGCATCACGTCAGAAGTAGCTTCGGTGAACTTGCAGGCCACCTCTCTACACCCCTTAGCCACTCACACTCAAGTTGCCCCTGTCTTCTATGGTGTTTTTTGGGGCCCATGCAGGGATTGGCGAGTCACCGTTTGCCCATTTTTCCATTCTCTTCGAACATTGCGACGGGCAGATGCCACATAGTCCCAGACCTATAGTACCACTAGCAGTTCACCCCAATAACCCGGTACTTTTTGTTCTCATTTCGCACAATAGTCCTACACTGACTGGGGCTTGTCCTTGAGTGTATTATTATATGGTGTAGACAGGGATAATCCCCGGTCAGCCACATTTACATTAAATTTGTCAAAGGGCCACTATGTGTTGGTATTCTCATAGTCCCACGCAAGCTCTCCAAAAGTCCGGGCCATTTTCATGGCCCGTGGTCTTAAAATACATCCAATAAGCAAAATAATATAATGTAACATTTGCATTAAAACACTTGATAAAAACAACAAAACGTGGCTGGGCTGGTTCCGTTACAATTAGTTTCATTTTTGCCGCAGAACTTGTTTCGTAAAATGCACTCTGTTGCATAGCATGCATTTGTTTTGTAAAACTCAGACAGACTTCAGTTCGATTTAGTATTTTATGTAGATATATGTACGTGCATATCTTAATTTTTTGCTAAGATACAGCAAGCGGATTTGATGGAAAGTGGTTTCTGACGCCTATATGCATTTAGCCATTGGCGAAGGTATTTAATAATAATATAATAACAATAACAAATCCTTATTAGCCATTAGTATTTTACAGTTTAATAAAAGAAGAGAGACACTATGAAAAGGTAATTAGGAAACAGTAGATATGTTAGTTTAAAGTAAGGGTATGGAACTTAAAACAAGTAGATATATCTTCGACTCTTAAACTAAGAACATAGCCTGTGTTTTGAGTGATTCAAAGGTACCCTCACCTATATGATTAAACAACATAATTATAGCTCTTAGATATGTGATTGTAGAAGCATACGTGCGTGTATATGTGTGACTGTGTGTGCATGCGTACGGTGATTTGTGAAATAAAGTGATGGAATGTGTATATCATGAGTGCAGAAGTAACGAGAACTGTGTAAAGTATTAGTAAAGGTAGTTCTTGTGCGGATAATATAGCAGTTTCAAAATCAAACTCTAGTTCAGTATGTGTTTTGAGAATAAGCTGTAAAATAAAAAGTTCCCTAACAGATAAGTGATATATCAACTTTAAGCGATTCACACTGCAAGGGAAAGCTCTGATAATGATATGAGAGAAACGTTCCTTTCATTTGTTTGTAGAAAGATGGAATCCCCGTGTTGTATCACTCAAAGATTTATTTCGAGCAATGCAAGTGGCGTTGGAAGGTGCAATGAGAGAACCCAAGACACAGATCTGCGGAGTCATAGCAGTTATGGATATGAAAGGCCTATCTTTATCTCATATACTACAGTTCACTCCTAGTTATGCTAAAATGGTACTCGAATGGACGCAGGTAAACAATATTAATATATAGGTCTACATTTCATTTGTAGCTTTAAATTAGTTCATTGGATTTTACTCGAAAAGAAAATATGTGACACCTATTAACATTATCTTGTACTAATATATAAAGCTGAAGAGTTTGTTTGTTTGATTCAACGCGAAATGCGATCAATACATTTGTTTATTAAAATGTTCAGGTTTTTCGAATATAAAGTTAGCATTATTAAAGTATGTAAA
Source organism: Dendrolimus punctatus (assembly GCA_012273795.1). Taxonomy (NCBI): domain Eukaryota; kingdom Metazoa; phylum Arthropoda; class Insecta; order Lepidoptera; family Lasiocampidae; genus Dendrolimus; species Dendrolimus punctatus. The sequence goes on from CM022536.1 coordinate 6,090,656, forward strand.
TTGATTTATGAAAAGGTGTCATTAATCTGGGTAATAAATACTATTACTCGTATGTAGATACACTTGCAGAACGTACCGTGTAGAAATTGGCTAAATACGCTCTCGTAATCCATGTTTTTAAGTTATCAATCATATACACATCAGCAAAAATTCCGTCAAGTTCCGATTACCGCCTCAATTAAACTTGAGCATAGATCATCTATTCATTTGAGTAAAACAAAGAAAACGTTATGCCAAAAAAGCATAAACTTGGACTGCTTCCTCCAATAAATTCGATAAAACTAAACATTTTTTCTGAAAAACAAAATCCACTGGCTTAAAGACAAACGAATAGAGAGAGCTATATGCGGTACACGACGTTATAAAAGCTTGGCTGTTTCTTGCCATAACCAATTTTCGTGGTATTTTAACCAATTCAAAGTATGGTAGTGACATTGAGTCAAGAATTTTATTTATTTTATTTTATCCCTGCAGGAACGGAGAAAGAATACAATTTCCTGCGGCCAGGCGGCCTGTCGTCAGAGGCGACAAAGCAACCCACAGCCAGGTGGCAGGGTATTTAATCGACTGGATGGCGACCACCCCTGGTCTAGAGTATGCCGCCATAACAACCTTGGTTGCGTTCCGGCATTAGTGACCAGGTTCCAGTCTCCTTTAATAGAGCGGCAGCGCATTTGTAGCACCTTTGGTGTTGGAAATGTCCATAGGCGATGGTAACCGCTTTCCATTGAATGGGCTGTCTGCCTGTCTGCTAAACTCCTGCAATAAAAAAAATGCGATTATATATAAGCAAGCTACATACATTCACAATATACAAGTGTATTATTTGCTGCAAACATGACTATGATAATATGTTATCAACAAAATAATTTGTTTTAGGAATGCGTGCCAGCTCGAATTAAAGCAGTACACGTCATAAACCAGCCTTACATATTCAACATGTTGTTGGCTATATTCAAGCCATTTATGGCCGAGAAATTGCGGACCCGCTTGCACCTTCACGGGTCGAATATACAGAGTCTCTTAACCCATATAGATCCCAAAGCGCTGAGGAAACGCCACGGGGGCTTGTTGCCAGAACCGGAGATATCTGGAGAAGTGTTGTGGGAAATGCTGAGACATTACGAGGAGGAATATAAGTGTAAGTTCTTTAACCCAGTTATTGCTCTAATGGCTGGTTATTTGTATTTTACCCGATAGTAAGGCGAATGAACGGTCGGTAATATATTAGAACCGGCAGTAAGTTAACTTAAAACAATGAAAAAAGATGTCCATAGTTCAGTCAAGGAGAGAGTCGATTGTTGTCTCGATTGTAAGGTAAGGTTAATTTCACTTCTTTTGATTATTGAAAGCACATGGATTCAGAGTTCAATGGGTTAATTCTATAACTTACTATCCATCCAATGCCTTGCTCCTTACAGGTAATAACTTGTTTTTTAAAAAGGTTTTTAATTACAAGCATTTGAGATCCTGGATATCATGTAGCAGCAGAGTGCTAGCAAGGACAAGTAAAACAAGCCCAAACACAACGGGTCTTCTATCTTGTTTAGTACAAGAGTTCTTATGGCCACCTTCAGACTCCATCATCAGATCAGCTCCATGGTACCACATTATTGCATTGACACGCGATATACATATGCGTACAAAATTTCAGCTCAATCGGAAACCGTTAAGTTAATCAAATTTAACTTGCAAGATTCCACCCGAACTTACATACATACATACGAATTAAAAAAAGGTATATCCATTGCAAGTTTAGTAAAAGCTTGTTAAAATGTTGCATAAACTTCTTACAAATAATCTCAATTTTTACCAGCGCTAAGGTGATTGGATAGTACGATATAAAACGATTGCAGAAAGGCCGGTGGTACCTATGGTTAGGTATAATATATATGTTTTAATAAGGTTTATTTTGTTTCCAGTGATCTCCTCGTATGGATACAACATGAACAATAATAATAGTAAATAACATCAAAGGACTTGGTTTTATAACATTTAATATTAACCCATTCTTTTATTTCTTCTACATCAATGTAACCCATTGATTTAGAAGATGGATAAAAATAACTTTTATTTGCGTCCATTTGAAACTTGCGATTATATGAAGTTTCAAATTCCTTTACAATATTTATTAATTGTAATTTTGGTATTCAACGTTTAAATGTAATTAAGTAATGTATTAGACATGAATTATATACAGTAATAAAATGTATATACATTTTAAAATGTCTTAATGAATTGCTTGTACTTTTCTAGTGTCATTATAAACAAAAACCAGACTTGTCTTTTACGGCAAAAATATGAATAGGTATCTATTTGTGTAAAATTAAAAGTGGAATTAAACTAATAATGTGGTGAAAATTGAAAAAAACAACTTTATTGATTGATAAATCGTTTTATTCACTTAAAGAAATATTGGGTACATTAGTTGCGTTTTAAAATAAGGGGGCATACATTAAACATGTTTAGTACAAATTACTATATTAAGATATTTAAATATATAAACTATGCTAGTATTGGAAAGAAAAATTGAAGGCTTACACGAATATTTATTTATAGCCTAAAATAAATAAAAAATCTAATGTACCACAATATACACTTAAATACTAACAACATATAACCCTGTAGATATTTATTACATTATGCTATATTAAATTTGTACATTCTTGTTTCTTATGCAACTCGTAGGTATATTAAGTTATAAACATAAAGAGCAATTAGGCGTAAAAGCGATTGTCTACAAGCGCACGACGTACTAGTATAGCCTATGAGATGAACAATTATGGCCAACGAGTCCACGGATGGTCAATTAATAACACTTGCATTTATTATAAAATCACTCACACTACGCTGGGCTATCAGCGAGCTTTGGAGGATAAAACAAGATGCAGAATCTAAGCTCAGTGTAGACTTCACGTTGGCCTAGTGTCAACCATAAAAATGCACCAGCGAATTTGGGTATCTTACATTTCTATCTAAGAATGATAAGAGTGTAATCTATCTAAGAATAGGTTACACCTTGTGGTGACGGTGTGGCTGTCCATCTAATTCTGAAATAAATTCCCACTAGACCAAGACACGATAGAGCCGATCCACTAATTTATAGTTGCTCAACAAGCCATGGATATGACTCATTCGGTTTCTGTAAGGGTTGGTAAAGCAGTTAGAACAGTCTTTCATAGAACCAAGGGTAAAGGGAATTGCCTTGAGCGAGGTAGGGTGACCGCCCTACGAAAGGTGTCTTCAGAGATGGAAAACGATGAGCTTGCGCCTAGTAAATCTCAAGTTCAACCTCCCAGCTCATGACAGAGTCCTAGTTTTTTCCCTGCTACTGTATTTGTTCAACAACTTCGCCAGCACATTTTCGCTATGTCGCCTCGACTCAGGGTTATTTGTAAAGTGATTATTAGCTGTCGATTATGTCACTCCAATAAGGGGTTGTGCACTTGCGGAATCGATAGTTATAAAAAGTATTAACGATAGAGACAATATTATCTATAGATGGCGTATTATGGTTATAGATCTTATCATGTAGTAGCTGTGTAAAACGCTCTAACGAATATATTTAATCAAGTATAATATTATCTGTATATCACAGCCCTTAAAAAAATATAAACATGTAGTTTTTAATTTAATTATTCTGCATTCTGAAAACCAGGCTTATCAATAAGTTGCATGTTGCAATTTATAAATGTACATTACATTAAAAATAAGACTAAATTTATTCCCTACTGATTACTAGGCCTTAATTATAAATTTCCACTAAAGGCAATATTGGCACCATACTCCAAGAATAAATGAAAGGAATGTATAAAAAACATTAAATATTAAAAAAAACGTAAGTATAAGAAAAAATAAAATATAAAACCTATTTCTAAATGTAAATAATAAAAATAGAACAGTGATGTATTTAAAAAGGTAAATAAAAAAAGTATTAATTTATCTAACATTAATTAACTGATATTTCTAGGCGAAATAGCACTAGTCTTTACTATAAAAAATAACTCAGTGCACTTCAGTGTGATAGTATAATTATGGTTCATCCTGGCTTCGGTGGATAATGGACATCAAGTTCTAAGTAAGGTAAAGGTGATGTTTGATGTGATTTTCACACTAAACAGTGTCTAAGTATTTAAAATTTTAAACATGTTTGAACAATAAAATACTTTGAAATTTCATTCATAATAAAACGAATTAAAAAACGAATGAATCTTTTGGATTTCTACACAAATTTCGTATATTATTTTAAAATTAATTAATAATCTTAATATAGACTTTAACAAGTGATATTTGTTTAGGCGTACTGACTATCTAGCAGTCACATTTAGATTAAATGATTTTAAAATTCAGAAATATTGATTAGTTTTGACATGAATTTAACGCCATTTAGTATGAAAATAGATAGTGAAGGTTAGTATTAACTAAAAACATTCAAAGTATATCAATTACAGAATCTATGTACATGAAGATATTTTTACTAAAGTGACTATCACAAATTGCTTCCACAAAGTTCCTGCATGCGCTTGTCCGTTCAATCGCAGACGTTTACTTTTTGCTTTTTATTTTATATCCATAGGAATTAATGGCTGAAACAAGAAATTAATTTTCGTTTAGTATATGCCTGCAAGAAAAAATGAATAAATCTAGGTTTTAAATATTTTTGTTAATATCCAATAAGCGATCCTCTATTTGTTGTTTTCATTTACCGATATCGGAAGAAGAGACTAGGGGGAAATAGTGCATCGCTTAAACGATTAAAAGGATAGCTAAATAGTAGCGTATAAAATTTTAAGTGTACGAGACAGAACGTGCAATAATAGCCAATATTTGATAGAAAAATCTGATCTTGGATTTTTGTAATTTCGTAAAATAATCCACATCTTTTTAATTCTTTCAGTCGGGTACAAATTTTAATTAATCTCATGCCTTTATAATTGCTAGGTTTTGTTCGCGAAACATATTTTACCTAGAATGAAAAGGACACAATAACACAGACCGCATAATACCTAGCTGTCACTGATAATAGAAAATGATCTTTACAAACCTCAAGAATAAACATATCCTTATCATTTTGACACGTTTTAGAATAAACTGATTATCAGAAAATTTGGCACTGCGCATTCAATAAAAAAATAAAAGGAATATATCAGCTCTTATGTTTTCTGTCACCGTTATTAGCACGTGGTAACACTATGCACATTAGATTAGGAAACTGACTAAGCTGTGCATGCGTTCCTGCCAGGATCGAACCCGCGTATTTTGAGATTGGGACATGTGCGCTAGCCATTACGCTACCACGACTTGCGCATTTAATAATAGGGATGAATGTAGATTAAGGAAAACCGAGAAAACAATATTTAATAATAAAAATCAATAGCTCACCACTAAATTCTTGGTCACACATCAGCAGCAGATCTAACCATTCAGGTCCCGACACCCTGGGTATCGAAAGTGTGCCGCCATAGCATTCCGGCAGGCACTTAGGGCTGATGTACTTGTGTAACAGATCTTTATCGGTACCAATAAACACTATCCTTGATCTAAGCTTTTCGTTTAAGAACTGCTTGAAGATCGCGAAAACTATATTGAAGATGTATGGCTGATTAGTGATATAAAGGCCTTTGATTCGAAGAGGTATGCATTCCTGAAAATTATTAAAAAATACATTTTATTTTATGTAGTATTTTAAGTGATAACGGATTGCTGCGAGACATTGCATACTACCAGAACTGTTGAGTGAAATGTACTTTTTCAAGCTGCCACAAAAACTCCCTAGTTTAGCGTAATTATTTTAACCGACACCTTTTATAATTATGGGTGTGTTTTTTGCCTGATTGACGATTGTATTAAAACTTGAATATTCCTGAATACTTTACAATGCTTAGGTCTAGAATTCGTCCAGTCACATTTAAAAAGAAGAGAAAGAATCACCCGTGCAGGAACGGAAAAATAATAAAATTTCCTGCGGCCGGGCGGCCCTTCGTATGAGGCGACTAAACAACCCAGAGCCAGGTGGTAGGGTATTTGCCTGTTTGGATGGCTACGACCCCTAGTCTAGGGTATGTCGCCATGACAATGTTGAGTTGTGATCCGGCATTAGCGGCCAGGCTCCAATCTCCCTTTAGAGAGCAGCAGCGCATTTGTAGCACCTTGGATGTTGCAAATATCTATAAGCTAAGTAATCGCTTTCCATCATGTGGGCTGTCTGCCTGTCTGCTGAACTCATGCAATAAAAGAATAACTCCTTAATTTCTAGTCTTATTGCCAAACTCTAAATTTAATAATGGTTTATTAACTTTAAATGTAACGATTGAATTGATTCTGAGAACATTTAATAAAACCAAAGAAAAAAGACACACATTACTCCTGGTTCGTAGTTATTATTTCTGGTTGATGATATAATTATTAAATAAAAGGTGTATAATGTATGATTTAAGAAAGGAACATATTTTGTATTCAATAGACAGTACATTATAACCAAGGAAACTGTAATGTTTTGGATTATCTTATGAATAGAAGACTTTACCTGGAGCCAATCAACGATCCTCTTTGCGAACGGTGGGGTGAACTGCAGCACCTGCTGCATGGAGAGGCCGTCCATGTCGAAGATGACGACGGCGCCGCAGATCTGCGTCTCTGGCTCCAACATGGCAGCCTCCAGGAATAAAACGCAACCCTTGAACACTTCGTCTAGGGAACACTTGTTGTGTTTCCATTTCTCTGAAAATATTAATAGGAAGTATTAGTTTAACAGAAACCGTTATCGTAGGGTTTTTATATATATCACTATGGGTTTTTATGTATCAACTCGTTTGCCGTACTGACTTTATTTGCGAGTCTCATGTGGTAGAACAGCGCTTATCTTAGTTGGCAAGCATATATTGAGATTGAGTGCAATTTTAAGACTTATTTTATTTCCACTGCTTGGGTAATTTTTTTGTTTTCTCTTGAATAAAATATGTTAATAAAAATGTATTTTTATCTGAAACATAATACGAATAATAAACCTACATAATATTTTTTTTACATTTGCAACCATTTCATTAAATTAAATTAAAACTAAAATATACCTATTATATTTTATATATATACAGCTTAATGTACAACCAAAAAAATATGAAAAAATACAAATAGTAAATGGGTCCCAAATCACTGTCAGTATATAATTAATTAAATTACAAAATTTAGCAGATTTTGTAATTAGAGAAACCCTATTAAACCAAAAATTGTCCATGAATGTAATACCAATTAATAAAATAAATAAACCGAAAAAATAATAAATGAACTCACTGCCCAATTCCAGTACAAGTACCCGTCGTCCGAGTTGATCCCGCGTCGGCAGCACGGTCAAGACATTCTGGTTGAATATGTTAGTCTCCTTGCTGGGTACTAGGCCATCATAGTGCTTGTGATGTTTCACTTTGAACCCGTAGTAACGTTTTATCTGGAAGCAAAATAAATAAATTACTTTTTAAAATTACAAACTAACAAGTCCTAATATATACGTGATTTCTTAGACTCATACTGTCTTATTAAAATTCAGTTGCAGTAAGTTTGAGGGCTTCTTTATGGTTCTTAAAAAACCTTAGAACCTACTCTAACTCAATCCGAATAAAAACGATTGTCTTGGGTCATTTTAGGAAGTAGTTAATTTTTAGTAATAAGCTAATTTGTAATTTTTGTGTTAGGTTTAGGTTGTGACAGTGTGATGTTTCTGAACGGTCTAACCCTTCAAATAAATCAGGATTTTTGACGAGGAAACTTTTATTAGACCATTTAGACCATTCTATTATTATTATTATTCAATAATCATAATATATAGTCATATATTATGATTTTTGAATACTGAGAAAGTTAACGTTTTCTTTTTCTGTCTTTTGTTAAAAGAAAAATACAAATCAATATCACTGCTTCTTGGGTGTCATGGTCAGCATGTGAAGAGGGACCAAGGACGCGTCCATTGTAAAGTCCACTCCCACATATTGCTATGGCAAAATATAATTGTATTATCATCCTAAACCTATCCTATTCCAAATATCTGATACAGAATTCAACACGATAAACATAAAATGTATAGCTAATAAGTTATACGAAACATTTAAATATGTTTATAAATTTATCACAGCATCTGCATAGGCACATTGTATTGTTTTATATTCGTTTAGGATTTTCGTGTAATGCTGATGTTAATACAATAATAATAATTACCAAAATTATTTTAGCAATTCAAGACATCATAATCGGGTAACAGTTTGTGAAAATATTGAAAGTGTCAACGAATTAAGAACATGCACAACCAAATTTGAAGTACATTTATGAAACACCCAAATAACCCTAGATTTGTGTTTCACAAATAAATATTTCAAAACCCTGCTAAGGTGTTATAGAAGAAATTTCTGTCAGTGGTATTGTTTGTTATATTAAAATTCCTAAAACTTTGATTTTCTATCACCTTCTCCCAATGATTTGGGGTTGGCAAAATATGTTTTTCCTTTTATACGTTCTATTCTGACATACGTCCACTGTCACACGACAAATGATTAGATCATCTTTTACAAAATCGTTTACATTTGTACCCAATCTTGCAGTTTAACGTTCTTTTGTCTCTTGAGTTTTTTCTTTTTTATATTAAATTTTAATGTTACACAACACCGTACTTACCAAATCATAAGCACTTTCCGGATAGAATTTGCATGGTCTCAGGAACCGTATTAACCACGCTTCGCTGTCTACAGGCACATGGAGGTCTTTGTCCTCTGTAAAAAATATAGCGACATGTCATTAAATGTAATCTTTATTGTACAAAACTAAAAAAACTCAAAAAATTACAGTCTTATTCATATTGAGCTAGAGTAAGTTTAAAAGATTCTTTATGGTCCGAGGTAAGAAACTCTGATAGAGCGGACGCTTTGGCGAAAGCCGTACTCGTACCCTAAAGACAAAGCCTCATTATGACAGGTGCCCGGATTTATTTGTCAAACAAATACAAGGACGAGCCAACAGCGTCCGTTATTCCTTTTTTTTCCCGGATGCGGTATGCGCCAATAGAATAGCAGCATCGAGCCTGGCAACCCAGATTTCCGCAGGACACGGAGGGTTCCCCGAAAATGTATACCGCTTCAAGTTGAAGGAGGACAATTTATGTGTCTGTGAACTGCGAGTACCAGAAACCGCCTTTCATGCAATCTACGATCTCATTCCCTTCGAATCTCTTTGCTATGCAAAGGTGTACCCGAAAATGCCCTAAGAACAGATATAAAGCGCGAGAACATTTACTAAGCGAGAAGCTGACGGAGGGCTTCATTTGATTCGCTATAAATATCGTTAAAAGGTGGCCAATAAAAATAAGACTATGACACATATATCATAATATAAGAAAAGTTTGTGATAATCCTGAGGATTAAAAAGAATAGGTAAAAAGCGACCTCTGCCTTAACATTACAGGGATGATGGATAAAAAACGCTCGATAAGACCGTTATACTATTTTAATTGTGTAGGGACAAAGGGCAGTTAACTAAAAAGCGATTTTTACAGACTACCGGCATACTGGCAGGAGTAAAGACGATTGGAAATGGTAATGGACAACCATTCTATATGTAATAATTTAAGTAATGTACATTATGTGTATAATACACACTGTACGATTACTTATATTTTAATAATAAATAATTATAGTTTTATGGGTTTATTTTTATATATACTATAAGTTGTTAACAGTTGAACTGGAAAAAAGCTAAACCATATTATTAATACATATAATTATGTATTATCTTTTGTTTATTTATGGTTAGTTTATGAATTGAACATTTGAAATTGAGTTAATCAATCTATATTTGAATTTGGAATTTAAGTTTCATTTCATTCGTTTTCAATTTTAGTTTTGTCATGTAGAACAAGTAGCCTTTGGTCCTGTCTTTGGTCCATATTCTAAACTATTCTATAGGAATACAGAGGTAACGTTTAAAAACTCGATAACATTTTAGATAAACATAAGTTCTTCTAAGTCTTGTATCTATTGAAGACTTAAGAAAATTTTAGAAAATTTGGATTCTGAAAATCCAACGCTGCGAAATGAAAAGTAATAAACCAGATCATTCATCATATTTAAATCGTGGTTGCATATGATGCTTCCGAGTTGCCACCCGAGGTTCAGTTACCTACATCTTTTAAACATTTCGCACGATCATCGATATCTTTCACTGTGAGAATCATTGGTGCGTATATCGTTCCTCATTCATCAAATAAACTAACTCGTTAACATGCAAATTCTTAAAAAAATAAAGATCACTCAATGTGATGTTTACTTATTATATAAGTGATAGGTAGTTTTCATAAAAAGGAAATTTAAATAATACTAGTATATTCTATATGACGATTAACATGAAATACGCATATGATATGTGTATTGTTAGTTTAACCTGAATATTTCTATACTGGTAATGATTTCTTTGGAGTAAATTATTATCAGTCAAGTCATTTGTCTTATTAAAGTCGTTATAGCTTTAGACATCTGGTCTTATTCAATGGAGTTCGAATCCTGGCCGGAAAGGCATAACTCGTTTAGGCTACTTTTTAACTTAATGTACATACGTACTGAAGGTAAACCTCACCTCAAGATCGACATATGAGACCGGCCAAACCCCGTTGGAAAATTGGTGTTATACAATATATATATATATGATATGGATCACAGCTTTTGCCCGCGACTTCGTCTGCGTAGAATAGCAACCTTGGGCTAACGTTAACTCTAACACATCATAAATGCGCCCGCAGTACTTGATCATTTTTGCTGAGATGTTATTTTAAAATTGCGATATCTCCAAAGATGTTCATTGATATCGAATGATGTAATTGGCAATTTTGTTTTAAATTAAATACTTGTGATGAATGGCATATTTATAGAGATAAGGATTGATATTATGTTTATAAAAACACCTTCGCAAATAATGCATTATTTTAGTACAAATTTGGTAAGTATAAAAAAGGATATAGTGAGCCAACCTTAAAAATAAACATATGCTGTTGCAGACTTTTTTTGGAACTTTGTAAGGGGAACAATTCCAACGCAGTCCACGCGGTGGAAGCTCTCAAAAGGAAAAAAAAACCCGATTTTGAGACATTCTTCACTGGTTCTCCGCTCCTATTGGCCTTAGCGTGATGATATATAGCCTTCCTAGATAACTGGGCTATCTAACACTGACAGAATTTTCAAATCGGACCAGTAGTTCCTGAGATTAGCGCGTTCAAGCAAACAAACAAACTCTTCAGCTTTATATATTAGTATAGATATAATTGTATGTTCATGCTCAGTGGTTTTATTGTAATTATTTCCCAGTCTTAAAAAAAATGCGAATTAAAACTGTAATTTTTATTATATGAGTAATTTAACCAAGAACAGGCATCAGAGAATCACTTTGTCTAAATATGAATATGTATGTAATTGTTGATTACATGCATAAAACATTACCACAGTTTTGTAATGCAACAATAACCAACATAAATTAGTAATTAAATAATTATGTATTATTTTAAGAAATGTGAGTTATGTGTAAATCTTTTTTAACCACGTGTACCTACTAGTACGTACATGATTTTTTTCACCTAATAGACCCAAATATGTAAGTTACGTTTATGTTGTAATATGTTTATTCTCATAAAAAAAAAAAAAAAAAAAAAAAAAAAAAAAAAAATGTATTCTCATAATGCTTCTCAAGGATCACTGTGGCGTGCGGCCCATCGTCAGCCAGGGTAACTAGGGTACAGGTTTTTACATCTTTCAGGCGTGTTCTGCTTGGAACAAGCAGTGTCATAAAGTCACTGCCAATACCGGACTTCACTGTTCGCTATCGCCGCGGTGATCCCATCCAAGGGACACCCTACTCGGATGGGACGCCACGCATTGTTCCTCCTTTTGTGAGTACGTTATATTCGTTACGGAAGACGTGGAGCGAAACCGGGAGCTGATCAACTTGCTCTCCTTCCGTCAAAGGAGGATGCGTCAGTCCCGGACGGCGTCTATGGATTTCCGGCTGCCATGAGCGGCTGGCTGCGGGTGAGGATTGCCAGGGAGACCGCGTTCACCCGACCTTTCTGCCGTTGATATGAGGACGCGCTAGAATCCCGCGCACGCATTCACCCCACGCCTTTTCATATAACGCTCTTGTACAACTACCTCTCGAGCTTTATCAGTATTCTGTTGGTTGCAGGCCATAATAGTGGCTTTTCGACGTTTGCTCTAAACTGACTCAAACAGCTGTCACCAGGAAATGGTTTTCATGATGGCATCTGCACGTATACAACATGATTCAAATGTAATTGTACGCAGCTTATATACCATAATTCACCTTTTATGTCCATATTTGGCATTGCACTTCAAGTTCACGTGAAAAAAATGTTATCAGGAAGTAAAACATGTTAGAATTATCTAATACAATTTTGTTTGTGAAATTAGATCATTGTCACACAAAAAAGTTGGCGGCAGTATTTCACCGTTTCTAATTGTAATATATTCCAACGCAACGTGTTTTAAGTTTTTGAACTGTTGAAATTTCATGTTACTAAATAGTTCTACTTTAATTTCGATATGTCGATTTGATTTAAAATGACATTAAATGATTTTACAATGGCTTAATTTCAGTAAAATATTTTAATTTTCATAGTTAATAAGCTGAGCTTCGGAGGTGAAAATCAAATCTCAAAAATAATGTATGTACGTACATAAAATATTTAATTATTGTATGATACGTACTGAGTAATATAACTCATAGGCAATTTCTACATCTTACAATTCATTCAGCTGCCTTATTCACTGCTGCTTATTTCACATTTTAACCAATTGTAAGGACAATGAACGGTTAACGATATATGAACCGGCCATGAATGAATGAAATATCGATTGATGATATATTATGTAGAGAATTATGCAAACAACCTTAACAGATTATGTAAGAATTAATTCAAAAGTGACCATTATTAATCATTACCAAATAGGTACGATAATTGAGTTCAAAAATATAATATTGATAATAATTTGCATTTGTTTATTTCAATTCATGGATTATATTTTTCACTTCACAGTTAATATTAATAAAAACAAATGTTCGTTATATTTACACAAACAATTATTACATTAATGCAATAATTGATCGTGTAAACAAAGACTAAACTTGACTAACCTTGCAATATCCAACACTAACAAAAACAAAACGGATTTCACACTAAAAACAATAAAATTAATTAAAAACCGAGTTCTTTCTACAACATCTATAAGTCCGTGGCAAGTAAAACATAAAAGAACAAGTACAAAATATAGTAATTTTTATCACCAACTTCTAGAATGTTTAGAAAGAAGTCGGATAAAATTAAATATTTATCCGACTTGTTAGTAAAGTATATTATAAAGTAATATTACAGTTTGGTTTATGTTCATTTGTTTTTACTTTTTGGTTGCGCAAATACTTCAATAGTTTTAGATCTTTTCCTCTCCTCTTATATACAAAAATGAATGTTTGTCTGTATGTCCTTTAGAGAATCGTAAACTATACATTTGATCATGTGATGATCTTTAGCTAAGTTGTTGTGCATGAGCCAGAGAAGGTTTCTGAGCTGGTTCACAATTGGACCCGGTAGGTGGTGCTGCTGTCGGCATATCGATTGAAGCTTTTCCGGGCAGGACGACGTCTGCCGGGACAGCTAGTATAATATATTATGCATCTGTAAAAATTGAACAACTGGCACGCGTATACAAATTTGATACGTTTTGGTCGGTGTATATGCTCTTCAACGAGGGTTGCTCTGGAAGGCCTTGCAATCCACAAATCAAATCGCGACTTGGTGACTATGGAACCATTCGGGAGTAAAAAAAAAACCCATTTGAAAATCGGCTTACAATTGGCGGATAAATCGCGTAACATGCCTACAAAAAAATTAGTGCCTGTAGAAAGTGTAATACTGGCACGCGTTTACAAGCGTTGTTTGGGTAAATGTAGGCTCTCGGCGTTTTTAATAAGGGTTACTCTTATAATTATACTACTATAGTCCCTGACTATGTTAGGAGTGAATGGGAGCAAGATAGCTCCATATAAAAATAAATAAGAGTTACTCTCGATTTATCTGGGATCCATTCATCATATCCTGACTTGGTGACCATGGAACCACCTCGGGAGTATTCATATTTCTGAATAAAGAAAAAAAATCAATATCGATTTACAATTGATGTTCTTCATCAAATCACATAATATGCTAAATATGAAAAAATTAAAAGCCGATAGAAAATGTAATACATATCTACACGCGTATAAAAGCTTTTCTTCCAAGAATTTAGGCGCACAGAGTTCTTTAATAAGTAAGTTACTCTCGATTTTCCTAAAATCCACTTCCATGGCACCACTTCGGAATTATAGACTTACGAGTAAAGAAAAAAAAAAGAAAATCGATTCATAATTGACGCAGATATCGTGTTAAGAAGAGTCTGTTATTAATTTTCGTGGGTTTCTCAAATTCCTTGGAATCCACTCATCAGATCCTGACATGGTGACAATCGGACCAATTCGGAAGTATAAACCTTTCGAATAAAAAATAATTGAAAATTGGTTAACAATTGACGAACAATCGAGTAACGAACATACAAAAAAACAATATACAGACGAATTGAGAACCTACACCTTTTTGAAGTCGTTTAACAATTATTTTGAATGTAACATATCTGGAATATAACGGTTATCGATATTTCGGGGTTTTTTTGTTTTATTTCAGTTAAGGAACTACGTTTTTTGACACTACTTAAATGGACACGCTGTTTAAGGATCACGTTAGAAGAGCCGTGTAACAAAAGTCGGAGTCGTCAATTGGAGATGAAATAACAATAGTTATTTGACGTCTTTGGCGATAAAAATCTATTGGTCTGTCGACATTGGCTTCTTCTTTCTAACGTAAATCATCGTTTACAACGGTAGTTGAGAATGCGGACAGAGCAGTTTTATAAGTACTTATTATTTACTTTCCTGACTTTAAATAAATTCGATAGTACAAATGGCGTAATAATTAAAGTGGCTGCTGTACGTCGAATGTTCAGAAGTTTAAAATTAACTTTTACCAAATATTTCTTCTAATCAAGTGTTTTTAGGAATAGACCGCTCTTCAGTGATAAAATCATCTATTGAATAAATTTATTGGACCTATATTTATTTATCTATCAGACAAAGACAAGTCGTAAAAGTTCGTTAAAATTAATAAATTATATTTGAAAAATATTCGTCATTAGGCAAATGCAAGCAACTGCTTGATGTTGCGCCCCATATTCTGGTCTCCTCTGGTTTCCTCCTGTATTTCCTACCGATGACTTGGCGCAGCCTAAGTATCCGATCCACCGGGCTGTCATTATTTTTATTAAAAAACGCTCCTGGTGCTGTGAGAATTGTAACCTGCCTAACTGGCCTTCAGTTTGCTAACTTTGTGAGTTGTGTCTGTACCTTTCTATCTGTATGCATATCTGTTTGTATAATAACATGGATTTTATCCATAAGAGGTCAGCAAACATAGCTGGCGGTTTGCCGAGTGACTTGCAGAACAGTCCACTGTCAGTCTACAAACTGTTCAAAAAGTTTTGTTCCCCTATTATATTAAAGTACTATGTGAGTTTATTATTCAAATATTAAGCATATGCGAAAAATATTAACTATATACAATCTTTGTCGTTGTGTGGTTGCAACAATACACAGTATAATAAAAGTATGAGTCATGCATAAATAAATAGGGAATTAGAATGTCTTCAGAAGCACGGTTAAAGGTTATTTCTATAGAATATTTTTACTTCATGCAATAGTTTTTGTAATTTTTGTATCAGACTTAAAGGACCCGAGCACAAATATAATAACTAATGATTATATACAACTCCAAGTACCTTCAAAAACTGATAAAGGAATTCAAATTTCTAGCATTAACCCCATCGGCATTAATTTTATTCCGATTATAGCCATTACCTAACACTTATTTTGTCATTGGTTCCGGTATATCGAAATCATTATGAGCATTAATTGCCAAATATATTTATTACAGCAACCTATCATTAAAATCAGTTTAAGATTCAATTTGTGTAAGAGGATCACAAAAAATCTACTTAAGAAGTCACGTGTAAAGAGTTATTTACTCAGATCTGTTGTGGTGGCCAAATAAACAGATAAATACCTACAATTTTAGCATCATTACCTATATCATATATTGACATTTAAAAGGACTCATATATAAATCTCCAATAAGGCCAGTCTCGTTAAAAGGGTTTGAGTATTAGGTCACTAAAGTGATAAGCCAAAAGCGTCAACAGTCAACCGAGATGATAGTGTTGAAATGAATCTGTGAGTTTACGATAACGGATATGACAAGAATTGAGGGAGCCTTTGAAAATAGTACGTGTGACAGAAACTTTTAAAGGAAGATTAAGGTGGTATGGGTATTTCATAAGAAGGAATAAAAATCACGTGAAAAAAGAATGTAGGAGGTTGATGAATATAATAGTATATACGTCGTCAAATTTTCCTAAGTGTTAGCAGAGAACATAATGCATACGTTGTTTTGTTGATTTAACTACTAGTATATGGATTACCTTCGAGTAGTCTCCTCAATTCAGCGATCGCAGGTTTGACGATTTCAGGAGTCTCACGAAGCTCTCTCCTAGCGACCTCCCGCACTGACTCTCGAGGTTCATCGAGTTCGAACTGTAGCAGGAAGTCGCCCAACTGCACACCAGGCAGTTTGTCTAGCTCCGTCAACATATGCTGCGATACTGGAATAAATGAAAACATAATTATTAATATCTTCTCGCATTCTACAGTATGTTTTTGCGGGATGCTACATGTTAAGTTAAAAATAGTTATGTTAGGCTATTTAAGGTTTTTCCAGATTCCACTATTTTCTTCTCTACTATTTTGGAAAAAATAGCGTCAATTGTACAGCTATCTGCTACCAATCGCCATTTTAAAAAACTTAACAAGCCCCCGATTTCATACTTTCATTAGGTATAATAGGTTACAATAACACACGAATTTTATATTTCATTTACCTATTTCAAGCGTGTAGTTATTATATTTTTTAAATTACATTTTAAATGATTTGGCCCGTGACATTGACATATAGCAATTGTGTTGTCAATATCGATGTGCAAGTTTCCTCACGATGTTTTTCTTTAACGTCAACAGTGTATGCTTCGGGACAGTATACGAATCCATGTATTCTATTGAAACGCTTGTGTTTCAACCACACTTCTTATTTATTTATTTATTTAAGGCACACCAAACAGCACACATATTATTGTTACATTACATATCATTTAATATAAAAGTTCTGATGTGTGGACTCATTAAAAGAGGGGAGAGAGTAAAAATATAATAAGAAGTTAATGAATGAATAATGTTGTGAAAATCAATAAGGAAAGCAAAAAGTAATGCAAAAAGAATTAAATTAAAAATAATTATGTATCTTTTTTTTATTGCAGGAGATCAGCAGACCGGCAGACGACTCACTTGATGGAATGCGGTTACCATCGCCTATGGACATTTGCAATGCCAACGGTGCTACAAATGCGCTGCTGCTCTCTTAAGCTGGAGCCTGGTCACTATTGCCGGAACACAACTCAAAGTTGTTATGGCGACATGCTTTAAACCTGGTGTGGTAGCCATCCAGTTGAGCAAATGCCCTACCACCTGTCTACCAGCCGCAGGACATTGTTTTCTTTCTCCGTTCCTGCACGGTTAACTAAGTACAAAGTCTTAAAAGTAAAGTTACAAATTCCATTTCATTTTGGCTTTTATGCACATTGTTAACAAACAAGGACACTGTTATGTAGTAATTAATGCCGACGCAAGATGTTTCGCTGAATAACAAAATTAATTTATAATAACTTGCAAGTGTTGCAGATGGCTTATTAGTCTTGCCGTTTGATTACTACATCGCCATGGACAATGCCGATGTTAGTAATAGCACGTTTGTTACTTAAACGTATAATTTAAGACGTGTATGGGTTTTTTAGAACAATTATATATACATATACTCTAATATTGTGGAGTTATTCCGCCTTATTTGTATTCAGGCTTTCGTTAACTACAACTGTAGGTTACTTAAGGAATAAATATCTAGCAATACTCGTTCCGGCAGGTCCTGGTAAATAAATGGATAGGTTCAAGAAAAACATATGCGTGTTAATGTCAATGAGTGAATATTTCAAAGTCACTTTCATATTTAAATATGGAAAGTGTCAATTATGTCAGTATGTTATTAGAAATTAGAAGAAAATTATGCCTTAGTTTTGTTAGTGCTTCTGTTATAAACTTCTACAAATATTATAAACATGAAAGTTTGTAAGAATGGATATATGGATGTATGTTTGTTACTGTTTCACGCAAAAAATACTGAATGGATTTTAATGAATATGATGATATGAAACAGTAATATAGCTTACACATCAGAATAATACATAGGCTATAATTAATAAAGATATAGTGTGAATTATCCAAAATATAACGATTTTCCATAACCACGCGGGTGAAACCGCGGGCGCAGCTAGTATTACATATATTGGTATGAACTCAAATACTTATCTAAATATTTCCCAAAACACACTATACGTTTTGGATATATTAATCAACATTTTATCGCATATGAATACAATAAACAAAAAACATGCAAACAACATTTCCAAAGAATAATACTATACTATTCTGTTCTATGCATTCTAATTATCTATTAATGAAAATCTACTCATCATAAAGTATCACTATTATTGAAACTACAGTTTCAACTTATTAAAATAGCAGCAATTTTATACTTTTCACTACCTACACTTCTTTTTTACAGATGACGATGCAATAAACCAAATTCTTATTCGTATGCAATATTACTAAAATCATTAAGAATCTACTTACTTTTCACCATTATGCACTCTCACACACTTCCTTTAATTATAGAAGAATAATAAAGGAAATTATTAAAAGCTCGAATGAATTCTTTACTTATTTTTTTATACCGATATATCGAAAATGCGTCTAGAAAGCGCTCAGGCACGCGACTGCGCTCGCGCAGGTGAACGTTGACTTATATTAGGAGAATGCCGCTTATACCCACAATTCGTCGTCATTATGATATTCATCAACAATCATTATACACAATTAGTAATGACTGTTTGATGGAATTTACCATTTTTGTACTTCAACACTCATTTTGACATGTATATAGAATGAAATGAATAAATGAATGGTATTTTTTCTAAAAAGCTAGTAAAATATTTCGACGGGTGCAAAGTAAATAAAGTTATCTACAAAATGATGATTTTAAGTTTATTATACAATCATTTTAATAAAACAATTCTTTACAATATGACATTATTTGTTTTGCATATATCTCATTATTTCAATAAATTTTCGTACGTAAAAAAAGCCAGCTACTTATGTTCTTTCAAATACTACGAAGTTAATACGACCAACTTTTCACTCTCCTGTAAAGTAGCTATTTGGCAGATATCTCTTTTTACTTTGCACCTGCCGATTTGATTTCTCATGAATTTCTCCTATGAATATTTAAAGTAGGAAACCTAAATTGGTGTGGCATGTTTATACGTTGCAATATACTTTTATACCCGATTATTAAAGTAAAATACGATTTTCCTCGCTGAAACTTCAAATGTTGTATTCTTACATTATTTCGTATATGACTAATATAGTCCAGTGCATGTGGTCTGGTGGGTTGGATAAGCTATATATACATTTTTAAGTTAGTTTTATATATATAGCAGAGTTATATTAAAAAAATGCTATATTATTCCATAATGTGATAAGTTGTACTATCTAAATTATTGTTTATTGTATATTTTGTATGTATAATTGTATATGTATAGTCCAATTTATCGCCAACTGCAAGTTAAAAAGCTGTTTTCCGTTATCGAAAGTACAAGAACATATATTATATATATGACACATTCCATACATGGCGCTCTGTTGTTCGTGTCTACCCCGCAAGGGACCTGGCGTGAAGTTATGTATATATTTATGTACATTCCACACTGATCAGTCGTAAAAGCCTTGAAGAAGCAGCAAACAGTAGCTCGGGGCTGACCATGAAGACAGCTAACAAAGGCACGAATCTCAAGGGGTTTGTGCCTTTGACGGTTGACCTCACGGCCAGGGGCGTGCATAAGCACGGGATTACCCACATCAGCAAAAAGTAGTCATGTTTTTACAAAAACAATTTAGATCCAAATATTTGCGTGTTTAACAAAAATTATTTTTGCACACTTGATAAAAAAATATTAGTTTAAGAGCCAGTGATCGGCTACCTGTATGCATTTGACCAGACCTGAGGTTTTATACATTGAGGCCCCTATACCTATCATGTATGGTACGGGGACTCACTAAGCTCAAAGTGGTGGACTCGACGAGCGCTGAGGTAAGACGGTATCGATTTTTGACGAATTTTAAATCCATTTGACTACGGCTGCCGTTTTGATATTTGAAAATATAGGCTTATTATTATCGGAAAATAAGAATGCCAGACCATTATCGCGCGGTTTTACTTTAGGGCAGACAATTTTGAATATACAAAAAAAATTGAAAGTAATTGACCAGATCTGCCATTGATATATTTTGTTTATTATAGTCTTAAAAACTTATATTGATCGCGGCAGACGTCTGCTTTGCGTATACACATCAATAAATAATAAAATCTCAGCTACTACCTAGTCAGATGTATACGTTTTCCGTTCGCTGTTTTACATCAATATAATTTACTTGCGATTTACTTTATCACTGTATTTACAGAAATTAACGTTATTTTTATATTCACTAAAATTAAACTAAAATATAAATAAAAAAAAAAACCAACTATAAGTAAAAAATAGACTCCAGGTCGTTCTCGGCGGGGAGAGTGCCCAAAATGCTGGCCGCATTTTTATATTCTATATACTAATAATATAATATAATGGATCTGATCTGATGATAGAGTCGGAAGGTGGCCATAGCAACTCCTGTACTAAAAAAGATACACTCGTCGTATTTGGGCTCGTTTTACTTGTCTTGGATAGCACTCTGCTGCTACATGATATCCAGGATCTCAAAAGCTTGTATTTAAAAACTTTTTAATAAAGCTTATTATAGTTTTGTTAGCAAATAACGCAAACAAGAGGCGTTGTCCTCGCTAAGGGACCGTAGACTTCTTGTACGTACTGTTAAACAGTAATATTTTTTTAAAATGTAAAAATACACTGTTTTATTTTCAATATTTTTTTGTTTAGAATTCACTTCAGTATTTCCTGCGGTTTCGCCTGGGTAATCGTGTTTATTGCGATGTGTATAGTCCAGCTGTGACGTACTTGTAACAAAAAGTGGGATTTTTTTATTGGCATTCTGTACCAAATTGTGGAAAACTACTGGAGCATCATTATTGTCTGTATTCATGATCGTTATCTATGTAATCTGTACTTGGTGTTTTCAGAGGTAATATACCGAATTATTCAATTTTTAAACCATAAAAGCTTAGTGCCTAACGCACTCTGGTCTCAAACTCGCATTTCAAATTATGTGACTTCGAGTTTTGGCTGGGAAGCATACATCCTACTAATATTATAAACGAGAAAGTGTGTAAGAATATATGTTTATTACTCTTTCAGGCAAAAACTACTGAATGGATTTCGATGAAACCTTACAACAATATAGCTTACACATCAGAATAACACACATAATTTATAAAGATGTAGTGTGAATTATCCAAAATATTTTATGCATCACCACGAGAGTGAAACCGCGGGGCGCAGCTAGTCTCTCAATAAGTTTTCTGACCTAATGCGCATATTGATACAATTACCAAATGCTGAAGATGAAGGAAAACATCGTGATAAAACCTATGCATTGAGATAATCAATCAAGAACAAGCAGGACAAGGTGAATAGGATCGATTTTACGCCATATTGTAACGTCTTAACTGTCAATTATGATTTTTAATAATTAATATTATATTAAGACAATTTACTACCAATTTAACCTTTTTATTTAAATTTGATGTAATACCTACTATTATTATTGAGATGCAAATAAGTTTTTTGCACACCATACTTTTCAAGTGACATTTGACAGATATAGGTTATTGACATTCCTATTCTTATTTGGATCGCATTATACTATCGGTTACTCTAAAAATGGAGACCTCTGTGATTCAATATACTCTTTGCCTCCGTGCTTAGAGTTGGGACGGTTATGGGCTGCACTTTTTATCAAATTCAAAATCTCGAGAAAAACGCGATTTTGTCTAAATAATTGCGATGATGATATGAACTGAAAACAAATTTTAATACTATAGATATATAGTTTTATATATTATCAAATGAAAGCTATAATTATTTATACATTTATTTTGTAATTAATGTGATATATAATCTCTCCTTTCGGCATGCCCGGTTCCTATATTTTACCGACGATTATCTGTAATAGTAACTGATTGATGAACTGATGATTGTAGCTACCAAGAACCTATTAATAAGGTGACCAACTGTACTCATTTACTGAGTTTTGTACTCTTTTTCGCAAGCCGTACTCTTTTCAAATCCTGTACTCTGAAAGTACTCATTTGTATATAAATTAAATATTTAAAATTATTTTGACAGTGATTTGAATTTCACGCGCGCAAATTGCTTGCCGTTTCTTCGGCAGTCGCAATTGTAATGAAGGAAGTAAAATATATAGTTATTAATGACATTTTTCTTTTTGAAGAAATTCGAAAAGTAAATTTATATTTAAATGAAAAAAAAATTGAAGAAATTTAACGATGAGAAAATAGAACTTGACAAGAGATGGGTAGAAATCTTTCGGCATTTTGGAGTAAGACATATCCCACATGAAAATTTAAAAGTTTGTTTTTAAAAGATTTTTTTTATCGTTTTTTCTCCTTTTTTCACCTACGAAATACTTCCAAAGTACCTTTGTGAACAAAAAATAGTTGGTCACCTTACTATTCACCAGGGCGGCTTGCATGACGTTCCTTAATTTTATTTAAGAAACGCTAAACGCATTAACCACCCTTAGGGCGGCTTGCATGACGTTCTTTAATTTCGTTAAGAAACACTAAACGCATTTACCACCCTTAAATACGATACGCGTCTTGCACAACGCTAAATTTACCGGTAAATACGTTTACAGAACTATCAAAGTTAATCATCCAAAAATGGCTATTTAACGCCTTAAACTCGTTTAAACTTTGTTATTATTATGAAATTGTCACTTATAAAAAGTCAATTACCGATTGTCACCCGTATATTATTTGCTTTAATTATTTATCTCAATTCTAAATACTCATTATTCGTACAAACTTACGTGGTAGCAGAGTAATAAAATTAAGGAATTGGATCCAGTAAAGGTATTTTAACTAGGAAAGAGTAAATACAATATTCTAGTATTGTACTCGACTCACAATGGATAAGGCGATCGCAGAGGCTTCAAGGTAAAAAAATGCACCTAGATTGTAAAAATTATAAGCCTTGGCGGTATCGTATTGAGACAGCGTGCAGGGCAAAATCCGGCACTGAAGAAATTTTGCAAGGAAAACTTCAAAAGCCCGATGAGCCTGCAGCATTTGATGGTGCAGATGCTAAAGCAAAATACGATATAAATTTACAACAATTTCTAAGAATTGACTGTGTCTTTTTAACTCTGATGAAGACAAACATGACGGATGAGATTCTAGAACAAGAACGCCTATATAATGGAAGCAGCGAAAACTTATGATCTTTGTCTCAAATTCTTTGATTATAAAAAGGACCCTGAACATGAGATGGGAAGGAAAATCTGCATTAAACAATATTTCAACAACTCTTTTCATAAATTAATGTTTATTATTCTTTATGAAATCGTAAGTTATTAAAAAGTCAATTACAGATCGTCACTCGTATTTTATTTGCTTTATTTATCTCAATGCTAAATACCCATAAAATCGAAAATAAAACAGCACAGCAAAAGATCATTCTTCAGGTTGCCGCTAAATATTCCGAAATAAACTTGTTGAATCCTCACATTTTTCTAATGTGGGTAGTTTTATAAGTGCCGCTAGCTCTCGGTTTCGCCGCCATTGCGTGGTGGCGAAACAGTCTCCAACGCACGTGAGTTCTGTCCGGACGTTCCGTTTTCTCTGTGCTTGTGAACAATTCACATCCCATTCTTGGAGCTTTTTATTGAACTTTACATACAAGCCGTGCTTGCCTTTTTGTGTGAGTGTGCCAGACGAAAACTATCCAAAGTGCCATTCCAGGACCTGTTCGTGCCGTGCATTTTCAGGAGCTGTCTAGCTGCCCCATTGGAGGTGGATTCCGAGGTTAGTGGTGCTTATTACCCCATTGGTTTTGTGCAAGATTTGGCATACCTCTCACTCTCTCATAAATAACCTATACAGTCCACATACCACCAGAACCAGCGAAGCTGTGCATGGATCCGTGATCCAGCACTGCACAGTTTTTTGGCCTTACGAGCCGTGATTACTCTAAATTCCTTCCTTTTATATTATATACTTTATTGGCCGTGCCAAAATATCATTATTTTATGTAAAAAGTCCCATATTCATAGTTCATTATATTTTATGTAGGTACTTTTTATTTTCACATATTACTTATTTTACGTATTTAAGCCCATATTACACGTATTATATTGTATTTGTAGTGTTTATTTATATATATCATACGTATTTCTTGTCGTACAAGAACATAAATACGTGTTTTTACGTAAAAAAAAAGATATATTTTTTGTCCTCAAAGAAGTAGGTAAGTCATCAGTTTCATAATGTCGAAAAAGCGCGTAGATGAATATTCCTCTCCTACTTCACCTGAATTTAGATTACTTATTAGTCAGAAAGAAAGATTATTTGAAAAACTTCAGAAAACATATAATTTATCGACAAACCTTTTCGATAATGATTCTGAACAATTATTTTTATTACATTGTTCGGAAATAGACGAGTTACGTAAATCTTTCGAAAAACAAATATTTAAAATATATGAGTACGAACTCAATGATAATGCTAATGCAACAATTAATAATCGAGAATTAAATAGTTTTGACGAGATTTACTACAAAATAAAAATGTGTGCGTCCAAGTTGTTGCCTACAACTAGTGGTAATAAGGTTGAAACTCCTTCGGAACTTTCTCATTCTCGACCACGTTTACCGAAGCTAGAATTACCTATATTTGATGGTAATATTGAAGATTTTGTGACGTTCTACGAGACATTCTGTTCTTTGGTACATAATCAACCTAATATACCAAAGATTGACAAGTTTCATTATCTATTATCATGCACAAGGGGTTCCGCTTTAAACATCGTAAAAAGTGTGCCGATTACTGCGAGTAATTACGATGTTGTTTGGCAATCTTTACTTGACAAATATCAAGATAATCGCATGCTTGTCGGTAGGTATCTTGATAAAATGTTGAACTTTTCACCTCTTTATAAGGAGTCTTCATTTCATTTAAATTCATTTTTGGAAACATTTGAACACTCCTATAAAGCGATTCAAGCTTTAGAAATTGATAATTTAGATAGTTACATACTTTGTCATATCGCCTTAAGAGCTTTAAATATCGAAACTCGGAAGTCATTTGAACAAACTTTAAATCAAAAATGTTTACCCGACTTTTTAGATCTAATTTCTTTCGTACACAATCAAATAAAGATTCTCGATCATAGTGAATCTTATAACTTGAATTCAAATACACAACAAACTAAAGTACATCAAAATTATAATTTAACTAAAAATAATAAAAACAATTTTAATAAAAGAGTTTCGCATTCTTCTTCTTCGCGTTTGAATGTTTTGCATTGTTTGCATTGCGGTAGAAATAATCACATGATTTATCGTTGTGATAAATTTAAAAATTTATTAAATAAACATCGGGTCAGCCGTGCTGACGCGCTTAAATTATGTCACAACTGTTTAAAACCCAATCATAATGTAAACAATTGTCCTAGTGAATATAGATGCATAGTGTGTAAACAGCCGCATCACTTATTACTGCATATTGATATCGGTGATTCGGCTGATAAGAAAACCGGTTTCGCGCGTCGGAGCCGCATGCCTCCTTTGACGGCCGCGATGCCCGCAGCGCCCACGCCGCTGACGCCTACCACCACCGGCTTGAGTACTTACCATGCGTCATCGGTTCAAAATGAAAATAATGCAGTTATATTAGGGACTGCACTTGTTCATGTTTTAGATGCGAATAATAAGTTTCAATCATGCCGTGTTATGATTGATTCCGGCGCGCAATCTAATTTTATTTCATTGTCTTGTGCACAACGGCTCGGCTTACCAGAACGTAAATGCCCTTTTAATATTTACGGTTTAGCCGGGGAAAATGTAAGGAACTATGGCATGACGTCATGCATAGTACAACCTCGCGACAATAGCGAGCCGTCGTTTAATGTTGATTTAGTTATCTTAAATAAATTAACTTCCGATCTACCTACCGTCCAAATTCCAGAACAAGTTGTTAATCAATATAAAAATTTAAACCTAGCGGATCCTTACTTTCACATTACGTCACCGATTGACATAATTCTAGGCAGTGACGTATTTCCCTATGTTTATGACGGTAGAAAATTTATACTTAGCCGCAACATTCCTCTTGCATTAGGAAGTGTTTTCGGTTATATTATCACTGGAAATTTGACCGTGTCTCATTCCAGTGACAATGTAGATTGCCATACAGTTGCAACCACATCTGTAGTGTCGTACAGTACTGGAGACAATACATTTAATGATACCCCTAAAAAATCTTCTAGAGAGAAGTCTTCGCCGTGTGATGTTTCTTCCAAATTAAATACGACAATTACCCAAAATTTAAGTACGGAAAGACAACAAGACGCCACGAGTCTTGTAGTCTTGCCTTTGTCAAATGAGTCACCTGAGCCAGGGATCAAGCGCCGTGCGCATGTTGGACGACGTTCTGTTCAACCCTTAGATCTAAAAACAAATCATTTACAATGTTTTTCTTAGTAACCTGCTTGGTTGAGCTTCGCATTGAACAACATTATATGTAGTACTGCAATTTGTTGACGTTCAACTTTAAACCTTTGTGAGGCGTCCTCACTAGGAATTGCAATTACTTTTAGTTATTTTGTAATTTAGAAATGCCGAAGCTTAATTTTACGTCAAGTTTAGATTACTAATTAATAAGTTTAGGTAAGTTTTAGGTAAAATTTTGTATTTTTAAATGTAATTTGTTGCGAGCGGCCGTGCTGCTTTATTAAACTTGTTAGTTTTGTCGTACAAAACATCAAGTAGATATTTGTAACCCTTTACATAGTCACTCTCAGTGATTGAACAATAGTTTTATCCTGAACTTAAACACCTACTTATGAACTAAAATCTTTTATAGCTAACCGTGTTAGTAACATAAAATAAATATATAAATATAAAAGTTATAATGTAATTTTTACTATGTTGTTTTGTTGGCATCTTTAAGAAGCGAAACATATATTGTAGATATCTACTCATGTGGTTATCTCGTAGATTAGACCAAGGATTAGATTCATGGTTCCCTGTGGCCATCGTTCATTTTGGACCAGGGCATACAAGTATATCTACTTTATATCCCAAGTAAATTACTAAACAAATTATTTATTATTTAAAATTGGAATTAATTGAATAGTTTGATCTAAACTTGGATTTACTTTATGTTGGAACAATTACTAAATTGTTTCAAATTATAGTTATTTAAATAAATTCCTCATGGCGGGGGGTTACTAAGCGTTTTCTAACCGACCCCTCATTTAACATGTTGTTTCGAATTAAATGTCAACCAACAACTATAAATAAATAATAAAAAAAGGTTATCTTAAAATTATATTTATATGTAGAACCATGTACGTTACATGGCAATTTATGTAAACAATATTTATATTGTCAATTAATGTTCGAAACGTTATTCGATCAGTTCCATCCAATTATTAATTATTACATTTAATCCCAGAGGTTCTCAACCTTTGTTGGGGGTCCGTGACCCACCTCACGTCTTGAACCTTGTAGGGTTGTCAGTCACGTTGACTGCAACCTACGCGGTTATTTATAAATTAATTGATTAAAATATTTTTAACTTTATTTGACTGGTTCGTAACCTGTCTTGATATTTCAATTATTTATCTTGTGGTTCGTAAATTATAAAGATAACTTAATATTAAACTAATATAAAATCTATGATGATATCTCTTTTATAGATATAATTTCGAATTTTTGAAACAATTTGCTAACTTTATGACGTGGATTACAATAATCGACGTGCCTTCGAATAGATTGTCTCGATAGCAATTATTAACGAAGGCTTTTGGAGATGTTGGTCGAAGGATTACGTTTATACTCTCTAGAATAGAGAATGAAATAGTTTTCTTCTGCTCCATTTGTAACCGTTTGCAACTTCAACCTTTTAAAATCAATTAAACTAGGTATTTCTAATGGTCTTTAACAAAGGTAAAGGAGATTCATCTAAGTATAAATATTTTTCGTATGTGCGTTTTGTAACATTACGCACGAATTTTGGTCTCTTTCTAAGAAGACCCATCAATAAAATCTATCTTTTCCCCTATATTAATTATCAGACCTTAATTTACACAATTATAATATCTCATACTTTATATTTATTTATGTATCGGTATGAGAATATTATTTGTTTTAATTATATTATTATATTTTACATTATTACACTTATAATACTCCCACATCCTACCTACGTTCCATTTGGTTTTCTGGAAATCATCATAGTGATTTCGGCGCGGGGTATGTTGAATCCTCACATTTTTCTAATGTGGGTAGTTTTATAAGTGCCGCTAGCTCTCGGTTTCGCCGCCATTGCGTGGTGGCGAAACAGTCTCCAACGCACGTGAGTTCTGTCCGGACGTTCCGTTTTCTCTGTGCTTGTGAACAATTCACATCCCATTCTTGGAGCTTTTTATTGAACTTTACATACAAGCCGTGCTTGCCTTTTTGTGTGAGTGTGCCAGACGAAAACTATCCAAAGTGCCATTCCAGGACCTGTTCGTGCCGTGCATTTTCAGGAGCTGTCTAGCTGCCCCATTGGAGGTGGATTCCGAGGTTAGTGGTGCTTATTACCCCATTGGTTTTGTGCAAGATTTGGCATACCTCTCACTCTCTCATAAATAACCTATACAGTCCACATACCACCAGAACCAGCGAAGCTGTGCATGGATCCGTGATCCAGCACTGCACAAAACTTAACCAAACGAACAAAATTTCAATTTGAGATTGGCCAACTAAAATCCTTTTTACGCAGGAAATAACTAACATTTAAGCTTAATTTCGTGTGCTTGTTCGATAAAATGTGACGTGAACGTGAAACGGAATACACCTGGCTGTTTTACCGATGGCATAAATACATTTTACTAAATGATATGGGAGAGTGCCTCATGTAAGACAACATAAATGCATTTACTGTTTGTTAAACGCGTTTAGAGAGTTAAATAAAATTAACTATTTTTTTTAAAGACGATCGTTGTGCAAGCGGGCCTAGAGGGCTGTACGAGCGTTTCAATAGCTCATTGAATATTACTTAACTAGCTTCTGCCCGCAATTTCATTCGCGTGGAATAGTTAAAGCAAAGTAAGTTAAAAAAGACCCCATTTTGAAACATTTATTATTGGTGTTCCGCTCCTATTGGTCTTAGCGTGATGGTATATAACTAATAGCTTTCTTCGATAAATGGGCTATCTAACACTGAAAGAATTTTTTAAATCAGACGAGTAGTTCTTTAGATTAGCGCGTTCAAACAAACAAACTCTTCAGCTTTATATATTAGTTTAAGATGATGTTTTCCAATAAAGGTTTTTAAATATCTAAAATAACAATATCCAAAATGTATCTACGTGAAATAGATTACAATTTCAGCTTTAAGAAAATAGAATAAAGTTGATTTTACAAAAAATATCACTTATTTAATTTGGCCATGATAGAGACGATACACGAATTTTTTTTACCAGATAATGTTTTCTGTCATAAAAAGTTCATGAAATAAACCAATTAATTAAAATGCATAAAACGTGATTAGTTGATGATGATTATCTTTAAATAATACTTCTATACATTTGTATATTACTGAACTCGTCCTAAAGCGTTGGATCGATTTGGATGTAATTTTTTGTATATGGTTGAGTGAATCCCGAGATGATTTAGATTCAGAATTAGAGGTGGAGGAGGTGACGCTGAAATCCGGTGCCAGGATTAAATTGAAATTATTTGTCTGTATTTGAGTGACTCGCTGGGTGATTTAGGTTTAAAATTAGGTCCGATATCGGGTTGTTCTAGATTTTTACTTTTAAAAGCAGGACAACGTCTGTCGGGTCCGTTAGTACAGTGATGGAATGAAAAGTTTTATCACCTTAAAGTCAACTTTTGCTTA